>JAWWES010000115.1:47977834-47989185 GCA_035583135.1 Lophotriccus pileatus | reverse complement strand
TAAACTACCTGAATATTCCCTGTTCTTTTCAAAAGTCCAACAAAGCTTAGTTCAGGGAATTTTAGAGTCCTTGGATCAAAGAAAAGACCTGAGCTGAAAGGAAGTTAACACTGGACTGTTAAAGTGAATTGGAAAACTGTTGGTAGTGACAATAGCACAAAGTCTAGCCATACCTGCCTTTAAGGTAGATGATTTGATGTGTAAAGTCTTCGAGAAGCCACTAGGCTGAGAAAGGCAAGGAGAGAGGAGAAAAAATTCACTGGAAATGATGTTCAGTAATGGGTATAATGACTATTTGTTTTGATATTTTGCCTGCATTTTTGTCTAACCACTAAACTGTCCCAAAGGTTTCACATGATCTTCAGTTTTTCAGGATTAGGAGGTGGTGTGTTCTTGTGAATGCCCTTGGTACAAAAGTTTCTGTTCTAAACCTCAGAGCTTCCTCACTTGCAAGCATTTAAGGGGCTTTTTGTACGCTTTTTGAAGTTTGGTGACCTTGTGCCACTCATAGTCTTCAAAGCAGTATGAACTGATAGACAGTGAAAAGGCCATACTTTGGAGCTGTGATTTAATTTTGGAGATACGATATTACTGCGGCAAGTTAAGCACAAACAGCAATGCTGAAGTCTTCCTCCCCTTGCCTCCCTCCACATAAAGAAACAGCTGTGACTCCAGAAACACCCAGCACCAGATATTAATTCGAGGAGTTTCATTTCAAATAATTACACGAGCAGTGTTCCAGGGTACTGTCTACATTTCTGAGCTTCATCCATTTAATTTCTTCATTCTCAGCACTAATCCACATGAAAAGCAGATGACATGCAGACCTTGCAGTAGTCTTGTTGCTCCAGTTGTTTCTATTTAATTACTCATGAAAACCAGCCTAAGAGTAAAGTTTTCCACATTCTCATCTTCTCAGTTTGAACCAGCTCTTTGTCACTTCCCTTCTAGCATTAACAAAGTGTCTACAGAGAAAAAAATCAAAACCAAAACAAAAGAGAAAAGCAAAGAAGTGCACTAACCTACCTTGGAAAACAAAGAACAGTAGATGGAGAAGGGCAAGCCACCAGTGGCATGACTTTCCTCTGCTCCAAAAGAAATACCTGTGGTGTTGATATCCAGAGACTTCATTTGCAGTGGCACTGAGGGAAAAGAAAACCTCTAAACTCTATGAAAATACACCTGGCAATTCAGGAATTATTTCTTCTTTTTTTTTTTTTCCTGTGCAAATAGTTATGCTGCCAGCATACATTCCAATACAAACAGCCTGACAGGTTGTAGGTGAAGGACTGGTATTTCACAAGAGTCAGTGACTTTAAATTGTGGTCACTGTTATGAAAGCCACTTTTCCATGGCTTTGGGCACTCTGGCCCTTCTCTCTCCTGCTGCCTTTCAAAATATAGACTTGCATTTAAATCTGTGTTGGGTTTGATTTTTTTCTGTTGTTTTGTGGTTTTTATTGTTGGTTTCTGCTCTTGTTGGGTTTTAGTTTTTATTTTTTTTATTAACTGCACAGATTAAAGAGTATGTCACTGCTGATGATATTCTAATTATCTGGACTGGAAACTTTGAAAGGTCTTGGGGACACAACCTCTTAAGGCTGAACTTGACCTTACAGTGTTTCCATCCACTGCTAGGGCTCACTTAAACAGAGCCCCTAGCTGCAACTTCCACTCTCCTGTTGGCAATAGAGTCCGGTCATAAAGTCATAGTACTTCAAAGACTTCAAAGAAAACAGCAGATTTTGTTAGCAGATATAACAAATGTCCCATTAAAAACAAAAACACACAAAAACCCCAAAACCACAACAAAAAAGCCCAAAACAAACAAACAAAACCCCCCAAAAAAACACCACCACCACAAAAAATAATATACCTGCTTTGTCAATATCCAGGGAATATAAGAGCTCTTAAGCCCCCTTTTCCTTGTGCCCATGTAAGCTTCCGAGCCACAGAAAATAAATACCTTGTAAAGACTGCAAGTAAATTCAAGACGAAATTTGTTGTGTATATAAACAGGGGTGTATTCCTCAAAATAACTAAAATTACATACATCTGTACTTCTGAATAAATGATTGTTTGTTTTTCTCTTTATTACAGATAATTAGCACCAAGGTGCTCTATGACATTCACAAAGTTCCAGAGTAAAGGTATCTTGTAGCTCAATGTTTTGTTCTTTTTAGCCACTCACACAACAGCTTGTTCTTTGTTGTTCTTCATTTGCTGTTCTTCATTGTACCCAATATGAGCTTCTAAGCCTGTTTTCCAAATCTCCTGTGATTTACCTCTGACCAAGCTAACTCTGGCTCAGCATCTTGTGGAGGGTAGGGGGTGGCTGACTGCTATCACAGCTTTTTTAATGCAAATATGCAAATGACCTTCAGTTTGTCCTCCTTCAAGTGCCTCTAAGCATAGCATGAATTTTCTCCAATATTTAGACTGCTAATACCACCACTTTCTCCAACTCTCTAATTAGTATTTGCTTCTGTGTTGGTGCCTGCTGGAATTAATTGATATTTGTTAGATGCTGAAGGGCAGGAACATATGGTGCCACCTTGTGTGCTGCGCTGATCGGTATGAAACCCTGCTGCTGTGACTGCTGAGTCAGTTCTTTCCTTTTCTCAGCAATAGCAGTAGCTTTAAGATTGACAAGTAGTGAAGGTGAAAGCATTTAACCCACTGTCTGAGCAGTGTGGCTACAGCTGTATTAGAAAATAGTAATAGAAAGATTGAATAGAAAGATAGAAATATATTTGTAGAGGTAAACATGCAGTGTTAAATATCTGACTTTCAGACTATACCCATGTCAGGAAGGTTACTTTGGACTAGGTTGATTCTGGTCCCCTGGGCTGAACTCCAGTATGCAGGTGAAGTACATCGATGTGTTGCTGGAGCACATATTTTTGCCTGGTTTTGACCAGAAGGAAACCAGCTGCTGTGCTCCAAGGCTGCTCTGTGATGCCCACCAAGAATTTACTGATCTCTATCAAGTTTATAAAAAAAAAAAATTTAAGTGGTAAGCTGGAAAAGTTAGGAGATAATAACAATGTCCCATGGCATCTAATATCCAGTTAATTTTCCTACAGATGTCCAAATGGTGAATTTTTATTTAATGCCCTGGCTTTGAGATGGTTTGAACTAATCATTTCCTTTGTCAAGAAAACAGGGGTGCGATGAGAAGGCTGCCTGTAGATGCAGTGCAGATGTAAACAAAACTTTTTGGCTTTCTAAGACTGCCCTTGTCATACAAAAACCATCCCAGCAACATTTGTGGTCTCTTTCCCTTACAAACCACATATAGCTCTCCATATGATACACGTAGATATTGTGCTGTGAGAAGTTGCCTGTGGTGGGCTGTGAAGCAGTCAGACATTTCTCTACTGATGGCCAAAGGACAGAGGGTTCGGTGACTTTAACGCTCTGGTTTGCAGTTGTTGTGACTTGGACTTTGCTTCAAGCAGCAATATAAGAACAATAAGGACAATTCAAAAATAGAAAGGCAGCCTACCTGAAGCCCATGAAGTAAATCAGACGGCACAGCAGAACATATTGCCCTTGTTTTGGCAGGGAGACCTTTGGTATGGAACCTGTATCTGTGGGTCTGGTCATACATGACTCACTGGGGTTGGGGCTCCATATAAGCCTGTGTGAGGCTAAGATTCCAAACACCCCTGTGAGTTTCTCAGATGCTGGAGCAGCTCCTGGGGATCACGAGCAAGCCCTGCCCAGCAACCTTGGCCATGAGTTACTGGGACCTCTAGCAGGGAGCATGCTCTCCTGCTGCACAGGAGTTCAGCTCTGTGGAATATTTCGTCCTAGTTCCTGTGTTTTGAAGAGAAGGAAGAGGGTACAGTGGCTGTGTGTAGAAGGCACAAACGTTGTCAGACGCTGCGTTGTGGGCAGTGAGGTGTGAAGAGAAAAGCCACAGAGCTCAGAGGCAGAAGAGGTTTCGAACCACTGAGCCATTTTTATTCCTGCCCCATGACAGCTAAACAAAGTCTGAGCTGCTCATGCTACTGATCTTCGTGTCTGACAGGCCAGGTGCCACTTCTGCATTGCACTAACCCACACCACAGCTCTGCTTCCCATCCGTCTGCCACAGAGCTCAGGGCACACAACCCTCCTTAGAAAGACTTGCCTTTGTAAGGATCCTTGCCCTACTGCATTCCACTAGGTAGGGATGCTGTACATCATTAGGCAAACGGTATTTATTAGAAAGCAAGGCTGGATTATGCATTCACTGACACGCTGCTGCAGGATTAAGGCATCTGGTTTTGTACTGCAATTGCTCCGGGTGTTTGTTTTGGTTTGTTAGGGGTTTTTTGTTTTGTTTTGGTGGGTTTTGTTTGGGTTTTGTTTGTTTGTTTGTTTGTTTTAATTGCCCTATTAAGGGACTAGTGGTAGTAATGTAAACATACAATATATTACTGACCTCCTGACTTCATTGTTCACCTTCTTTCCTTCAGAATAAACTGGAAATACACTGAAAAGCCCTAAAAGAAAAAAAAACTCCAAGTGTACCACCAAACCTAAAACTACAACTAACGCCCTATTGCAAAAAAAGGGTGGTGCCTGGGAGCCAGAAATGCTGAAAAACTAAGTGGGCCATAGCTTTTAGTACTGATTTGGTACAGTTTGCTCCCATGTCTTCAGCAGATGATAATACCAAGGAATTAGTGCAGAGCTGGGGGTGCAATCTAGCTTTGTTATTCCTAAACCATTCAGCTTAATCCCTTCTTAGAGAGAACACATGCACTGAATAAAATTTTATTCATTTAAAGCTACATTGTAGACCCATCTATTGAGATTTTTATTTTGTTTTATAAATTTATGGATTTAACTACATACTGGCAGAAAGTTGCATACACATTTTTCTTAGCTAAAGAAAACCACAAATTGGGTACATTTACAGACAGAAGAAGATGCTGCTAAGGCAAACATTCTATTTCCTACTGAGAGGCTGTGGATCATAGCTCACAAAGCAATACACTCAGAGTTTTTATTCTGCTGTAAAAATACTGGAGTGAATTTGTTGTCTGGAAGAAATGAAGTGAGATAGTGTGAAATGCCTTAATTTGTTGCTTGCTGACATAATGTGTTTTGGATAGCTTTCCATTATATTACCCTAAACAGCTGGACATTGGAGTTGATGAGATTTTTTTTCAATTTTTTCATAATTAATGTAGTGTTTTTATCTGAAGTGAATGGAATTTCTAGCACAGCAAAGGGTTATTTTGTTTTCCTTATTTCACACTCATTTGTCTTTACATCTCTCTCACGGACTTTTTATTTCAGCACCTTTTGCTTTTCATGGGTCTTTAGTTCCATTAAACATCCAGCGCTAATTAGACTCTGTTGTCTAGACTGTACCAAACACTTCACTCAAAATCAAAGAGCATTTAATTAGTTAGTCTACAGGTTACACCCTATTTTGCAACATTAACACAAATGAACAGTTGAAATGCTTGTTACAGCCTAGCAAAAATGTAAAAAAAAAAAATCTTCTTAATGGCAATCAAGATTTCCATTTCATTATTGATGAAGGCAGGCATGACAAGTCCCTGCTACTCAGATGACTGCTGGGCTGCTTGTGGTGGAGGAAAGACAGGGGAGCAGTAATGCTTATTTCTATCCTTTCCCTAGGAACAGCTGCATAGGCAAAGCCCTGTGTTTGTGTTGAACACATATGGGGTTGAGACAAATGCGGGGTGAAGCCACCAGGTAGCCTTGGCTTAGCACAGCCTGCTCCTGCCGTGGGCAGGATCAAGTGTTCAGAGAGTTTCACTCCTGCAGCTCTTTCGGATCTCTGGAACTTTTTTCTGGCATTCAAATGAGAAGCAAGAAAGTTCAGAAACAATTGCTCATATTGCTCATATCTAACTGTTTCTAGTGAATACAGCAATAGAATGCTAACCATATCCTGGGCTGCATCAAGAGAAGTGTGACCAGCAGATCAGGGGAGGTGATTCTTCCCCTTCACTCTGCTTTGCTGAGAGCCCACCTGTAGTGCTGCATCCAGCTCTGGGACCCCCAAAATAAGAGGGACATGGACCTGTTGGAGCGAGTCTAGAGGAGGGCCATGAAGATGATCAGAGGGCTAGAGCACCTCTCCTATGAGGAAAGGCCGAGACAATAACAGTTGGGGTTGTTTTGCCTGGAGAAGAGAGGGCTCTGGGGAGACCTTACAGCAGCCTTCCAGTACCTAAAGGGGGCCTACAGAAAAGCTGGATAGGGACTTTTTACAAGGACATGTCATGATAGGATGAGGGGGAATGGCTTCAAACTGAGACTATGTTTAGATTAGATATTAGAATGAAATTCTTTACTGCCAGGGTAAAGAATTTACTCCTGCACTGCAACAGGTAGCCCAGCCAAGATGTGGATGCACAATGCCTGGAAGTGTTACAGATCTGAGGCTGTACAGGACTTCAAGCAGTCTGGTCTGGTGAAAGGTGTCTTTGCCCAAGGCAGTGGGATTGGAACTAGATGATTTTTAGACTTTCTTCAAATCCAAACCATTCCATGATTATTATCATCACCGCATGTGCTACCATGATGCTATGAAGCTTTTCCGTTTACCTGATATTTTACTCAGGTTTGGGGAGGGAGGGGGTGCATGCCAGGTTTGGGGTACATTGACTACAGTGGCAGCTCACTGTTCATGCATCTGCCCATACATTCAACCATTTGCAGACATAAGAAGAGATATTAAGCCCAGAGAGACGTATCAAAACAAAATAATTAAATATCTTAGGTCTTCTCCTTCTTTTCCAGCTTGCACGGGGCTACCATGTACTATCCAATAGACTTTTTCAAGATCACAGTAGTCATAAGGTAAACTGGATGCCCACTGGCATCCAGTAATATTTGTACTGGCAAAGTTTACTAAAACTTCAAATCCCCAGAGCAATCGATTTTGTGAAAATCTTTTATGTCTTTCTAAACAAAAGAAAAAACAACAACGAAAAAGAGGAATGAAAGGACTTCTACACTCACAACAAACAAAGAGCTCTCATGAAAATGAAATAAATGTCATCAAACATTAGACATAGTTTGTGACTTCTGAATATTCTGAATTGAAGGCACAGTGGTTGCTACAGAAGTATGCAGTTCACTTAAGGAGTTAAATCTCTTAAGCAGCTATTCTTCAACTTCTCAAAAACATGAATAATAATTATTTTTGATGTCTAGTAAAGCCGTATGTAGTGGTGTGAATGTTACATTGAAAAAATGTAGATAGCTAAACAGAGCCAAAAACTTGATCTGAAAGTGCATTAAATCTGTATGAATTCTGGAATGCTTGGAGAAAAAGATCTGCTCAAGTGAGTGAACAATTCTTAAAGCAGTTCAGACCAGTGACCAGCAGTAAGGCTTTCCAGGCATGCTTTACCCCTCCTTCCTTCTCTCCTAAATAACAATCATCTAACACCATTTAAAAAGAAAATTATTTCAGGTTCAGAGTCTGCCTCTATTTCGCAAGACATTTAAATGCCCGTTAAAATCAAACTCCCCAGATGAGCTTGTTCTTGCAGATGGATCTATGTAAGTCATCTTTTCAAAGAAAACTTGTGCTGAAATATGCAGAGCTGCTCAAGATGTGCTTGAGATAATTTGTTGACAACATTGGATTAGGCAGTGCAGTCTGTAAGAGCAAGTTCTGCAATCAGAAAGGAAAATAAAATTAATTCAACTGCTCGGTTCCCCCTTTAAATACTGGAAAAAGTGTTTTTGATAAAGAAAAAAAATAATTTGAAGCAAAACAGAATTGAATTTATAATGCTTAACTCGCCTCAGTGATCTTCAGGATGCTACACTTCAGTTGCTTTGGTTAAGTAGTATTGCTTTTAAAAGACGCAGATGTATTTGTGGCGTCCCTGTTGTAAAGTATAAAAATGATATTGCCATTACCAGTTTCTAAATATTATTACAATTTTTACAGTTCTGTACTGTCAAGAATGATTGCTGCAACTCCTCTCTCTTTCTTGTTTATTCTAGGAATAAAAAATCTGAGGAAATAAGGAAGCTTTTCCATTCTCCCTTATGAAATTAAAATCCCCCAAATCAGGTTGAACTATGCATTGCCAAAACAACAGTAAATATTCCTGTTCAGCCCGTTCCTTTCTGTTGTTGTTTTATAATAAGATCTTACTGCAGCAACCTTTTAATACAATTACATTAAATGAAGATAGGCAGGTACCACATATACTGCTGCAGTTTCTGCATGAATATTTCCAATGAATGTGCAATTCCATAGGTTTGAGGTGTCTGCCATTTCTTGAGGGGAAGGTAAGTAAATAAAGCAACACGTCCTTCTTTATATTTATTTTAGCATACAAACAGCATGTCTGACAAGCAGTTATGATATGTAAATGGAGTAATGCGTCTTTAAACAACAGTCAGAATTAGCACATTAGAAGCCACATATTTGAAAACTGCTGCAATATTTACATCTCAGGGGAATCACAGAGACTGTTGGACTGTAAGCCATATTAGACAATATTGAAAGAGTAGCATTAAATATTTTCAGCTTGCAGTGGAAAAAGACACAGTTTTCGATTTTTACTTCAGGCAGAGGCAAAATTAATATAATATGGTGTTCCATCTTGATTTTTCAGAGCTCTGAAAACCCCTAACATCCTTGGTCTGGCATCTATAAACACTGTTCATTGCTATACACCACACTTAGGAGTAAACAAGTATTCAGATTAAGTTTATTCTGGAAGCTCAGTGCAGTCTTCTAGCATAGCAAAGGTTTATCTACATGCTTTGTAGAAAGTGCCTTCAAAATTTCATTTAAGTTTTTTATAAATTAATTTTTCATTAAAATGTACATTCATGTGTTAAAGTTGAATTACTACACAGACCATAGAGATATGTATGTTTCACTTCCACAGTTTTCTCTCATCTCATTAATATGATCTTCCATTTTGTATTCCTTACCTAATTCACAAAAATCTTTAGCATCTCTCTTGCTCTCACTTAACAACATGCCACTTCCAATGATCCCTCCTGCAATTCCAGTAGATGTGCGGTGGGTAGCTCAGCACAGCACTGGCTAAGGGAGAAAATATTCATGAAATATGGACTTCAGGAATTTAAAAGCTCTGATTGAAAGCATCCACAGAAGACTTTTTCTGAAAGTGAAAGAACTCATTTATGTGAGAAGGGATTTTGTTAAAGGCTTGTAACACAGAACCCATGAGTCCTGCACTGGAGTTAGGGTGTTTTGCCTGGACTGGAGCTGGTTTTCTCAGGTTTGATTTTTGTTGCCATGAGAAAGGTGAGTTTTTACTATAGAAAGACAGGGGATGTTCTCAACAGTATCTTATGTACCTGATAATGGAAAGCTAAACTACGTATTACCTCATAAACTCACTGACTGGCATCACTAGAAAGAGTTGGCTTTTTATATTAACTGGAAAGAGGAAAAATTAGTCATTACAGCGTATCTCTGCAGGATAATTCTGACACTTCAGCTAACCAATCTGAACCAATGTTGGTTTCCTAAGGCTGAGACTGCTCAGAGATAAAGATGCATTAATCTTCTACCTGGACTTCAATTGGGCTTGAATTGCTCTAATTGCCCTATTTGATTAATCCAAATTAAGCTAATCCATCATTATGTTAGCTTTAGATCAAACCTTGACCCTTAATTCCAAATCAGAGTCTTGAACTTTATGAGGAGATGATTTGACCTGTCTCAAATCATTACAAAAATTGCAGAGGCTTGTTAGATGGAAAGGTACTTCATGGCATACTTTGGACTCAAACATCTTAATCAAAGTTTTGGTTGACATCAGCAATAGCCGTCTTCCAGGTTGTTTGACTGCGGTTCTTACCATATGAGTTAATGCAAAGATTACCTGGACCCCAAATTCTATTCTAGTAAGAGGTTGCAACACAGCTGGAGAATTCTCCTCAAAACCTGGGAGCTCAGAAATTTCCTTGCTCCAACAAGCTGTGAGAGAGTCTTTCTCTGATGCTCAAAACTTAGCACTATAGACTTAAAACTGTGTCTTCTGAATTTGGCCACCTGAAATGATGAGAATCAGGATGTTGATAACTGCCAAGGTGCTGTCAATGAAGCTGGTTTTGGATAAGTTTTGATCCATGTCTAGATCAGACATGGATATATAAATATACCATGTACATATTTGGTGCCACAGCTTGGATCATCTCATGCGCAGCCCTTTTTCACTTCTATAACATTCCTACAATGCATATTGAGCTAAAGTGCATGAGATGTAAAAATCTACAGAAGCCTGGAAGGGAAGAAACCATTTCTTCATTCCCCTAACAAAACTCCCATGGTTAAAAAGCATCAGTGGTCTGCACATATGGTATGTTTTTAAATTTGAGAGTTATTGGCTGTATAACTCATTTTTCTCCTGTCTTCTGCCACCAGAGGTGCAAGGAGGTTAATCCATAAATCTGTCTTTCTGCAGCCAAGGTCTGAACTCCTCAACAGTCTTCCCAGATTCACTTCAAATGTAAAATGATAATTAAAGATAGATGATGGTTCACTCTAATGAAAGTGTTTGTAAATGAATGGAAGCTGTATGCCTGCTATAGAGAAATGAAGATCCAGTAATACATAGATAAGAAAACTTCTGTTGAGCTACTGATTGTTGAAAAAGGAATTAAAATCTAAGGCATCAAAAATATAAAGATGGATGTGTTCCCTGGAGATAAAAACCATCATCCTGATTTTGTATCTGTGGAAAAACTCAAGGTTGTTTTAGCTGGCATGCCTCAGAAGGACAGAAAACACAAGTTACTTCTGCCTTTTTCTTACTCACGTTTCTAATTATACTGTTATATCAACTTCAGTAGAAATACGTGTGATGTAAATGAATTCATATGATTGTGAGAACTTTTAATTCCCTCATCTTATTATAGCCTTGTATTTATCCACCTAAACAGTTAAAACCCCACAGATGCACCAGCTGTGTCTGCTTCTGTCAGGAAGGTACTGGGTATCAGCTGCAGGATGACTGGAATCAACACTGACTTAATGAAGAGCTGGTGCTGCCTGGTGCTGTGGCAGTCAGTGGAGGCAAGGAGGGTGTGACGGGTTGGGCTCCTGTGATGCGTGATTGATTCCTGATATACCAAGGAATAGTGGAATGAGTCCCAGGCAAGGGGAAAAAAAAAAAAAAAGACTACACAAAAGGCAGGAGCTGGGATGCAGCACTGTCTTTTGGGAGACCTAGTTGAATGACTGACAAAAATCTATTACGGAGAGAGGGGCAAGCATGACTAAAAGGTCTCAAAGCGTTTATTTTGACAGGATGATTAATTTCTCATTACTCATCCAGAATGGGGCTGTCTGGGGGGAATTCAGGGAAATAT
>JAWWES010000115.1:47962678-47973471 GCA_035583135.1 Lophotriccus pileatus | reverse complement strand
GGACTCGATGATCTTTGTGGGTGCTTTCCAACTCAGTATATTCTCTGATTCTGTGGTATTGACTACACCGAAGACTTGTCCCACAGTTTTCCCAGGGACTGAGGTGAGGTAAACTGGTCTTTCGTTCCCTGGACTTCTGTCTTTTTTTTAAAAGTGGACATAACATTTTCTTTTTATTGCTGTTTATTTTTGTATTTCAAAGTCACATAAAACTTCACTGTATTTGCTACCAGGTGAACTCATTTTGTGAAACCACAATCAGGGCCAAACACAACCAGAGAGTTTCACAATGTTTGTAAACTGCCAGAATACACGGCACCCATGGGGCTGCACTTCTCCCACTTGTCCCATCAGAAGCTAAGGATCCTACCCTTTTACCCAGCACATCTGAACTATAATATTTGCAATACTTTAGAAGCCTTTCAAGACCCCTCCAAAATGCACACATAAACCCGATGTAATTCTGTATATATTATCAGTAAAATTAATAAACATGGGCTGCACCAGTCAGTTTTTCCTGCCTCTCATGACATCAGTTCCAGCTCCAGATCACAGAACCTCCTTGCTGATTTTGCTGGTGCTGTCAGACTTTCACTAGGTCTATGAAGAGAAGATAATTGCTGCTTCACTCAGTCTCGGTGCTGAGAAGAGGGTTTTACATATTATGTAGTCTGGAAGGAAAATAAGATACAGGAAAAAAAAAAGAAAAAGAAAAACGAGGGATGGAAGAAGATTTTTAAAAGAGTAAAATGTGTTTCCTCCCTTTCTCCTCCTTTGGCAGACGAACCTGTGGTGTGTAAGCTTTATACCTAGAGGCTGCATTTTAACTCCTGGTAGGTAGCTAACCTTTCCCAAACACCTTGCAGTACAACGCTTCCTGCGAGAATGCTGCTGTGCTGCGCAGTCCTGTGGCGAACTACATGAAGCCTTAGGACACGTGTGTGCCTACCTCTGCTGAAAAACGACCCTTCGGGAAACCTGTCACGAGTAAACCCCGCCAAATTACAAAAGAGGGCGCGTCCATCCTCCAGCACTCCTGTGCTGCAAGAGGCAGGTGGGTGGCCCACCGCCCGTCCCCAGCTTCCTCCAGCCCGGCTGGGGAGGGATCTTGGCAAGAAAGTAAGTTTCAACCAGTTTTAAATTAACATGACAGGGGGGTCCGCGCCTCACCCCGCCGGGATTCGGGAAAGGGAGGGTGTGGCGGCGGCGCCAGGCCGGGCCCGGCGGCGCTTCCCGGGCCGGCCGGGCGGGGGCGCTGCGAGCCCGGCGTTCATGGGCAGAGCGCGGCGCCTCCGCCGGCCCGGGCAGCCCCGGCGGCGGGGGGAGAGCGGGGCCGGTGCCTCCCGCCTGCTCGTCCCGCTTCCCGGGGGCTCGCCCCGCCGGCAGTACCGCTCTGCGCCCCCCGCCCCGCGAAGGGCTCTGTGCCCCCGCAGAGGAGCCGGCGCCGCCGTCGGCCCGGCCGTCCTAAGGGCGCAGGGGGGCAGCTCCCGGGCTGTGCCCTCTGGGCTCGGTGCCTCTCCCTCACCGGAGGCAACGGGGACAGGCAAGCCCGGAGGAAAGCCTGCGGAGCGGTGGTGGCCCCGGGGCACTGCCCGGCCAGGCTGCCGTGCCCCCGGTCGGCCCCACGCCGCCTCCCCGCGCCCCCGGATCGGGCAGGGCGGGCGAGCGACGGCGGCAGAAACCGCGGGCTGCCGGCGGGGAAAGTTGGAAAGACCTCGGGGAAAGTCGGGGCAGGGGGCTGGCAGCGGGGCGGCGGGCGCGGAGGAGGAGCGGGGAGAAGCCGCACCGGGAGGAGCCGGAGGAGATCTGCGGGCAGTGCGTCAGGCGCCTCCGGGGTAGAGGGGAAGGACGACCCGGGCGCGTACCACCGCTCCAGGTACCGGTGGCAGGGAGGGGAGAGCTGCGCCGGCATCCGGGGAAGGCGGGGGCAGCGCCGGTGACCTGCCGCAGATCGGCTCATCCGCCGCCGGAGGATGCACGGAGCGCCGGGCGCCCGCACGGACCCGCCGCCGCCGCCTCCCCCGGGCGGCTGCAGGCAGCGCTGGGAACGCCAGCGGGGATAGGGGAGCGCGGGGAAAGTTGTGCGGGCCGGGCATAGGGCTGCGTGCCCCGCGGAGGCAGGAGAGCATCGCCGGCATCAGCGCGAAGAAAGTGGGGTTGAAAAGCAGTTTCTGGTCTCGCTGCCGGCGAAGCGCATTTAACCACCATTCCGGGGATGAAGGGGAACTGGGAAAGTAACTCGGAAAAGTGACTGGGATTATTTTTTTTTTCTTCCTTCTTTTTTCTTCCTAATCCGAAAAGACCCGTTTAAAAGGAAAGCAAAAGCCTCCGTGCGCCCGCTGCTGGGAGAGGCACGGGAGAGGAGGGCATTGCACACCGGCACCCTTGCCCGTACTGGGCGAGGGTGCGGGATCCTGCGCTTGGCTCTCCCCTAGAGCGATCGTGTACCAAAGGAGCTACTCATAGTAAACAGATTCATCATGCGACCGAGCTCAGGAAGGTGAGACACAAGCAGAAACAGAAACTAACACTGAAAGGAAGAAAGGAAAAAAAAGACAGCGACTGCGAATTACTTCCAGAGAAAGTGGGTGGATGTTGTGCAGCAGCGACCTGGGATTTTAAGGGATGCACCCTTACATTTTGCTTCTCTAGTTCGAGCCTCCCTTCTCCGGTGGCAGAAAGCGGCTGTACTTGGTAGTAACAAAACAGAAGGAGGAATAAGCAGGAGGAATTTCGCTCAGCAGTGATCGCGGTGCCCTGCTGATCCGCTTCAGGGATTTTTTTTTTTTTCTTTTCCTGTTGGATGTTGTTTTCTTGACCTTGATTTTGAGACGTCTTAGTTGCATCGCTGTTTTTGTGGGTTTATTTCCTTTGGCGAAAAGTGGAAAGGGGGAGGCTGGCTTCGGTGCTGAAAGTTGCAATCGTTATTAATTTGGAGCCAGCATGTGCACCAACATAGTCTATGAGTGGCTGAAGACCCTGCAGCTCCCCCAGTACGCGGAATCCTTCGTCGATAATGGCTACGACGACCTGGAGGTCTGCAAGCAGATCGGCGACCCGGACCTGGATGCCATCGGCGTGGCCGTGCCCCACCACAGGCGCCGAATCCACGAAGCCGTGCGGCGGCTGAAGGAGGCGGACGAGACGGCGGCGGGGCTGTACTTCACGCTGGAGCCGCAGCCGCCGCCGCGGCCGGCGCCCCCCGCGGTCGGGCGCTGCCCCCGCCGGGCGGGGGGCCCGGAGGAGCCCCGGCGGGGGGCGGCTCCCCGGTCCCGGCCCGGCGGACGGCGGGGGGCGGCCTGCGGCGAGGGGCTGACCGCCTACCCTAGGCTGAAGCTGAAGATCATGATACGGGACAAGCTCATCCGCGACGGCATCAACCTGAGTAAACCCCCCTACTCCAACAAGGTAAGAGGGTCCCCGCCGGCCGCCACCCCGGGAGGAGCCGTGGCTGCCGGGTGCGGTGGGGCACCGGGTCGCTGGACCAATCCTGCCACAGGCAGCGGCTGGAGATGCGGGATCCAGCAGGGCCTGGTCGCGCCTGTGCCGTGCGCTGGTGCTGAGAGTGCCTCCAGTTGCACCAGTGGCATTTCCGAAGGAAAACCTGGTAAGGCGTGAGCACCAGCAAGGTGTGAAGGAGTGGGGCCAACAAAAGCCAGATCCACCAATACTTCTCGGCCTTGGTGGTATGGCATGGTGCTCTATTTTGGTTTTGCCTCTTTTTTTCTTTCATTAAGCAGTTCTTTTAGTTTAGCTTGAGGTGGGAAAACAGAAATTGGCGAGCTGGTCTTAATGGTTTGGGGAGTTGTTTGATCGTTTTTCTTTTCTGTTAAACTTTTCCATTGTGTTTAAGAGGGATGGCATCTCTCATCTTTTGCAAGCGGTCATATTTTAGTGTCAGTTTCTGTTGGTGAAATGGCTCCTGAAGCAAGTGGTAATCTGGCTGGAGGAACAACTCCCTCTGTTGCCTGGATTTATTTACTGGAAGATTGTAGTGACTGGTGAATGTCAAAACTATTCATCAGCTGCTCCAGCACGGGTCAGTCAATCTCTAGTTGTTTCAGCACAGTCTGTTGAAAGACCAGAAAAGTGCATATCTAAGAAGAGTCCATTCTGTTTGATGAAACCTCTATGTTTACCTAATTCATAGTTTTTGAAAACATTAAAATGTAAGATTCATGTGGTCTGGAAGTTAGAAATTGTTTTGTTGGAAATTTTCAGTAGGTTTCCAGCTGAAAAGAGAATACGGAGAATAAATGGAATAATAGTATTAAATGAGTAACACCATGAAGGAGAATATAATCTGTGAAACAAAAATATTATAATGTGTGGTGGTTTCAGAGTTCACAATGAAGTGCGTCAAAGTAGTTTGATGACCCAAGTTGCCTGTATTTTCTTTAATGATTTGAAGTCTCATTTTTCAGAAAGACTGAGCAACTGCAGTTGACTTTCAACTTGTGGATACTTTTTACCTCTAAAGATAGATATATATATATATATATATATGGAAACAAGCTACTGGGAAGGGCTGCAGCTCTGGGTTTACAGAAATGTGAGGAATTAAAATAGAGAATAAGTAATCTGCTGTAGGGGACCTGGGTGTGTGGATAACATTGTGGAGGTGCGGATAATAAGACCGTAAATTTCAGGATTCCAATTTTTAACGTCTTGGTGATAGAGGCCCATTAATCACTTCGCAAGTACAGTACAGTTGTTTGGTTTGACATATTTATTCGTTCCCTTTTCCTGAAACTTCTGTCAGAGACATTGTGCAGAATTTAACATTCATGAACATCTAGTCTAGGTATAGCATCTTCCGAAAGTTACTGTATCATTTTCGGGGGGTTTTCCCTCCCCCCCCTCTTTGAAGTGATACCTCATTAGACCAAAATTACCATTACATGTCTGATATAAAAGACATTCTATGGAGGTTCTGGCTTATCAGTGTAGCTGCACCACATTATCCACCTCCACAGCTGCATTTCACTCCTTCTTTTTGACTTTGTGTATGTTCTTAGTTACCAATTCCATCTTACCAAGTGGATCTTCTCCTTCCTTTCTGAGGTATTTTAAAGATATATAGAAGTGGCACTTTGGGGGATGGTTTACTGGTGGACTTGGAAGTGCTGACTAAGAGTTGGACTCAACGATCCTAAAAGTCTTTTCCAACTTAAATGATTCTATGATATTCTTCTACAGGAATCATAAAATTTATAAGATGCCAGCATATGACATCAAGGCAATTCAAATTACTGGCATTGATTTCTTCTTTAGCTCACCTTATTTTAATTTGATGGGTCTGATAATAGTGTAGATTAGCTGTCAGGGCAAGCTTGTGTTACACAGAAAGAATCACTCAGCTCTAATTAGTTTAAATTTGAATGCAATATTTTGAAATAGAAAGAGGAACAAAGTTAACTTTCCTAGTTTTAATTCAGGCTGTAGTGTTGATGTATTTATTTTGGATAACAAGTCATATAACATCATTTTTTTACAATAACAGAAAAAACTTTCTGTATCTCCTCAGTGTGAATCACTTCACATTGTAGCATGTCGTAAGAAACCATAAAACTGGGAAGATTTGAGTTTGTGTTGCTCAACGTGTGTTATTCTGAATGCCACTCTATACTGTAGCAATCCATCTCCAAAATGGCTTAAAGTGAATAGCAAAAGATCACGTCACTGTACATTATTGATGGAATGTCTTTGACATACTGTATTCTTTCAGTTTGAAAAGAGCCATGTTGTAACATATTATAACCCAAAAACAAACCTAAAAAACCAACAAAGCCAAACTATAGAAAACTGTGGCTACAATTTAAGTGTTATATTTTTAATATAGGAGATGCAGTATACAGGCTTCTGCATATAAAAGAAACTGGATGTATTCTCTGCAGTACACAGGATTAAAGAATCAGCTTGAAATTTATGTCAAGTTTTTTAGCATAAATTTATCACACATCCATGTCATGTGGATATTCTGAAGTGGGGCACTAGACCACTGACCTGTTTGACATTTATTTGCATTTCTTGTTCTGCTGAACTGCAAACTAGCCCTCTACTTCCCTCCATGACTTATATGGAGAATGCCATCTTCAGTTCTTCTTAATACCTATTAATGGAAATTATTATCTATAAAAGAAGGAGCATGGTGGTGTGTATGTGTGTATACATACGTATATGCATTTCCCTTGTTTCCTGAAGAGTACTTCTTGTGCTCAGTTAGGTACTTCTCATGGAATTTTGGTGTTTTATTTTAAAACGTCCCTGACAACTGCAAGCGCTGCTCCTCTGGCTTGTTTGGAGCCTTTTGCTAGCTGCCTGAGCTGTAGACGTGTCAAAAGATCAAAAATGAATGTTGGATGTGTCTGTGGAGATGTTAAAAGCATCCATTTGCTGTCCTTCGTTTTTACTGTAGTTTCAGATGAAGGATGAAACAACAGAGTGGGCAGAATAGAAAGGTATTGGCAGAGTAAATTTTAGTTTAACTTATTTTGATTACAGTCAGCAGAATTGGCTAACAGGTACTTAGCAGAGCTTAATATAAATCCCTTAAAGATGTGCAAACTTGGAATTGAAACCATGTGGTGACTTCAGACATAGAGAATTATCCTAAGCCATCTTGATTATTTCCATGGAGAATTAGAATGAGGCCTCACCTTCTCTCATATTGCATCTTATATATTTTTCAGGTATAAACAAAGGAACATAACTGTAACTGAGGAGAACTCTACAGAAATCAGATTTTGTTCCATGTTGGTAACGCTCCTTAATATTCAAAGCCTTCTGGTTTAGTTTGTCTACCAAGCTTACTGTTGCTGGCTGGTAGCCTTAGAAGAAACTTCTTGTGGAGGTGATGGTATTGAATGCTCTTCAAATGAGAACCCATGGTCAAGTGAAACATCTTGTCATGTCAAAACACCTAGCTGCTTAAAAAAATTGTCATTGATGGTTGTAATTCTGTCCTTAATTAGGAAGCTAATTGTGCCCGATGTAGAAACACTGTTAATAGTCTTTTGCCACGTTGAAGTTTTGGGGGATGAATTGAAGGCAGAAGGAAACCAAAATGAGCAGCCCCACTGCGTTCCAGTGAAGATGAATGAAGAAAAATGCAGCACTGACCTGAACCAGTCAGATCAGAGAAGTATAGCCTTTATCTCCATATGGCAACACTGCTTGCTTTGGTGGGCATATTCCAAAATGGATTACATCCATGCTGTGTTTGAGCAGGAGTAAAGTCACTAAATGTCACTGTGGAGCACGAACTTTGTCAATGTAAAGACAAGTAGGGTACCTTGTTGTGGAACATGCCAAGAGAAATTTAGTACTCTATTTATCTTGAATATAGATTAAGTGACATTTAATAGTTTACTGGAATTTCATTACTATTTCTAATTGAAATAAACGGCTTGACCTGTTTCTTGAGAAACTTTATTCAATTTTTCATCTGCAGAGAATTGCAAGTACATTAAAAACATACATGCATTAAATCTCCCACACTAAATAAGATGATTTGCTTAGCCTCAGTAAAGTTATTCTCATGTAGATTTCAGTATTTATTAGGGAGAATGAAACTGTAGTGTGACATATGTACATGTACGTGACCTCATTGTCACTCAGTGTGCTGTTCATGATTATCAGCATGCTTGGAAAACAAACACTAAAAATTCAGCTGCGTTTGAGATCATAATCTCAAGAGTTCAAGCAGATGCAGAAGAGTAAAAAGTCAGATCCAAGTGAGTATCTGCTTAAACACCCAAACACATTTTTTTTTAAGTTATGTGGTGATGATATAGCACAGATTTGTGGTTCTGATTAAGTCTTCATTTAATCCTTGCCACTACAAAATGAGGAATATTTCACATAAGTGGTAAGAGGTTAAGATGCCAGAAATTGCTGCTTTGAAATACACTGGTTCAAGTTGGGGCTGGATAATGTAATCAGCACTTTAAATATCTACAGAAGTGAATTCAGCAAATGAAAAATATTGTGCTTGGAAGAAATGGCAACACCCACCTATACTAGAATTAAACATGAACCTTTTTCTAAAGACCTGGCTGCTTTAGAATAACTGCATCAACTCTGATTAGCAGAGCGTTCTCAAATATGCCTTGGGGAAAGCTGCCTATTGACAGAAGTACTAGTGCATTAAGTAGTAACAATATTTTCATGGCAATAAATTAGCAAAGCTACAGGCAATGTTCAGGATGTAAAAAGGTATTTTATGTAAGATACCACTGAATTTGCCTTTGACTTCATAACTCTGTTTTCTTTTAAAGAAAACATAGCACCTCATGTATTTGGCAGCTGTTTCAAAGTCCTAGTTTATTAAACTCACAGATAACAAACTGGAAAAGATCTTCTTCCAATCAGACCATTAAGGCAAAATGTTGGAGAATATGAATAACACAGTGCTATGTTGTATTTGCATTTGAATTGTTCCTGAATATTTTAAAGTGTATTCAGTCTCCTCTGGAAATGTTGAATGCAAATCTTTGTGGGTTTCATTATCTCTCAGTTTTGAGGGGAGGGAGATCTCATTAGGGTATATTATATATGGAGTTCTGAGAGAGGATAGTATCAACTCCACAGCTTTCTTGCCCCCTTTCTATGATCTGAGCTCTGGTCATGGTGGTGGCTGGCAGAGGAAAAGGGGAGTGTGTAGCTTCCAGTTCCAGAGAGCTGTGCAGGACTGAGCCCTGCAAGGGGATCCTTCCTGCATCCTCCACAGGGCTCTAAGTCTGAAGGAAAAGCTAAACTTAAAGGTTCCTGGCAAAGGAGAAATGCTTGGCCTCTGGTAGTTCCTTGAAGGCTTTTTTCTTCCCCCAAAGGATATGGTTCAGTCAGCGCTCTGTGGTGCAAAACCAGCGCAGTGTGGGGTTTTATGTAAATACTGCACCTCAACAGGGACACCACCAGCGGCGTGAGGAAAGTCTAACTACCATTTTCACTTCCACACACTGATAACCTGTCTTGTTTTAAAAAAGTTTGGTGATCATAAGCCTTTCTGAAGAGAAGACACATTTTAAGGAAAATACTTCTGTTGATACCCCCACCCCCAGAGCTTCTGTCTCTACCATATGTAGGATGATGAAGCCCATACACACAACTATGTGTAAGGAATACCGAAGAAATCAAGATAAATTTTCACCGAAGAAGGAATCGGGTGAAGGTTTATTTTAGTTTTGCTTATGACCAATATCCCTATCTCATGTATTCTATAATATATAGGGCTTCTGTGTCCCTGATTTAAAATGTGGAATTGAAGAATTTTTCTAAAGTAATGAAAAATTTTAGATGGATGAAGCACTGGGACAGTGTCCTTGTCCCTTCCCTCAAGATTAAGAATAAACTTCCTTATGTGTAAGTAACAGAAAAGGGATCAAGGAATAACTGGTAACTCAGCTATATGGCAATTAGTTATGCCTGTGTGTTAGTTGTACCCTGTATGCATATGTCATCATGAAGGGTCCCTATCCACTAAGATATATAGATCCATATGTATAACTTGAAACATACTAACAGTCATTACGGAATTTTTGTAAAGTGCAGCGGAGGGGTTTGAATTGACAGAAATATTGTTATTGTAGATTAGGAATAAATTTATTATAACCCTTACAGGAGCTCACTTACTGGTTTGAGAGTCTTTGAAAACAGAGGAGGATGGAATGTGTTAAAGCTAGATTGTATGTTCAACTTTTAAATTCCTTGCTTTGTCAGTTTGAATGAGCCCCTCTGCTTAGTGTTTGACAAAGCTATCTGTTCAATCTCTTTGTCTGGGCTAATATGACATCTCATATTGATGTGCTTATCTTGACAAATGTGGTGGCTCGTACACCCTGCAGGAATTGTCTCTTATTAAAAGAGCACAGCATCACTATGTTTAGCACTGCCACGTTATTTTGGGAATGGCTATGCAGCAGAAAGGGGAGGATTGGTGAACCTTCCCTGACACTGGCAGTCTGGGAGCCAAGCTGGCCCAAAACTGTCTCCAGTGACTCATACAGCCTCTTCAGTTCGCTACTTGCAGATAGTAAAAAAATTTTCTTATGATTTTGCAAAACAAAAGAGAAGTGGCGTGTCACATGAAACACAAGTAGAAGTGCGTTCAAATAGTATCTCATCCTCATTCTCACAAACTCAGCAGGATGGGAATGACAGTGATTCACGCCTCTCACGGGAGCCTTGCTCTTCCAGTTGGTCTCATTCCCAGTGATGTCAGTGGGGGCTGGTTTTGCCAGTGATTTCATTTGATGCTGGGTTTGGCATGAAGCGTTCAAATTTAAATGAACTAACAAGCATACCCTTATTGACTATAACTGTTGTGGTGGGTGAGAACAGGACTACATGCGATGAGAATAGTAAGTACAGCAGTAGCATGAAAAAAAAATCAGAACTTTTCAGGGCTTTAAATATCACCCTTAACAGTTTGAACAGCAGGGAGGCAGACTTCTGAACTTAGATCTTACAGGTCTGTGCTAGAATAAATGTTTTGTACATATTCTCCGAAATCTCCACTAATGTATATTGCCTGGCATTAAGTACAAATAGCTGTTTACAGCTGTCATCTCACTAACTTAAAATCAGGGAGAAATGTCAATAATATATAGCAAATGAAGCTTACAACCAGGTACAAATGTATGTCTTCCAAAGGTTTGGTTTTCTTCCAAAGAATTGCGTTGGTTTTGAGGAAACACATCATGAAGCGGAAATGTGGTGTTACCATTGCATATGATGTGAATCAAAAGTTTATGGGGAAATTAAGTCTGGTTCTGAGGTCTGTGCCTCAAAAA
>JAWWES010000115.1:47945190-47962578 GCA_035583135.1 Lophotriccus pileatus | reverse complement strand
GTGTTACCATTGCATATGATGTGAATCAAAAGTTTATGGGGAAATTAAGTCTGGTTCTGAGGTCTGTGCCTCAAAAAGTGGTTAAGAAAAGAGTTAAAAAGCTAGGGGAAAAAACTTGCTTTTCAGTCAGGGACTAAGGAAAGCATGTACTGTTTGTTGTTTTTTTTTCCCAGGGTTAGTTAAGTGTCCACTTGGCCATGGTTTCACATGCATGGAAGGAAATATTTTGATTAGCAGAAAAAGGCATTGAGAACTTAAGTGACTGAGAGCTGGAGCTAGACTATTCATGCTGTGAAGAAGGCCAAAAGCCAGTATAAACCAAAAACTAAATAGAGAAAAAACCCCCAACTTCCAAACAAAACTAGGAACATGTGCCATTTTTGCATCAGTGCCTTTGGTTTGTGGAAAGGAGTTTGCAGGAAGTGACCCCTCTGCATTAGCAAGCTCCTGTCCCTTGGGCTCCACATCTCTCAGCCCTGCTGTCCCAGAGCCCTGAAGCTAAGCTACCTAGTCCCTGACTTCTCCTAAATCATCTCCCCTAATTGTGCCTCAAGGAAAACTGTCTTCTTCCCTAAGAACAATCTATTTCCACCCAAGAATACACGTATTTTGCCTTTGGTCTCCCTAACCCTTTTTTCTCCCAATCTGCATTCTGTATGAGTTTTATTCATCTCTTTCTCTTGCTGCCCCAGTGTCTCAGTCTGCTATTTGGATCCTTCTCTCTCCTCCCGCATGTTTTGATGAGAAGAGAAACTTTCTCTTCCACTCAGGAGAGTGGGGCAATCACTCCTCTCCTGTTTGTGCTCCCTGTCCCTTCCTACTGACCAACACAGATGGCTGAGCCCAGATGGTTCTCATAAAACTGAAGCTCTAAACTTTGCTCTTAAAAAATTTCAGTGTTAAAACTGCCACAAGCAGCAGTTATCCAAAGTGGATATCCAAAGTGGATATCCAAGCAGATATCCAAAGCAGTTATCTTCTGTGGAAGAAAGAAGGCATCGATCTAGGAAGAGGAGGATGCTTTTGAACATGTATATGGAACTGATTTGGTCTTTTTTGAAGCAAAACTCAATGTATTGTTAAAAAAATAAGTTGTAACCTCAATGCAAAATGCATTAAATGCAGAAATTTTGAAAGGCTTCTTTTTTGCCTATTTTTTAATGCTAATCATGTTTTCATGATAATTGCTTGTAATTGCAGCATCTCTGAATTCTTGTCCAATTGTTTATTGTTCACCTAAATGTTTTTCAGCTTTTATTTAGACCTGTTCTAGTAATAACTGCTTGTGTTGTACTTCATTGAGAGCTTTTATACAATGCATCTCTGAGCTTTTTTTTACCTTGTTGTTAAGGTTTCCCCCTAAATATCCAGCTATTAGTTTAGCAGAGGATTTTCCGCAGTTAGGGAATGAAAAGTACCAGAATAAAGAATCATCAAGAAATCAAATTTAGGTTGAGAAAGTCTATCATAGATATTCATGTGCTAGTTCCTAAGCTAAAAATTTCAACCTCAAGATACAAACAAATTAGTATTTCAGCCTCTGAGTCTGCATTCTCTCTTATATCAAACCACACATCAGAAGGGGATCTCGTTTTAAAACACTAACCTGAAGCAACTAAGAGTGGAAATTAATTAACTGTGGAAATTACTAACAAAGAAGATTTGTTCATTTTAAGTTGTTAACATTTAAAAGAGGAGAAAACAGAAAATAAGGAAATGTGCCAAAGTATAACAAGACATCTGGAAAAAAGAGTAATTTTGATGTCACCTGATGTTTTTGTGTGAAGAAAACTTCCTGAACTTTCCTATAACTTGTAAATAAGGTTTTGCAAAGAGGCTGTTTCAGAGAGAGAATTTTCACATACACTTGGTATTTACAGTGTTAAAAATAATGCTCTGTAGTTTGTGAAGTAGGATGGAGCAAGAGGAAGCTTGACAAGAATACCACTAGCTGGTTCCTGTCCAGCTCTAAAAATTACATGCAGTGGGGGCATACTTCATCCAGCCAGTGACTAGGAGTAATAAAATCTGTGTGTGTCATTGCCAGTAATGTCAAAACCAAACAAAACAAACCCCAGTAACTCTCTAAGAAGTAACATCAGTTTCCTAACCAAGGTTAAGGCAAAATTCTTCAAAAAGGTAAACTTTATTTCTCAGGCTTGTGGTCTAAAAACTCAAGTGTTTGAAGCAACTTTGAAAAATTCTCCTTTCAGTAGTATTTTGGTCTTGATGCAGTAATTCCCCAGGAAAATTATTTTGTTCTCTTTGTAGGAAGGTACGTATGTGCCACCAGGTGAAAGGAACTAACTTAATTGCTATCAGGCAGCAATGGAGATCAGCTCAGCCAGGCTTGCTTCTGGCTGGTGCTCCCAGGCTGGTGGCCTCAGTGCTCATTTATTTCTATAAATATGAGTAGCACTGCAGAGGATTGAACCATTTTGTGTTATTTTTCCAAGGGAGTTTTGTCTGGAATGATCCTTATCATAGGTAAGTTCTATGCATATTAATGAAAGCAGAGATTATCATAATAAGAGGTAGTCTGAATCTTGGAAGTTGGCTTGGTCCAATACTGTAGCAAGTGTGTGTTAGTTTGGGTGTTGTGCTTTTTATAAAATATGATATCACTTATGAAATTGGGTGGGTTTCCTATGAGCCTTCAGTAGTGGGTGTTAATTCACCTCTATAAGAAGTTGTAAATGATTGAGGTATTTCCCTAAGGAATTATTTCATCATAGAGCTGGAAACATACTTAGAAGAGAATTTATATTCTAAACTTATGTATATTAAAAAGAACTGGTTATGCAGGCACTGGATTCATTAAGTCAATTCCTATGGTGTCTAACGGGAAATAAGCTATTGCAGTACCTCCTTTCTCTCTGTGAGTATGATGAGATTGGGTTTGGAAGGAGCAGGAGTTTGTCTAGGAGAACTAATTGTTTTCAGAGAACTTGATTGATAGACCTTTCAGTGGATGAAATGGATGTAATAGTTAATATTATTGATATCATTTTGGAAAATAAAACAGAAATTCCTCTGTGCCTAAGACACTACTTCTTACAAGGTTAAGAAAATGAGCATAATCTTCTTAGTAAGAAGTAGCAGCTTTGTACTTGCAATGAATATGAATTATATTCAAGGGGAAGGTATTGAAGGAATTGCAAGAGCTGATTATTCTTCTCCTTACTTCTCTTGTCATATTTACTATGGAAAGATAACTTTCTCTAATTTGAATATGCCACACAATTAGACAAAAACAATTTGATCTTTTTACTTAGCATATCCTAACTTTGCAGTCTTCTTTTTTTGTTGCTGATTTCCGCCATAGTTTGTACAATATGAATATATGCTCCATGTACTTGATAGTTTTCAATTCATAAGTGTCTAATTTTGAGTTTTCAAGATGTGTTATTTTTAACTGAAGTAGTAGCATTGTTTTTCCTTCAAATCAATCATGGCATTTAAATTCTCTTCTGAACTTTTAGAGTTGGTGTCTTAAAAATGACTTCCAGAATGACTCAGCTGTTTTCACTAACATCTTGCTTCTTTAGACAGCCTGTCTCAGAACTTATCTCTGCTCTATGGTAGGTTTTTTTCTTGCGGCCCTTCCTTTATTTTTTTTTTCCCTTTCTCCTTCTCCTCATTATTTGCTGATACATTGTTTTACTTCTCTGGCTCCTGCTGACAAAAGATTAAAATTTCCATTTTAAATGGCATTGATTTTGGGAAATCCTCTATTTTACTGTGTGTTTGTCTTGCAAAGTGTTCTGTTAACAAAAAAAAAAAATCAAAACAAAACCTCTAATAACTGTTCAGGTGATTTTGTATATCTCATGGACAAGGAATTTGCTAGAAGATAAATTTTTATGGTTTTAATATTACATGGGTTAGGGGTATGTATGAATATTGAAAAGCATTACAAAAATCCGTAAAACTGAAACATAAATAGGCTGCACAACTGAATTTTTGTCTTTGTGTACTTTCCTGTGTTCTGCTTACTAGCTGCTGGAAAATGAGACATACACAATATGAAATTGTATGTTGGTCGATAGAAGAGGAAAGTTCTGCAGTTTAAATGGCGAGTGTTGTCAATTGTCTTTTCTGTAGCAGGATTTTCAAATTATAAGCATGTTTAAAATAGATTCTGTCAGGTATGTAGGCTGTGACCCATTACCCCCTATCATGTAAAACAGTGGAAATTTTGCTATTGATTTTGTTTGGAACGGACTGAGGTTTCTGCTGAGAACCTACAATTCTGCTTTCAAAGTACTAAATAAAAAAAATATAACCATTGTCGTTTCTGGTTGAAACCATGCCTAGATTTAAATGGCTTTTAAAACATATTTTTATTAGCTGCTATTTTCATGAGCTAGTAAAGTCCTTTCTCTTTGAAATGAGCTGCTGAGATTGTGGGTGCCCCTCTGCCCCACTTAATGTTGTCAGCCAAATACCATTAAATAAATCTGGACTTTTTTTCTTTCTTAGTTTTTTTTTCTTGCTTGCTTGCTTCTCTCTTTCTCTCTCCCACACACCCCTTTTATTTTTCCAGTTTGGAGGCTTGTAAGGTAAGTCCTGTATACACTAATATATACCCCTTTCAAAAGGATTGTAAGCCTATTTAAGAAGAGTACCCCTACATTTTAATTATTGGTGCCTTACTAGATTTAAACTGGAGGAGCAATGCTTGAAAAAAGTGGTATGAGCTGTAGTAAAGACATATCAAGAGCAGCCAGGTAGAGAAAAAGGTTTTTACAACGTGATTGGAATTATATGCCCCAAGGAGGAGATCACTGACTTTGGTAGAAGGGTGGGATTTGTTTCAAGGTGGGTAGATTAGTTTACTTACGAGTCTGGTCAGTCCTAAAGTTGGAAATTTTGGAGACATTGTAACTAATTTCCTATTCTTCTTTAATTTAAGGTCATGTATCTGGAGGAGTTGTTGGCTATGTGCTCTTATGCTCCCTTTCTTTTTCTTCAGAATCTCTGGTTTCTGCTCCCTTTCCTGATAAACACGCACATATTTAGACCTGCTAGCCCGCTGCTTGTGCCTGTGTAGACCATTTTGTCAACCTGGACAAAAAAAAGGCCTGAAATCGTATGTTAATAATACTGTACTGGTGTTTTCTTTCTATATTCCCAAAATAGTGGGAACCTTGGCTTTCCAAGTACTGTTAGTTGTCTTTTAAATACAAGAAAAAGTTGGAAAAGAAAAGCATTTTTTTTTTTTACAGAGGCTCATGTTTAAATCATGGCTCTGGATGTTGTTTAGACAGCTTGCAGCTGAAGAGTATGTTTAGAAAAAGACTCTTACAGTTTTATGTAAGTTTCTTTTTTCCCTGTACAAATAAGTGGTAATGCTGCATGGAACTATGTATCTCTAAAGAGCAGAAAAAACAGTGAAATTGGTGCAGCCGCTTTCCATGTGTTCTCTTCCTATGTATCTAGGGTTTGACCAAATGGATATTGCTAAAGTTGTAAAAATAATTCTGTTTATGTGACATCAGATCCACACAGGGAGTTAAATATCCTTCCGCTGTTTGGCTAATGGGTAGCACCAGCCCCTTGTAGCTTTTGTGACTGTAATACTTGTCCAGTACCTTTGAGTAGAGGTGACACAGTGGTAGGTATTTTCCTCAAGTGTAAGATGGATTCTGAAACTACTGATTGGCAAGAGTTTATAACTTTGTAGAGATTGTGTTACTGATGATCTTAATCTTGGCTATTACTCATTTTACAACACTGAGCTGTCCTTGCTGCTGGAAGTTTTTTCCCAGTATCTTACCTAAATCTTCTGTGTAACAATCTTAGCTTGTTACTTCTTGCCATTTCTGCCTGAGTAATGGAGAGTAGAAGTTTTTGTCTTTTCCTCTGGTGGCAAGTTTAGCTGTCCAAGGGTGTTACTAAGTCTTGCCTAAATGTCTCTAGTAAAATGAAGAGGATGGTTCATTAATCCTCCTTTTAGGTTACACTTGCTAGGCCAATTTTCATTCTTTAAAGTTGGATGCCTCCCTTATTGGACTGAAGGGCTTTGGGGATGGTTTCCCAGTGGAGGCGTTGCTGATGTTGAGCAGAACGTAAGTTACTTTGCAGTTGATAGTTTGGTTTGTTTACCCCCCATATGGCTTTTTACCCTTTTCTGATGTTCTGATACTGCTGGCTCATGCCTTGCATCCACAGGTGGCCCTGAGACCTTTGGTAGCAGAGCAAGCCATTTATTTCTCATTATTGGTGAATGCAGTGATTCATGGTCAGGTGTACTTTTCTTGCTGTAGTCCCCGATGAATCACATCACTGTATTTACCAGGGTCTCCCTTCACTTTAAGACCATTTGGAAATCTAAGCCTGTTGCTCTGCGCACTAACGCTCCAACCATTTGAATGAGGCCTACTGATATGAAAAAAATCATTCTCTGTTTCTCTATCAGATCAGTACTAAAACCAGTGATTATTACTATACTGAGGACAGTCCCCTTGAAAAATTCGCTTGATCCCTCTTCAAATTTTGGCAGAGATAGTTTGTAAATATGGTTTTTCTCATGTTTTGTACTCATTTGATATTTTAATTTATGCTGTGCTTCCTTTGTTTGCTAATACAAATGTCTCATGAAACAACATGAAAAGATGTAACAAGGTTAAGACTTTTGGCATCCGCTTATTTCCATTTTTCCTGGCAACTTGTTGTCTGGTATACAAAGAGATTAGGTTGATTTGACGTAATTGATTCTTGACAAGTCTGTGTTGATTGTTAAATTTTATCTTGTCACTTTTTGATTAATGAAACAAAACCATTTTTATGTGGGAGGATCAATAAGGTTTTCCATATGCAGCATAATAATCTTGTCTCAACAAATACACATTTGTTTCATCCTGGTGTTACCTTCCCTTACCCAAAAAAGTAACTGCTCTTGGTCAGTTATGCCACCAATTTTGGGTGAGGGCAGCATGCTTTCTTGCCACACAGCAGACCATCTCCTTGCACGCAGCGTGGATTCACCCACCATGCTGCCATTCGAGTTGTGATTGTAAACCTAGACTGGTAGATGAACTCCTTTTGCAAAACTGCTGACCCCATGCCTATACAGTGTATGTACGTGTGTCCTCTGCACTTCAGCTCCTTGGTAGTCTTCTAGTGGATGGAGGGAATTTAGGATAACTCTGTGCTGCCCTTTAGGTGCTTTGTGCCTGAGGAGGATTTGTCTGCAGGCACTACAGGAATATGAATGTGCAGAAGTGGAGTCTTCAAAGCCACAAATCATCTCCTGGGTGATCAAGTCCTGTGTACCTTTTGGGCACTGCCAAGGGTGCGGTCTGTTCAGTGTGTATTGAATGCTGTGTGGTGTCCATTCTGTCATTCAGGATGTAGTTGAAGGAAACAAGAACATGCCTGGCTCACACATGAATCAGGATTCAATTTCTCAACCCTCAGATATATCTTTATTTTATATTAGCCAGACTAAAAAGCGTAAACTGTAGGAAACCCTTTTCCTACTGGGCATGTGATGTAAAAATGAATGTGTCTGTTCTGGTATCAAGGGCTCAAAAAGTTTCACAGACTTTTTGTGTGCTTGGTAATGGGAAGATAGGTATCCTGCCGTTCGTTTGTGGGGTTTGGTGTGTTGTGGTTTCAGGTTTTGTTTTGTTTACAGAGGGTAGATTGAAAAAAAGAAAACAGTTGATTACTTCTCTCTGGTTTACAGGGACACAGGCCCAGGAGTAGCCTGCTGTGCAAGATGAGCAACTCAGTGACTGACACAGGGCATACCACAACTTTCCTTCCTTCTGTGCAGAGGAAAGGTACCTTCTCCTTACTCTCCCCATTGTGTCTTGCTTCTGTTTTGTCAGGAATAGGTCTAACCTATAGGATCTTCATCTACATCTGCAGTTTCTAACCTGTAGGATCTTCATCCCTTTTTAAACTGTGCTGGTTTAAAAGTAAACCAGTGGAAGAAATGAACCCAATTCAAGAGAGATCACAAGTCAGAGTTACAAATTGCAAAAAGATTACAAGAAATACAATTATACAGAGAAAAACTGGGTTTAACCCACAAAGACAGATGTATAACCCCAGACCCCAGGACAAGAACAGAATGGTGTTATTCTCTATGCTGAGTACCACCTGACCCCCCCGAGGGCAAAGTAAAAGGAAAAGAAAACCTGTTGACCCGGATTATGATTGCAGTTCTGTTGAAGTTCTGGTCCTCCTCTGGATCCGAGGAGTGGTACCAGAAGTCCCAAAACCCCAACATTATATGTGCTCAAGTTCAGGTGGGGATGTCCAGTACCTCCTCCAGAGTGGGAAGTTTCACAATGGGTGATTTAACTCTGTGAGTCTTGGGGTATTTTTGGAGTCTTTGATGGACTAGGTCCTTGCAGCTGCCTATTGTGCCAGTCCAGTATGGCGCGTTAGCAGAGATGACCCCTCAGGGCTGGATGTGAAGGTGCTGATGCCTCCCCAGAGGGGAGATCAGCAGAACTTCCAGTTAATGCAGTAGGAACCCATTTAGTGTCTTTAAACGTGGTTGGCATTATTATCCTAATGGACTGAATATGTTTTGATTCACAAATGCTGATCTTAATGAGCAACAAATGCCCCCTTAATGAGAAAGGGGCAAGGTGCAGCATACTGGAGATTATACTTAATTACTGAACCACACAGTCATCTGCTTATATGAAGTTTGGCATTTTCAACAGTTTATTTTTAAATAGCCAAAAGCATTCTTAAATAATGCTGATGTTACCCACTTTCAGCACACAGTTCTTGAAAACAAGCAGTTCAATATATTGCTTTTAGGGAAAACATTTTGCAGTTTTCCTAGCCTGGAGCTTTGGGAAAATTAGGAAATCACTTAGAGGAAGTTATAAATCAGTGTAAAGGGACTTTTAGATTAAAGAATGCTTCTTCAGCCATGACTGTGGCTCATAATAGGATGTTATAATCTGGTCATGTAGAAATTACCATATTAAAATTGGTGGGGGCGGGAGGGATAGGGAGGCTGAGAAGAGGAAAGGGCAAAGTGTACTTTTTACTTTGTTCTGTTCAAATTCTATCCCTGGAGGTTCTGCAGGATGGATCTGCAGATGTCTCTTACTGATTTTTTTGCAGTCACTGATTTAGGAAAACCTCACTAGAATAAAAGGAATTGTTACTTATACTAGAATAAATTTTGGTGACCAGTGGAAGCAGACAATGACATCAGTATATAGGTGTGGAAGAATCTTTCTAACTTAGGCAACTTGTTTATCCCTATCAGTCATCCTAATAGAACCACTTCAAGATCCCCAAAATGCGTTTTTCATTTTTTCTTTTAGTTTTAAATAGAAAATATATTCTGATTTTCAACCCACATTTGTTACTAGTTTTGTCTTCCTCTTAAAAAAAAAATAGTGATAACTTTTAGTTTAAGTAGGTCATTGTGTAAAAAGAACAACCTTGACAATGCCCTGTGCATAGTCTCCAACGTGGATGCAGAGAAGAATTGCAACCATAGTTCCCATTCAAAGAATAGCCCAGAGTCACAGTATGATGAGAGCAGGCATATCTCTTCAGTGTCTTCGTTCTGAAAGATGAAACAAGGAAAGCTCTTCCAGTCTTTCCTTGTAAACTGGGATGTTCAAATCCTCCAAATCTATGAATATCCTACTGTCCCTTTTCTGTGCCAATCTGAGTTTGAATGTGGATTTATTCCAGATGAATTTTTAATCTGGTGTTCAATGAGATATATAGCTAGCATACACTTTCATATCTCTAGAAACAGTAAAGTCTTTTCCTGTTATGAGATACTTAATTTTTCTGATTTCTTTTCCATCTCTACTGAAAAACATACATTTCTAGAAGCCGATTTTCTTCTTACTACCAAGGAAGTGCAGTGCTCAAGTAATGTGTGGGAACTTTCTTTTTTTTTTTCCCTTTCCTTTTTAAGGTCATATACAGTGTTTTACCACTCTGTGGAATGTTCTTGGACAGTGCTATAAGTCATACCAGGTGCTATAAGCTGTGTCTTCAGGCTTTTAAGTACAGGTCCAAACTGTTCTTTTCAGTTTTTGCTTACAGCACTTGGACGAGTTGTTTTTTTTTTTTAATTGGCGAGTTTGATAGCCACATGTATTACATAAACAATCAGGGGTGCCAAATCTGATCCCTGACATTTTAATTTTTTATTTACATATCCCAAAGCAATTACTTCTGTCCCTGCCACTACTGCTTTCTTAGATAAATGTTAGTAAAGGTTTTTAAAGTCAATTTTGCAAGGCTGCAATTCTTGGCAACAAAATAATTTTGAACACTACTAAGGAAATTTATGGATTTCAATTACAGCTTGTAGTGTATCATAATTCTAGTTTTATACCCTGTGCAGTTCAGTGTTTTGGATTTTTAATGGGTATAGAGCAGTAATCATAAAAGTGATTCAAAATGCACCCAGTAATTACAGAGATTTGCTGTTGCTTTTGCATTAAAATGATGATGATTTACAATCAACAAAATTGCAGTCTGTGGTTTTACTTCAGATACTCATGCTATTACACTGCTTATTAGTTATGGTCAGTGATTTAGAGTTTAAGAGCTACACGTTAGAAAGCTGTAAAATTAGTTATTCTTTAATAGATGATAACAGTAAATTTAAAAGAGACTTCATATTAGTTATAATCTTCTATATTAAGGAATTCATGTGTAGTGCTTTGTATATCCTTTTGTTGCTCAAAATTAACTACAAGTAAAATGAATCAGTTGGACTACAACAGCCATATATATATATTTTATATATATACAACAGCCAAATATATATATTTTACCTCTTAGTTTCTGTTGGTCCAAGACTTTTAAGGTTAGCTGCAAGACTCATTTCTGTCTAGCAAGTAATGTAAGTAAATTCTTTTTGTCACCCCTTCCCACACACCAAATGCATATCTAGGTATATATGAGTTATTGAAAAGGTAGCTAGCGTATGAAATTCTGAGCACTTAAAATCATATAGAAAGAAGGAAGACCTATTTTACCTGCACATTATTTTTAAATGCCTCTGGAATAAGGTAAGAACATGGGTGAGTTTTGCTCGCATTTCTTCTTTTTGTCCATTTTCTCACTTTCCTGAATATTTTCTCCTTTTTTTGTACCTTCATTCATCAAAACTAAAGGAGAACAGACAACTAGTGCAAGTAGTATTGTTTGAAGGGAGCCTGCAAGAAAGATGGAGAGAGACTATTTGTAAGAGCATGTGGTGACAAGTCAAGTTGGAATGGTTTCAAAATGAAACCAGGGTAGGTTTAGATTAGATATTAGGAATAAATTCTTTACTGTGAGGGTGGTGAGGCACTGGAGCAGAATGCCCAATCCCTGGAAGTGTTCCTGGGCAGGTTGGATGGGGCTCTGAGCAACCTGGACCAGTGAAAGGTGTCCCTGCCCGTGCTATGGGATTTGGAATGAGATTATCCTTCCAAGACAAGCCATTCAGTGATTCTGTATTCTGAGTTGGACTTTGCAGTTGGGAGCTCAAAGAGTTAAAGCTGTTATAACAGTAACATTTTTCTTTATACATTCTCATACTTTAGCATAAACAGCTCTTACAAAACCTTATAAAGCCCTTATAAAACCTGGATTTTAAGTAAGATAAGATAGCGATCAGGTACATTAGCAGTCAAGTCACGATGTAAAATGTAGTGGTATAGTTACTGATTATATACCTGTTAGTTAGAAATACTGACTGGAAAAACTCAAAACTAGAGAAGTTTCTAAACTATTGGATGACACTGGTTTGTTTCTACAAGCTCTCATGCAGGGTCTCTATTATTATTGACCAATAGTGTTACTGGAAGAAACTTAGTGGGTTTTTTTAGCTTGTGTATTGTGTCAAAACCGGTTGAGTAAGGTTACAGTCCCTGCCTTGCATTAACAAGTATTCATGTCACTGATGCAAAATATTCTGAAGTGCTTGCCTTTAGAAAGTCTCCTTGTTAAGATTCTTTATCAGAAAATGGGTTTTGAAATACAGCAGGGATCACCTCAATACTGGTTGCTTTGGGGTTTACGCACTCTGGCAGATTCTTCCCAGCTTGGAACCTTGTTTAGGTGGTTATGATGGTGTGGGACAGGGCACACTGGAAACTGAAAATAGCAAGATGTTATTTTTTCCTGGTTAAGGACTGGTAGAAGCAAGCGGGAGAGATGAAACCCAAACTCTCATCTGAAAAATGTTTTTCTTTCTGGTGTTTTTCTCCACCAGAGATTGTTGGATATTTTTTGGTTAAAATTAAGCATCAGAAATATTTCGTTTGAATTCTTTCATGTTGAATGAACTTTTGGGTTCTGATAAGACTTGGCCCGGGCTCCTTGCAGAATCTCTCTGGTCTGTAAAGCCTCATCTGTTCATTTCTCCTTCTCAGCTGCTTCCTCACTCAATTACCTGAGAATCCCTAATTGGTATCAGTCCCTAGTTTCTGCAGCTGATCTCTCATATACTTGTGAAACCCAGGTGGGTTTCTATGCTGTAGCCTATGTGCCAGTCCTTGAAGTCCAGGAATTGTCAGGATGAGGAGAATTTTGCCCAGGAGCAACATATCTTGTTCTCACATGACTTAAGATGCCTTTTGCCAAATTAGATTTTAACTACTGTACTTTCACTGCATTAGCTGAAATAGTCTGTATTAGAATTAGGCCCTCATTTTATAAGCAGTTTAAACTAGTTGTGTCTAAACAAACAGAAAAAAACCTCCAAACCAATCTTTTTTTTTAGGCAGTTAATTTTAAATCTGTGTTATTTTCCTCTTGTCTGAGCACACACACACACACACACACACACACTCTCACACAAAACTCTTCTTTGTATGAGAAGGATTAGTTTTGATTTGGATTAGTCCTGTGACATGAGCAAGTCCATGGTTGTGCAAAGTTGGGTGGCATAAGGAGATGGAGTAGAGGCAAAGGTGAAGACATAAGTGATGGGGGAATTCACAAATGCTGCTTTACATTTGGGGTTTGACTCAGCCTCGTTAAAATATGTGACCCTCTGTCCTGTGCACTGCAGATTCATGTTTTGTGAGCAGAATTATTTCAGCCAGGTATTAACTGGAAGGAGTAGTGAGTGATGGATGAGTAGCCAATGGCTCTGACAGAGTCCTTTGCTTAAACAAGTTTTTTTGCCGTTTTTCAAGAGAGTTCAAGCTTGCCTGTTTCAAAATAACTCTGGATCTGTGGAAAAAAACTGTTGGGCAATTTATTTTTTGTTGATTTGTATCGTAGATTGTGCTGGATGGGTTCATACTAGCTGTTAGTAATGCAGTGATTTCTCTGTTTGGACTCTGTTTTCCATATAATACAGGAAGGGCAGAAAAAGTAAGACCTTAAGTTCCCAATAAGTCTGTAAAGCACAAACATCTGCTGGAGTCATGAACTGTGTATTGACTGTGTTTGGTAACAGGGCAAAGGCAGCTGATCATGATCACCCTTCTCTTAATTATTTTGTCAAATGTCACTACAGTTCCTTGGAGGGAAAAGAGGCATTTCCTTAAAGAAAAGGAAATAAGATAAACAGCAAGCAAAAATGGGATAGACTGCCAGTATGTACGCTGCAGCTTTTAGTTTTATTTAATTATAACTGTCAATTGTCGTGTTGAATTCTTTCTTGCTGAGATCTCAGTACCTTCTTTCTACCAAAGTAGAGGATTTCCAGTTCTAGTTTTTAAAGGCTGTTGGCCTTTTACCCTGCTAGTTACTTAGCCAAAGTGAATGTAGGTCGGAGTTTCAGTCTGGGTGTTTCTTCTGACAGTTATTTTCTCCAGCCTTATGCCGGAGGAAATTGTTACTATTTTTTAATATGATCTTAATGAGTGCTTTTATGCAGCAAGATGAGAAAGAGGTATACTTTGCAAATGCGAATGTCCATGTTACGTTTTTGAAAACCAGACTTCAAAATGAATCTCTTACTTGAAGCTCAGCAATAGAAATTACATTTGAGGCCTTTGGACCTTCAAGGGGTAGTAGTAATCTGTAGCTAATCTTTATGTTAGTAAAATCAAAGCCCTGTTAATACATTTTTAACCCTGAAATACTTTTACATATTCAATCCCTTTTGGAGTAGGATATCAAGTCAAAGGTGTATTATATCATGCTAATTCTATATTGTTCATTTAGCTTGTAAAGCTTGAATAGGATATTTGTGATCTATAAGGCAAAATAGATCCATGACTCTTTTTGCAATCATGACCTCTGCCTGCACAAAAGCAAAGTGAGAGTTTCAGGTTAAAACTAACTGGGTGATAGCAGTATTATCATAGTTTAGCCTTGAGTGTTGACTGTGAAATTCTGCTGGGAATTTTCTGGACAGCAAGGCACATACGGTAGGTAGATATACAGGTTACACTTTCACTGTCCTGGAGCTTAGCTTAGTCGTTTTGATTTGTTAAGTACTGTTGAGTCTCCTGAGCATTCCTCTCTGTGGGAGTTTAACAGGAATAGTTTCCTGTGCAAAACAACCTGCTACAGCTGTCTGTTAACACTTACTATAAAAGTGACTGTTTGCCTTCAGTCATGCTGAAATATGTTAGCCTTTTAAAATTAAATATTCTGAAACCAGATGCATTTACATACGTTAGCTGAAGCTGCCTAATTAGCTTAATTAATTAGCATAATTAGCTAAAGCTTCATTGTTCTGTAGAGTTAGACTGCTGGGTGAGCCTTTAGGCTAAAAATTGTATTTGGAGTACCTGGGCTAAACTAGTGTAGAGAGGGATGATCTAACTATTTATTAATCTTGGAAGTAGTAAAAGATGATACGGAAATTACTGAAGGTACAGGTGGGGTTAGTGTGTATGTATAAACGAGACTTTTAAGTCTGCTAGGATGTAGAGTTTTCTCATCAGAAGATTTAAATGAACTTTTATGAACAGTTTTTCTTGCAGCAGATGCAAAACATGAACTGTGTTGAAGCAACTGGATATGAGATTGGAGTATAACTTGTTGCGATAGTTTATTACACATTATCATCAAAAGGTCCAGTCACTTTTATCAGCTTGATACAGTATCAATTCCATATAGGTTGTGTGGCAGCTTTTTAGGAGCAGCAAAAGGCATTCAGGACACTAAAGATCACCAGGAGGGGAAGCTGCCATGTTCACCATTGTTTCAGATATCTGGGCAGTCTCAGTTTGCTGATGGTGGAGCACTATCTTCTCTCTGATGCCTGAAAGCAGCATAGCTGATGCAGTTGGAGTGCTTGCACCTGCAGCCTGAGAGTGTCCTGAGCTTCCATGCCCTTTCACAGTGAACACATGTGCTGTACAGGTAGGCAGTGTGCTGCCATGAACACATGTGAGTCCATGCAGACCTTCTCAGACTGTCCAAAGGATTGGTGCTTTTTTCTAGGTCAGGTTTCTTCTGTAGGGGTGTAGATGTGTTCTGTCTGTGTGCCTTCATGGTGGGGTTGGGATTTTTGCCTGACTGCTAACAAAAGTTGAGGGGCAGAATTTGTTCCTGATGTCACATACAAAACTTTCATGGAGTCAGTGCGGAGTTGAATCTGTTATATTTTGTCTTGCGTGGTTTTTTTCATGCTGAAACAGTAGTAGCAAGATGAATAATATTCAGTAAAACAAATGTAGATTTATATTGGAGATACTGTAAATTTTAAGGCATGATGTGTGGCAAATAATTCTGTCACAGGATAGATTTACAGAGACTTTAGGAAAATTGAAGTTCCTAATTATTTGCTGTTGGGCTAATTTTTTAATTCTTCTGGATATAGTAGTGGAACTGCATCACAGCCATACCTACTTCTGTTGTTGAATGAGAATTTTCATTTCTTTGTCCTAGAATAACTTCTGTAGTAGACTTTGACATTCAGTTTATGTGATGAAGTGTGAGAAAGAGGATAGCTCTTTCCCTTTTACTGGTTTCCCTTTTAATACATTGCAAATGATCTGCTTGAACATTTTATGAGGTTTTATTGTATGTTTCTCAGCATGCAATACCAAAGCATGCAATGCACTACTCCAGCAACCAAAATACTGAGGCTTATATGGTAAAGATGTGAACGGCAGGCAAGTCATTGTGTTGTCCTTTTGTTTACTTACAATTTCTAAAATATTATTAAAATAGGGAAATTAAGCAATAAAGAGAATGTGTGAAATGGCAGCAGCTGGCGTGGACTTGCATAATTCCAAGTGTGATGTTGTGATCATAGTAATTGTCTACATTATTCATGCCTGGTGCATTGGTTCCTACAGCAGTAGTGCTGTCATTCATCTGTGAAACAGTGTGTAGCAGGCACTTTATTTCAGTGATTGGCCTAAACGTAATTGTAAAAGGTGCAATTTTAAAGACTCAGTTGGATTCAGACACTTGTGACTGATCGGTCCTAGAACCAAGCTAAGCTTCAATACTGAATTTATTAATTCTAAATTGTGCCTATTGTAAATAAATTGAAATGTTTGTTTTACCATGTGTTTCCTTCAGCAGCACCCCTTGTTTCAGAAAACCTTGTAGATAAATGATGAGTTTATACTAGGGACCATATGGATGGAGAAGTAGTGTTGAAAGCCAGATTAATTTATTACAATCAGCTTGTTCCTGGAACAGGTGAGGTAAATCATTAGTTGCCAAGGACATCTCATGAGTGTGAAGAGAGGCAATATATTAACTGAGGAAAAAGCAGGCCAAAGCTTTATTATTCTCTTGACCTAAGAGTAAATAAAGAGACTGGTACAAATACGATACTTTTACAAGTACTAGGGAAGATGTTGTGTTGGGCTTATTGTTGTGGAAAATGTATATTGCTGTGAGCAGCTACGATATTTGTCTTGCTAGTTGTCTCAGATATACAAATGAGTTATTTGGAGTTTACATCCTCTGTCTCTTCTTTAGGAAGAGTTTACTGCATCTTACTATAATCCTAGAACTTGAGAATCCCACGACTTCCTTTGTCAAAATTTTAAAACCAGTTATTATACTTAATTGTTAATAGTGGAGCTGGTTGCATTTTTTTCCTGACAGTATTTTAGTGAAGCTGTATTTTTATTAAGTATGTGGGATTTGATACATTTTTTTAATGTTTCAGTTTTTCTCAGTAAAGAATAACAGTTTTTTAAAAAGGGTTTAAATGGTAAATTTAGAATAGAGTACTTTAGTGTACAGACTTATTTAAATAAAAGTTATGTTTTAGGGTTTGTTTTGTCTTTACCCCCTAGGGGATAAATGGTGAGATTATTTTCTGGAAAATGGAAGTGATAATCTTTTTTTTTCTCTTTGAAATAAAAAGAACTTAGTGTTGATGCAAGACTTGCGAGTAAGGAATGTGAGATATGGAAATAAGGGATATGATGGGATGGAGGTTACTCAGGAGAGTCATTACAAGTTTTTTCTTTCTCTTTTGGAAACTAAGAAGGAAATGTAGCAGAGTATAAG
>JAWWES010000115.1:47890107-47941648 GCA_035583135.1 Lophotriccus pileatus | reverse complement strand
AGGAAAAAAAAGGGAGATTTGGTTAATTGTATAAAGTGAGATTTCTCTCTTCTATAAAGTTTAGTTGGTTTTGTTTTTTTGTTTTGTTTTGTTTTTTGTTTTGGTTTTGTTTTGTTTTTTTGGTGCACGTTGGGGTTTTTTTTAAGATTGATTATTCTTGACTTCCAACATGGATCAAAGGAAGGCATTCTAAAGTGGGATTAAACTTTTACTTCTATCTTTAACATAAATGCCCTATATGCAAAAATTAGATTTATTACAGCTGAAATGGAATATTTCCATTGTATATACCTTGCCGATCCATTGCTGGATTATATTTGCTTTTCTTGTGGGCAGGGTTGTCCTGCTTGCACTCATGGTTAATTACAGTTTGATGTACATACTCAGGCCTTTCCTTCTCTAGTGTTTTGATGTAAACAGACCTTTTGCTCTGAAGTGTTAAAGCTGTCCATTTTCCATACAGTAATTCTTGAGATAATTTTTCTGTATGAGATTGACCTTCCTGTGTGTTGATGAACCTTCCCTCCTTTGTAACGTTCAGAAGTTTCACTTGCTTCTTATTTTCATGTCAGGCAAAATTTCACAGAATCACAGAATATTCTCAGTTGGAAGGGACCTAGAAGGATCACTGAGTCCAACTCTTAAGTAAATGGCCCATATGGGGATCAAACTCACCACCTTGTTGTTCTTAGCACCATACTCTAACCAACTGAGCTGATCTGAGTGTCCAAATGCCAAGTAAGATCAGTCTTTGGACCGATCACTGAAAAATGCCAACATCAAGCTTGTTTACATTGCAATTCCCTTTTCATTATAACCTAGCTACAGTTCTGATTGCTTTCAAATTCTTGCACTCGTTACCCGGCCATCCCTGTAGGAAACTAGACAACTGGGATGTAAATATAGAGAAAATGTGAGACTGAACAGATGAGAGGTTAACAGTTCACCAGGTCTAGATGACATTCACCAAAGGGTCCTGAAGGGACTCCACTGTGATGTGCAAAATCACTAAACTGCTGACCAAGGTGAGTAATGTCCCATTTCTGATGGACACTGAGCAGATTGCCCCTACAGCTCCCATCTACAAAAAAGGCTTAAGTCACCAACCTGGAAATCACTGCATTTTCAGTAAGACTCTGTGGTTCCACACCAAACACTGTTAAAGAAGTCAACTTGCCATGGAATTGGGAGAATTTCATGCGTTGGGCAGCAGAAGGGAAGGAGTTGGAAAAGAGCACAAGAAATCATGCCAGGATGTATGGTGGGAAAAATTTGATGAGTATCTTCTTCAGTGGTGTGAAGAAGAGCTCAAACAGTAAAATCCCTAATTCTACCACATTTTATCTCTGCAACAAGTGATCTGTTAGGTTTGTGTGAAAATCTTCCCATTGACCTGGTGGCTGCTCACAATTAAGGAGTTTGGTTGATCTAGTTCTTCAAATTCAAGCATAAACCCCTGCCTTGTTGAAGAGCTAAGGCCTCTCTTGTTCATGTCTCCTGCTTTTCTCTTTTCTATCCTCTGCTACTGAAAACTGAATCATTGCAGTCTACAACTTTCCTGTGAGAGGAAGAGGAGGGGTAGTCACTGATCTCTTCTCTGTAGTGACCAGGGACAGGATCTGAGGGAACAGCCTGAAGTTAAGTCAGGGAAGTGTGTTTAGGTTGGATATTAGAAAAAGGTTCTTCACCCAGAGGGTGGTTCAGGCACTGGAACAAGCTTCTGAGGAAAGTGGTCACAGCACCAACCCTGACAGAGTTCAAGAAGTATTTGGATCATACTCTCAAGCACATGGTGTGACTCTTGGGGATGGTCCTGAGCAGGGCCAGGAGTTGGACCCGATAATCCCTGTGGGTCCCTTCCAACTTGGCACATTCTGTGATTCTGTGAATCAAAGTAGGTTTTGGTCCATATCTTAAATCTAAACACCATCCTCCCCAAATTATTTTTAGTGATTGCTAAAACTGGCTACCTCTTTCAGCTGCCACTAAGCCTTGCTGTTATTAGTCTCCTTTTTTTCATGAATTTCTAAGTGGTAGATTCAGTTATTGAGGTAACTTTGCTTTTGTGCCTTCTTCAATAAAATACTGTTCTTCACTCATAGCTTTGATTTGTGAATAAGATGTGATACTGCACAATTTTAATGATATTCCGTGTGAATGTCCAACTTGATGCAATGAGCAGTCCAGCAGTAGAAGTATATATAGTATGCAAAGTTAAACATAAGTATAAGCCTTTGCAAGATATATTTTTGGTTTCCTCTTCATCAGTTTCTTTAATGCTTAAAATAGGCTATGACTTGTTCTTTTAACTTTAAAGCTACATGTCCCACATTTATGTGGGACTTTTCTTTCTACGATTGTAACAGAATAGGGTCAGATAAAAGTTTCAAGGGACAGGAGGACCTTTGAAATTATTATTTTTAAGAACAAACATAATGGCTTTATTTTTTTGATATTTCACTTATATCTGTAAACCTCTTAGTAAGGTTTTCGTTGGTTCCTGGGATGCTGGGTGATCTCCCGCAGTGACATGAGCATGGTCACTCAGTTGAAGCTTGCAGGGAGTGCTGGGGGAGCTCTCTCCAGTCCCCCTCCTGGTTTTGGCCCTGACTCGCCATTCTCGTCTCCCTCAGAAGAGTGCCGGGAGACGTGCCTGCCGTGTCACGCACTTCTGAAGGGCTGACTTGCAGCCTTGGCAGATGGGCAGTAAATCATAAATTCTGCTCATGTTCAGTTCTGGAGGGGCTGTCGTTCCAGTGAAGGCAGTTAGAACTGTCAACACCTAGCAGTGCTTGAAGATAATGAATGTAATGTAAACCTGAGAAGCCCATGAACAGCGCTGCCTTCCCACATAGCAGATGAAATCCACTTGGTCTCTGTATTTCAAGAAAGCCTCTTAATCCTGTTCAGGCATTCATAATAATACAGTGCCTACGTAAAAAAAAAAAAAAAAATTCTGCTTGCTCAAAGAAGCACATTAACAAAAAAAGCTAAAAATATTTAAGCATTCTGTGTCTAATGTGTTTGGAAAACCACCCCCGAATGTTGACAGCTGATTATTTATTAGAGTGCCATGGATAAATATGCTATAATTATGCATCACATAATTTTATGTAACTTATATACACATTTTTCAGTGCATATTCAGTGTTCCCTTGATGGATTTCAGTTTTAAATATATGGTGGATTTTTTATATTCTTTACTAACTTAGTTGCTTTTAGTTGAGTACAACATAGAAACGAATATTATTATCAGTTAGGAATGTTTGTGATATTTGTTCATTTTTCTAGAGGAAAAGGCTTTGTATTTAAGTAATTTTTCTTCTTTTGGGGGGAGAAAGGTAGAAGGAATGAGCCCTTCATAAAGCTCTTTCAGAAGGTCTAAAAACAGGAAACCTAATGATCAGAGGCCTGGCTTTCAAATAGAATACAAATTATTGTTGCATAAAGTAATCCCTAAGGAAAGTAATTAAATGGAGAAATGATCATGAAATGTGTGAATTAATTGCTGAGAATCATGAATACGGAAATAATTTGTTTTCTTTCAGTTTGTGTGGCTTTAACTGTAATAGAGTGTTCTTTGAAGATACAGCTGCCAGTAGCAATGGATTATTTTGTGTGATACCCCTTTTATTTGACTATTTCAATTTAAGTGGCTTGAGCTTTTTAATTACATGAACCTGTATAATCGGAGGGATTTATAGTGAGAGTGTATGACTCTTATTGTACAAATCACGTGGATGCTCTAGAAGTGTTCAGTAATTATTAGTGTAAAAACTGGTCCACACACTTATCCACACATGCACATTACATTTATAGAACTATAAGATGATAGTTTCTGACAAGAATCAGTTTTACTGTAGTAATTTACTTATTTGTGTTATCCTCAAACATCGTCATCTCCTTCACAGAAGTGTGTACTTTGTCTGTCCTCAAGCAGTACTAAATACACTAGTAAATAAGAAATAGTAAATACTAAATACTGTACTAAATACAGCATTTAGTATATTATTAGTTACAGCAGCAGAACCAAGTTTGACAATGGAATGCAAACTGAAGTGCAGCAGCAGTGTGTGCGAACCCACTTGCTGAGCTTGCAGTGCTCTTGGTAAGTCATGTTGTTGTGGGAACATGTGAAAAAGAACAAATAAGGCTGCAGATGATTTATACCAGCTATGAAGGCAATAACCCATTTTATGTACTTCCTTGAAGGTGCAATTCAGAAAGAATTTTAGCTTCCTGACATAGCAGGATTGTCCAAATTAAATCTACATAGAGGGAAAAGAACTTAATTCCCTTCTCTCCATATTATTCTGAGGTAGAGAAGGTGACAGTGGCTTTGCCGTGGATAGTTACATGGCATAAAAAACCTAACTGATTTTCTCATAGTCTCTCTGTGAAAGCTTATCATCACTACTTCTATTTTCTCCTTAAGACTATTTCTACAGAAAGAAAAGCTATCTTGTGCAAATGCCAACATTTAATTCAAAGTACACAAGGGGTAACTTTGTATGATGCTGTACAGTAGAACTCTGACTTAATATTTAGTTAGTACCAAAATATATGCCTACACTTGGAGATCCCTGTGTTAAATGGTCCCAATAAAAGCTGCAGAACCTCCATGTTCTGTCTTCATTTCAGCTATTACTTGCTTATAAAAGAGACTGTTTTGCAATTTATATTATTTACTTACTTGTAATGTAGAAAAAACAGTTGGTTAGGAAGAGGGATGCACTGACTTTGGAAAATTGGTAAGCAGCTTACAGTGAAATACGCTACTGCGGGAATGACAATAGCTAGTAAAAGATAGATAAAGCTGGAGTGCACTAATAAAACTGATACACTGAGCAATTAAGTGACTTTGTAGAATAAGGGTCTCTAAAATCTAATATTGTTTTATTCAAGTGAGCTCCTCCACTAGAAAAAAAAAGTACTACTCACTCATGACTAAAGTCCAAATGTTTCAAGTGTTAATCCCATGGCAGTTGTTTGCTGGAACAGAGTTAGTATGAAACGGCTATTACTATAGTTTTTGCATGTTGCACAAGAAAGGCCATGCTTTTCTGAAGGAAAAGTAAGTTTTGACCATGATTTTGGGGATTGCTTCTTGGTGGCTTGAGTTTGAGGTTTTTTATTAGTTTGTTTTTGTTTTTTTATACTCTTGTGAGTATACCTCAGTTAAATGTTTCAGATACTTTAATGACATTTCTTTTTTTATTAAAGGCTTGGGCATCTTCCTTTTTTTTTTTTGTGGAGTGTGACACTAAACGGAGCAATACTAGCTAGTTTTCCCCACACACACTTTGTTCTTGGGCCAAAAACTGCATGTCTTAGTCAGTGATCAGCTTGTTAATGGAGTAGAGTGTTTTACATGGGTGTTTAATAAATGTATATATTTAATTTTAATCCCTGTTTCTGTAGTACTTAAGACAAAACACTGCAGGCTGCAGTGAATAGTGCACATTTATGTGCAGTGCAGAATCAGGTTAGGAGTAATTTTTCCCAGTGGAAAGGGCTATTGAGAGTCACATGAAGAAATAAGTCAAACATGTGAATAAAAAGGGAAAGTTGGATTTTTCAGTTAGTTTCTCAATTGATCTCCCTATAATCTCTCAGAAGAAGAAATATCAAAAGGCAAATTAGGTAAAGTGAATAAAAAGATTATTTCTGTAACTTAAAGCTGTGGGGACACTTCAAAATTTTATAAGTATTAGTATTCATTTCAGATCAGAACTAAATGGGTTAAACTCTGCATCTAGATCTGATTTCTACTTTCCAGCTAGTTCTGCCAAAAAGTCATTCCACTGGAACATTAGGAAGGAAATAAACTTTTAAACATAATTTAAGGCCGGAAAAATCTTTTATGGTTGTATTTTGTATCATGACTTTTATAAAAATGACAACATTTATTATTTAAAAAATTAAACAGTCTTTCAGATGTGTACAGGATAAAATAAGGGGCCATCCCTTTGATTCAGTGTCACTGATTTCTGTATTTGTTGTCATGCTTTGAAGTGTTTAACGTTCTTAGCAACTAGTACATGCACTAATGGCTTTATTCAGTAAAATCCTCTAAGAATAAGGAAACCTGCCCAGTCCCTGAAAAATCATTTTGGGGCTTGTTCAACAATGTAAGTGCTTATATAACAGTGTGTGGGATCTTTTTTTTACATTTAAATATTGCCCTAAAAGTATTTCCCAGTTGATTTTGGGTTTTTGAGGGACCTATATCTCTGATTATACCTCTGTTTATTCTTTTCGGACAGCAAAAATGTTATTTTTTGCCTTTTTTTTTTTTTACTTAAAGCTATTTTTGCAGTAGAACTGTACTTGAAGCCATTATCCCTATTGAATAACACCTTATCTTTGAAGAATTTTGAAATATTTATTGAAAGCAAGTTGTGCTTGTGACCAAGTGTGAGCAAAGCGGGTGTAGGCTGGTGGCAATGGTCTGGAGCCATGTGCCAGCTCCAGCCAAGAGGGATGTGGGAGGCCTTGTATTTATTAACAAAAAGGTAGCATTTATCAGATGTTAAAAAGAATGCTTAGAAGGCTGACTGGACAAGGTAAACTACAGGCATATAGTTGATTGATACCTCTAATTCTAGAGTCAAATATGGATGATTGAGGCCTCCAAGTTCATTGCGAAACTAAAAGAATATTTAAACATCTGTTTGTTTTAAACCAACTGATTGCGTGCTCAGGAAGGGGATCATTTGGGACATATAAAGAGGGTAAAAACACAGTTCTGAGTCTTACAACTGGAACAATCTTCCAACAATTCTGCTGAGTCTGTCATAAACAAAATATTTTTCCAATTGACAGTAAACCAAAGTGTTTTCAACTAAAATGATAGTTTTCAAAAAAGAGTAAATAAAACGGTCATTTGAGCTATAGCTGAATTAATTCTCAATAACACTTAAATGTTACAGATATCCTTAATTCTTATAATTAGGAATGAGGAGATTAGCGAAGTATCTTGCTTTGCAAAAACCTGCCTTGATAGTGATTTCTTCATTTTATTTTATTCAGCATGGTGCAGTTTTACCTACTTTGACATGCTCCTATATATTTCGACTTTTGTTTCAAAAGCCATCATGAGATGATACATTTCCAGGCTTTTTTTCCCATAGCTCTACACTACATTCTAGCAAATGTGCATCTGTAGTTCCTTCTCTCCCAGTCTGGTTCCAGAAGCCATGCTAGGTCAAAACCTAGAAAATAACCAAAATCTAAAACCAAAATAACCCACAGAATTAAAGAAAGTAAAATCTAAATATTTTCAATAATCTGAAGAGTCTGTTCTCATGGAAAAAGGGAAGGCAAGTCTATTCTGTCAGCCTTCCAAACCGAAGGGGTAGCAGAATTGCATCTGGAAGCCTCAGAAATAAGAAATGTAGAAGGCAAGAAAAATAACAAAACCTAAAGGATTCTCCAGTTTCTAATCACTTGGTCATAGACATACTAGTTGATCAGAATTTGACTGTTTTATGAACTGTAAGCATAAAATAAAAACAGCTTTTAAAATGTTTAGGTCTCTGTGGAACTACTAGTTATTATCTTGAAAATTGTTAAGAGATTTACAAGTCATGTTATTTCATAGAATTTTTTTAATATTTTGAAGAAAAATAATGGTTTTCAGAATGCACTGGTTTACATAATCTTATGTCACTCAGATAATTCAAGGTCTAGCCTCAGACAACTCCAAAAGCAGTTAAATACCGTGCTGTTATGTGTCTGTGTATTCTACTTGCCAAAAGAAGGTTAATTATAAAGGAGAAGCCTTGAACAAATTGTAAATGTGATTATCAATCCTTTTTCAGGCTGCCTGGGGCTAGTGTGCATTTCTGTAATTAAGGGTGCATGTTTGACCAGCACAAACATGGGGAAAAAAGTATCGATGTCTTAATATTGTGTTTGTGAGGTTGTGCTCATTTAATTTCTGAATTGGACTACATATATGAAGTTGTTATATCAAAATCAGATAACAATTGCTTACATTATTTTCAGTGGGTTTAATGAAAAAAAAAAACCAAAAACAATCAAACCCCAACAAACTTGAACAAACTTTCACAGTAATGAAAACATTTCAGTTTTAAAGAAATTTTTCAGTGTAATACTGTCTGTAAGTATTAGGTAAAGGATTGTAGTCATTAAAGAACATCAGGTGATATTGAGTATCTGAGTCTTTGTTTTCTGGAGAAGAATGTTACTTTTGTTCAGATATTAGATTACTAAGAGAAAAGTTTAAACGTTGAATGGTGATTGTTCCTGAAAGTCTTTCCCTCCCCCCCACAATCCTTGTACCTCTCTACCCAGGTTTTGTATGAAATAAAATGATGTTTGTAGGTCTTGGTTTGCTAAGGTCTGTTTTTGATTAACCCAGGGCAGATTATCCAGTTTTGAGATTAACTCTACCATAGGGCAGACAGACTTGCTGGCAGTAGGCAGGGTGGGCTCTGCCACCCCAGGCTGCCCTTGGGGACAGCTCTGCACAGGAGTTGCAGGCGCTGCTTTGCTCTGCCATTTACACCTTCCCCTGTTGTGCAATCTCTTTTACATACTGTAGCTTGGTGAGAAAAACTGAGCTTGTTAAATGAATAAATAAATTCATACATACATAAATACGTAAATAAAGTAAGTAAAAAAATGAAATATCCTGTAGTGTTTTACTTTCCTAGAGATCTTTGTCCTCTCACTTTGAAAGAGAAACTTTCGTGTGTTGGAGGTTAAGCCATCCTAACATCCAGTGTTTATCATTAAAGACAGCAGCTCTTCCAAACCAATTGTGTAGCAGAATTGATATAGTTAGATCTTTGCTCAGGCTCATGGTGTATGTTAAAGAACAGTTACATTGGATTGTCTTATGTTCCTGTAGATTGTCCCTGTATCTCACTGGTCAGTTTGTATGGCATGGATACTGTATGCTTTACTCTTCCATCATTTTACCTTGCCCTTTTAGCTCCTCTACTTATTATTATGTTGTTAATTTTATCTGCTCTCATTTCATCCAGAAGTAGTTACTATATTTGTTGTCTGAAGATTTTATTCAGGCTCATATGTTTTCATACTAAGTCATGTCTGCTTCAGTGGATACTACCATTTTGCTCAATGTTTCCACTGAGCTGTAATATTGCAAGTATACTGAAAAATAGTCTTGTGGGCATCTCTAATGCTGTAGTCCCCTGAATAAGCTTATCATAGTTATTTGTTTTCTTTTAGTTTAAAAATAAGAGCAAATTTAATAGAAAATTGAATAAAAAAATGTGTGGTTGAATTTAGCTCCATCTCAAAAAGTTGGATATGAACATGACAACTGCAGTTCCCTACAATGTCATTCTGAATGATATTAAATGCAGTGGCTGAATGTTCCCTACTTAAACTGATAAAAAGAAGAAAAAGGCTTTTCTACTTCAATCCTCTCCCTTGTGTGCACATACGAAATATGTCAAGTGAAGAAAATCAGGTTGTACAGAGACTTGGACTTTTTGAAAACCCTGTATTTTACTGCTTTTTGAACTGCACACTTCATTAAAAATCAAGGCAACAACTTCGATAAAAAAGGCCTTTTTATACAATAAAAAAGAAAGCAAATGGAATGTCATGTCAATCTGCAGCACAAAACAAATACAATGTACATAGATGCACATATATTAAAATGATATGTTTAAAACAGAAGTTTAATTTAAAATTCTCTTGTGCTGCATACAAATAGCCCGGAACAGAGAGAAGCCCTTGAGATCTGTACATCAATATTAAGTAAATGATTGCAAAAAAAATCAAATGCATCAAACTAAGAGAGCTATTAAATAGATGGCATTTCAAGGGACAAACTGTGCATTTGGCAGCCCTTTACTGTATAAAGCATTCTGAAATAGAGCTATTTACACAACAGTCTATGTGGTTTCTTATTTCTCACAGTACTTCAAAATGTTCATCTTCAGTGTACCACTTGTCAAAATGTATTAGTTGGCATCTGCCTTTGTTAAAGACTTCAGAATCTTACTAAGTTGGTTTAAAGATTTATTGACAATAACTATTAGGAAAGCTTGCAATCTAATTAATATTTCATGTATTATGAGGCTTTACATATTGTGTTGCATAATAGTTAAATCTGAATCTTTCTTTTAGAAGGAAAAAAACCCCAAGTTTGTTTCCGTGAAGTTAGTAGAGTGTTGACTTAGAAAATGAAAATATGTGTTAAATGATAGATAATCTCATTATATATTTAGGATTAACACCTGCATTCGTTTAATAAGGGTAGATGCATTAGAAACAAGGTATGACTCATCAGGTTTTATTCTTCAAAATTTTTCTAACAGAACTTTAAAAATACCAAAATTGCTTCTCCCCTCTTTTTCTTCTCACAGTTGAAAATCTACATGCTATATAGTAGGAAATACTGTTTTGGAAGAGAAAGCTAGCACTTGTAAATGAGTCTCATTGGGGATTTGGTGGGAAAACAAAGCATGTGTGTACACTTAAAAGGGCACAATAGCGCATAGTTATATTCTTATGACTAATGTTCTTATGCTGACTGTAACTTGCTCTTCTTGAGACTCTCAAAATGTCTTGTTTTCAAAATCAGAAGAAAGGGTATAATAGTGGCTAAGTTTTTAAAATGGAGTGCTTTGGGGTGTTTTTGAAGGGCTGAGTTTTACCAGCGGACCATGTTTCTTGTTAAATTTTTTGTATAGCACAATGCTGATCAACATGGAGAAGAGTCTGCCTTCCACTGCTTGCTTTGAACCATACGGTCCTCACAGTAATTTTATGGAAGGATGAAGGATTTGAAGTGCTGACTAGCAAAGTAACATGAACTAAAAGAGGTACTGCAAAGGTAAAGACTTTCTGGATCTGCACGAACTCACATCCAAGTAGCATCAAACTATGTCTTCTATGCCAGCTGTGCTCTGGGAAGCCTGACATGCGGTGTACACCAAAGTTGTTCTGCTCAGAATCTAGAAATCCATACTGTTTGGAACAGCAACTGCTCAGGTAGCTAGAGTATTTGGAATGTATCTCCTGGTGTGATGGTTCTAAAAGAGACTGTGTTCAGGTGATGCAAATGCAGTAAATGCTGAGTGGTTTTTTAATGGATTACCCTTACTTTGGGTACCTAAAAAGCTCCAGGTCAAACTTAGTTGTTGCCAATGTCTAGAAAGATAGGAGTGTAATTTGGAGAAGTATAAAAACATGTTTAGCTGCTGGTGATACTGATTTCCTGAGCTCTGCTATGTGAAATTTCGTTTTCATTTCCAATGATTTCTAAAGAGTAATGTCTAATTAAAATTTTAAAATCTTTAAAACCTTTCTTTATTTTACCGAGAAGCTGTTTCTTCATCTAACTTATGCCAGATTACACTGTTCCCATTTTCCCTTTACTGTGCAGGTGAAGGAAGGGACAGCAATAAGACGAAGTTTTTTAACCTTTAGGTCGCAAGTTCAGCTCTGTCTTCTGTCATTATTGGTAGGTAGGGTCACAGTTGAGGAACTCTATGACGAGCATGTGGGATCTCAGAGAAATTTTCAATAACCTTTATCCATATTAAAAAAAAATAAATTAACTTCTCTTCACAACCTATCCATAATTCTTCTGTACTAGGATGGACTGAGTTTAAAAACATGCCTTGCTTGTCCACATTCTCTCTTTTCCCAGATAAATAGATTGTTTTAAAAACTGACATCTTTTCTAGGTACTAAATTAATTATTATAAAAGATTTTTATAAGAACAAGCCCTTTACTTTTTCAACTGTGAAAATTTGCTTATGACTATTACTTTAAAATACATCAGTAAATGTGATTTCCCAACAGCGCATAATTTCTAAAATTTCACTAAGAGGAATCACTTCTGAAGTGATTTATAAGAGTGAAATAAGCATAATGATTGGTTTAACTATTTTTAGGGATGAAGCCGAGCACAGAAAGCTACAGATCTTTGCTGAGAAATAGTTGAGTTCTTGTTCCTGTATGCTAAGGGAATAAGGACAAGTGAGGGAGGAAAGCTGGGTTATGGTGAAAGCAGTAGTGTTCGGTTACCCTTGATTATGTTTAGTTTGGCAGTGTTGCAAATGTAGAATCATGATGCGATATATGCTTTTTTCCACTTTCTGTTGTGTAATGTGTATGTATGTTTTCTTTGGAACTGATAGAAAAAAGTAAGTGTCATAGGATACACTGCATACTGGTGTTTAAGTGTACTCTCCTCTCCCTGTAAAGCATATTACTATGTTACTTAAGATGAGAAGAAGTTGTTAGAAGTTCTTCAAATGCTGTGTGCTTTTATTATGTTTTCACTGTAAAGAATTGCAAATATTTGTGTGTGTGTGTGTGGGTTGTGGGTTTCTTTGAGTATTTTATTATGGATATTTTACAGAATAGAAAATGAGGCAGATGTTTGAACAGATGTCACAGGGGGCCTCTGGAAGGAATGACTGTTCCATGCACCAGGGGAAAGAAAACTACAGAAGGGGGAAAATCTAGAGTTGTGTAACCTGAGGTCCAGTGAGCTGAGTCACTCATAGATTTTGAGGTTGCAGCTGTTAATGGTGGAAAGGTTCTACTTATTTTTCTAGTGTCAGGATGCAAATTCAGAAACCTTCATCACAAATAATATTTCTCCTCATTTGGCAGTTGCGAAACTGCAAGGATTTCAGTGGCCCATTGAAAGCTCTTATGTAAAGTGCTCCATCTCTACGAGGAGCGTCAGGAGGAGATTCCTCTGCCCTGTGAGATAAAAATCCTACTCTGGCCAGTGTAGGTATGTGCTTCTTGGAGAGTCTGACAGAAGGAAAACCAGGCATACTGATCTGGAAGTGGTTTCTGGGTTGGAGGAAACTGCTGAATTGAAGGAAGGATGAAGAACAAAAATTAAAAGTAACTTTACAAAAAATGTAGAGTGGGATATTAACTTTAGACTCTTGCTTCCAAGTTAAGTGGTACCAGTTGCAGCGGTTAGTCAGCTCTGCATTCAAACTAATTTAATTTCACAGCAAGGAAGAATTGTAGCAACCTCCACATCCTGTCTAGCAGTGCCCTGCTCAGGAAACAGCTTTCCTATCACCCTCCTGCCTATTTTTTTAAAATCAAAATGCCTTTCCTAGCTCTAATAACCATAACAAGAAAAAAAGTAAATAAATGAACTTGGAGTTAACTGAGTTGCCCATCACCTAATTTTATCTTTATTCCACAATGTCTTTCACACACTGTGTGGATATTGGCTCTAGCAGTCCTGAGTCAGCATAGGTCTTTGTAAGGTGTTAGTGCTGTGAATGTGGTCCGCTACATTCTGTAGGTGCAGTTTTGTAGAAAAATGTCATCTTGCTAATGAATACAAACATATATTAAGAAGAAAAAGAAAGATCCCACTTCATCTGGGAATAAAAGCTTTCGTCAGTGAGGCCTTGTAGCTTCCAAACATCTAAACCTTCTGTCTGAATGACACAAAGCTACAGGGAAGATAAAGTGATATGTCTTGGGAGTCCAGAAAACCTTTCTAAATGCAAAACAAGCCTTTGTCTTTTTAATTACACGAAGTGGGCTGTTGAGAGGAGTTGGATGATGGAGAAGGCAAAGGGCAGCTCATGATTTCTCAGAGTTGAACTTGCCCAAATCTGCAGAGGCAGGAAACACAGTTTTCTGGTGCATTAAAGGCACCAAGCTGTCAGTCAGATGTTTGAGCCAGCTCAGTTGAGAGAGGGCACAGGCCTTGATTGTTTACACAGAAATCCTATGACTGCTGGACAAACGCTTTCACAGCCACTGTTGGCAGCACTTAACACAGTGGCACGTTTCTTTGATTTCACTCATCCTTCCTGGTTTGGACTTACTTTCCCATGTCATCACAAATGGGCTCAGAGGGATAGAGAGCACCCTAAGCTTTTAAGTACTTCAGAACTAAAATTTACGTCTGGTGTTTTACCTGGGATTGACTATGTGTATCTACTCATTTAATCTGTGAGTTAATATTCATAAGAATAAATTATATAATAGGAATCTGTAGTACAGAAATAGAATGATTTCCTATAAATCCATACTTTCCTCTGCTTCATGCTACAATATGAAGTACAGTCATCATCCTACTTTAGGGGGAAAGGGCAAGAGGAAGAAAGAGATTAAAATTTTAAGGGGATTTAAGAATTCCTGACAAAATAGTTTTTGCCTAATGCTTTTCCAAATCAGAGAAACATAAAATGAAGGTGAGAGAAAAATGAACAAACAAACAGAGCAAAACAAAACCCAGAAACCTGGAGCTGCAAGAATGTAGGAGGTATTTCACTAGGTTTTTGGTTTTGGTTTTTCTTTTTTTTTTTTGTCTGGAGTTTGTTTGCATGTGGGATTTGAGAAGCGTCTTTTGACTCTAGGCAGTACAGAGCTGCATGAACAGCACCAAATGTATAAGTGTAGAAAACACTAAACAACTCTGACGTGAGAAGTGGAGGAGAACCTGGGACCATCCTTAGCTACCATCCCAGAACAGTGTGATGTCCTACAGAGAGATGACATCAAATGGAAAACTATAATTTGCTGAGAGGGGAAAAAAGTACCCTAAAGTGGCAACACTCACTAATCCCTTATGATACAACATATTATGGCTTCAGTGTCACAGCACTGGAGTAATATAATATTTTGGTGCAAGTATTGTGAAATATTTACTTGTATTACCTACTACCCAAATGGAAATAAATGTTCTGCCAAATTCGTAGTTGTGAAAAAGCTACTGGCTGGAATTATATTCAGGAAGTTATCTTCTCTTCCTTTTCACTCTGTCATTTAGTAGCTCCTGAAAAAGAGGATAGCTTTGCTGATTCAAGGGCTTTGGAGATGCTATTTTCCCCATGTACCGTGAATCTCATTACTTGTACTTTCAGCAGCAAGATGATTTGCAGATGTAAAGACTGAAATTTATGGAAGTACAGGACTCCAGTGGCTTTAATACTGTCCACAGTTGAATAGAAATAAATCCAGAGCAATTGAATTTAAATGTAATAGTTGCTACAGAACTTTTTTTTTTATTACAATACCTTTTCTTTTCCATGTTTTTTTCTTTATTTTTATTGCTACTTATCAAGAATCATGTAACTCAAGACTATTAAAAAGGGAATTATGACTCAAATGTTGTATGTTAGTGACTCTTACTTGAATATCTACTTAATTCTTAAAAGCCAACCTGTTGTGGTAGCAGGTTTTTTTTGGTGGTGCTTTTGGGGTTTTGTGTTTGCTTGGTTCTTTTAAATAATGCGCAGTGTAAGTATGCAAAGACAGTCTCTTACATGGTGGGGATTTATCCAAAAGAAATTTGGTCTATATTACACTGATGTATGTACATTTTCTTGATTTGATTTATAAGATCCAGTATAAGGTACTCCATAATGCAGCACACTGCGGAGCCATGCACCTTGAAAATGAGAAATGAAAGCACTACAGAATCATAATTGTTACTTTTTATCATAGTTTTTAACATATCCATGAATTTGTGATCTGAAGGTGGAGCAGACAGGGAAAGTGTAGTTATACTTGATGTGCACATTAAATAAACCCTGAGCACTGTGGAGGTGTAAATTTGTTATGGTGCAGTTTTACTTACTTTTCATTGACATACCTTGACATAAAGTCCCATGGAAAGATATGGGACTTGTGAGATAAAAATCTGTTGGAGAGCAGTGGCATTCTTTGCAAAGCTTTATTTATTGAACATCATGAGGTAGTAGTTAAATATCTAGGATGCAGTATGTATAAAGAAGTGAAAACAAGGAAATATGTATTACTTCATATCAGAGTCAGATTTGTTGCCCAGAAAACAGTCAGAGAATTCATGCCGTGGGGTCGATGAAGTGAATGGCGGGGAAAGGATGCTATCCTTATGACTTCTTGATGGTGTTTCAATTCCATTCTCTTTAGCCTCTTTGAGAACCAGGGACTGTTTCATGCCAATGAGTACAAATATGTTCCTTTAAAAGAGAAGAAAGCGGGGCGTGAGGGGGAAGTATCGCTTATGTAGGTATGTCTAATAGATGACTCTAAATAGTTGTGAACAACACTGTGAAATCATTACATGCTCATTCCAGAAAACTTTAGTTCTGTTCTTAGGAATAGGAGTGCTGGTTCAGCATTAGGCATAATTTAACCCAGTTCTGGACAGTGGAAAGTCTTTGCTGCAGAGGCCTGCACAGAAACCTGACTTTGTTCTCACCTTCATTCTTAGCCCAAAGGATTCTGCAGTAAATCTTTGTCTTGTGCTGGATGGGGTGAGGACGTGTCATGTTTTTTTCCATTTTAAGAAAGACACATACTGGAGAGTTCAATGCTATGTTCATGTTGGTGGTACTTGTCCTCTTAATGGTAACACTTAATTACTTCAACTCCTTCCTGACTAGTTTCAGGGCATTGCCATCCGTACATCTTAAGGATAGTGCAGCAACCCTTTATTTCCTCTTCCAGGTCACCACAGCTGTGTTATCACTGTATTATCATCAATTAATTTTTGTCTGTTATTTTTGCTTTTGTGCTTTTTAAGCTTTTCACGAAGCTACAAAGAGCACATTATTAAAGAGTGGAAGCTCATTGGGTTGTCACTGAACCATATGCCTCAAGAAAAAAAAAAAGGGCTGATAGTACTTCTGACAGTTGTAGAAATTGGCAACATGCTATATTCTCTGTGTATTCTTGACAGAAAAGGCGAGCTGACTTTGAGATTTATATTTTGACACTTTAAATTATTTGGCTGACATGCATATTAAAAAAAAAAAAAGAAAAACCCCACAAATAACAACAAAAAACCCCTCAAACCCTATTTGTGCTACTGCTGGTATCTAAACAAAGAAGTGAAAATCACATTTAAATATACTGGTGTCACAGGACTTCTGTTATGGTCAAGCACATGTACAAAACTCATTGTCCCAGATCTCCCTCTTCCCACTCCAATCCTCAATTTTCTATTTTCAAATTGTTTTGTCTCTAAACTTTATTTTATGTGATCATGATTTTTCCCCCATATAAACATAATTTTCTTTTTTTTTGCATATGCTATCATAAAAATTAGCCTCTCTTAAAATAGATACATGTTTGTTGGATTGGTGAATTGGATTTTATTGCACTTTGCTACTCTCGATACAGCATAATGATGCAGACAATTTAAGGAGAGACCATTTTAATAATAATTAGTTTCAGCTACAAGTATTCCAATAGCTTCAACTGCAGCAGTAACAATATTTTCTATATATGTTTAAGGTCATTACAGAAATCATTTGCAATAGTAGCAAGGGCATTTAGCTTTACCCTTAATCTACTGACTGACAGATCACCTGTTATCTGCTGATGGTGACCCGTTACTAAAGATTGAATGCACTTATGCTTCAAAATAGCTAGAGGTCAAATCTTCTCTCCTGCTAAATCAGTTGAAGGGGGTGAAAAAGGTCTCTTAATTGATTTAATCTATACCAGTTTGAATTATATATTTTTTAAAATGTCAAAATGCAAAAAAAAAAAAATTGAAGGAAAAAGAGAAAGCCAAAGGACCTTAGGGGGGCTATTTAAGCCATCAACAGCAGTCCTGTGCTGTTTGCTTAATTTTAGTAGTTTAGTTCAATACATTTTTCTTTAAATTACTTTTCTGTTTAATAAGGCTTTTCCATGCTCAGAAAATAATCAACTTTTAGTTGATGTTTGCAATTTAAACATATGATTTTGTAAGTGTTATATTAGGGAATTTTTCTTTGTTTTATCAGGTAAACAGAATCATTGACTGTATGTGATACTTTCCTAAATAGGCATCAGGAGGAAAGGGTGTCAAATGCAGGAGAAAAGGTAATGTGAAAAAGTCACATTATAAGTTATGGATAAAGATTATTTCTAAAAATGCAGTATAGGTGATTTATTTTTAACCTGTTGATCCCAGTTGGTTCATCTTCCTTGAGACACTTCAGTTATTAATGTAATGCAAACAATAAATCATTCAGGTTCTCTTTACACTTGTCAAACACGTTTCTGTACTGTCTATTTTGGCAGCAGCAGTGATGAAATATACTTATTGACTGCAGTCACCGCAATCCAAGTAGACATATGTCTTTCCCTAACACCATGTAATAGGAATTTGTGGGTTTTATCCCTGAAATAAATCTGCCTAGAAAAATTTTCCTACCATAGGCTTTAATGTTTGGTTTTGTCTGGAGTGGTTTTTTTAACTTTTGGAATACTTACAGAAGGCAGGAAGGCGGGTTCCCATAACACAACAATCCTTTGAACATATTTTGCGAGATTTTCTTAAATTTTTTTAAATTAAATTCTGTTTGCTTAATTTTCTTAAAATTCTCAGGTAGAATTTTGGGGGTTTTTTCCTGTCAGTATAAAAAAATCATTTACTGTTTTCATAAATACGGTATAAAAGAAGCCTGAAATAATGTGGGTATTTTTCCCTTTCATTCCAGTGCATGACCCATCTCATTTTCTTTAATTCATTCTTCTTTCCAGGTTATCCAGAGGACTTCTTTGCTTGCTTGTAGTTGTTCTGAGAACTGTGAAAGTTGCTAAATCAAGTCGACAATTAGCTTTAATAGGGAAGCCCTCAGTATTGTGGCCTCTATTCTGCTGCCTGTATCTTTATCTTGTATGAACTAATCATTGCATAAAATAAATAAATAGGAAAATGTTAGGAAAAGGTATTGGTTGGTAGAACAGTGGATGGGTGCCTTTGTCTAAGACTGTGGAGTTGTTTACTTTTTTTCCTCCCTCCTGCTTTCTTTTTAACCCTAATTATGCCACTGTACAGACAAGCTTTGCAGAATTCAACAGGGAACAGAAAGTGCTCTAACGTGTTCTAGGCTATAATTTGATTATTAGTATGTTCTTTGGGAAGGTGAGAGACGTGAGGGTGGAGAGCAGGTGGATGCCCAAAGGAGGCTGTGACCCCCAGGCAAGTCTGCACTGGAGCAGGCTCCTGGGAGGACCTATTACCACGTGGAAGCCACTTCTTGAGAAGGTTTGCTGGCAGGATTTGTGCCCCCTTGGGGGACCCATGCTTGGATCACTGGGCCGGAAGGAACGTACCCCATGGAAGGGACACACACCAGAGCAGTCTGTGAGGAATTGCAGCCTGTGGGAAGGATTCACATTGGAGAAGTTCATGGAGTACTGTCTTCTGTTGGAGGGACCCCATGCTGGACCAGGGGAACATAAGGAATCCTTCCTGTGAGAAAGAAGGAGTGGCAGAGGCAGCATGTCGTGAATTGACAGCAGTCCCAGTTCCCTGTCCCACTGCACTACTGGTGGGAGGAGGTGGAAAAATCAGGAGTGAAGCTGACCCTAAGAAGAGAGATGAGGAGAAGGTGTTTTCAAGATTGGGTTTTATTTCTTATTATCTCTCTCTGATTTGATTGGTAATCAACTAAACTAATTTCCCCAAGTCAAGTCTGTTTCGCCTGTGACAGTAGCTGATGAGTGATCTCTCCCTGTTCTTGATTCATGAGTGGCTTTGGTGGGCACCTGGTGTCCAGAAATGGTCAACCCACCACAATCTTTTTACCCCATCTTTACCTAAGCAGTTTTTAAGGTTTCTCCCACTCTCTACTCAGTTCTTGCTCTGCAGCTTGCATTTTTGCTGAGATGTAGTGTGTTTTGGAAGCATTGGGCTTATGCTACACACAAGTATGCAGCTACTTGGTAGGACAAAAGTTAATGGCAAGTATCAGCTGAACTTATTTGATCAATATTCTGTTAAGAAACTTCTTATTTATCATACAACTGAGGAGTTTGTAGGCATTTGTGAGAAAAAATACTGGGTTTGATAATAATATTCAAGCATTACATTGCGGGTAAAATAAGCACCCTGACCAAATTCTATGTATTTATGTCACAGTTTCACTTGAGTTACAGTTTTCTTTCCTGATGTCATATAGTCTATTACAATAATCTGACATACATTCATGAAGAGATTTATTTGACTCAGAGGAGGTTGTGCATAAAATGATGCTGTAGATTTTTTAGAACATCCTTGGTGTCTCTTCCTCATTGAAATTCTATAAGGCACTCTGTGAATTTTTATTTAACTAGGCAGCTTTTATAAATTAATGTGGCATGGTTTCTTTCAGTCTGGGACTTTTCCAATACCCCTCCATTTCCGATAATAAACAGCATGCAAAGACCTAAAAAGCTAAAGAATTCATAAATGCAGGAAGAGAATACTATGTATGCAGAAACAAGTACTCAGAACAGACAGAATATAAAGTTGGGGCTACCTGTGAAATTTTACCTGCTTTACCCTTTTTTCTCTCCTTCCCTGTCTATGCTATTTCATAATTAATTTTTTTCCAACTGGTCGTAAACTTTACAACGTGGGATATTTGATGTGCAAAATGTTACTTTTCCCTCTCTATGTCCCTAGTACAATTTTAATTAAGTTATGTTTAATGCAAAAAGTCTCATTTATTTGTGGCTTTTTAAGGTGGATGTCAGTGAAACATGTTTGTGCTTCACAAATGTCAGTAATTTATTTTAATGATATTCCTTGATGTCCTATCTCCATTATATATTTGATAACTTAGACACAAAGGAGGAAGAGCAGTATCAGAATTTTGAGCATATTTAATACAGACATACTGTCAGATTCAACTATGTTGACAGGACATTCTGCAGTGAGGTCTTTAGCTCGTTACTAAACAGAACTCTAAGCTGGCTGTCACACATTTTAGATGATTATGGTTTGTATGAAATACCTCATATAATTTCAATATTTCTTTTCTAGAAGTGGATGTGTCCATCTTCTTACTGGGACAAGATTATTGAAAAACACTGCAGCCCTGTCATGGTTTTGCATGGGCTCTTTGCCATTCTGTGTCATTTGCATACCTTGATGGTTTTAAATTAAGTAATATTTGTAGACTGCCTCAGGTTTTATGGAGCCCCACACAGGCTTGGTGTTTATTATTGTTTTTCTCAGATTTCCATGTCGGTGCCATGCTTCAGAATCAAGAAATAGGTAAGTTATTTTTAATAGCATTTGTCTCCAGTGGTATTTACGTTATATACCAGAAAAATCACAGCTTTTAGATTTGCTCTGGATCTTCCTGTGGCACATGCAGTCTGTCAGTAGTTAGCTAACAGGCTCTAGAAATGTGAAGTTAATCATGCAGATGGGAATTTAGCAAGTCAGAATTTTCTCAGCTCTATGGGTTGATGATGATTTTCTTTAGGACTAATTAGTAGGGTTATTAATCCAAACGATTAAATTTTCTTCTAACACTACAGCTGTCTAATTAATGAATCTATTAATTAATCAGTAGGTTCTCCAGATGTCTACTGAGATAGTGTCCCTTGAGCAGCAATATTAGTTGTTGAATTTTTGTAAACCAAGAACTAGAATCATTCATTTGGTTGTGTATTAAAGAGGAGCCAGATATATTGAAGTGCAAGAATTGTATCTTTGAGTAGAAATCTCTTTTTTATTGGTCGTTTTTCACCTGACATACTTTTAAATAGATAATGTGTGATTAAAATGTGAGGGGATGTTATCAAATGCCTTCCGTCCAATGACCCAGAAAAAGCTCTTGCAGAAATGAATGTTACCATACAAACATGCAAATAGCTTAATTGCTTTCAATTTCAAAAACCTATTTACTTGTGCCGTTAAGTCATGATCTTACCACAGTGTTCTTATTTGTGGCATGCTGCCTTGCAGGGCAGCTTGAAAACAGGCTGTCATTAGGGTCATGTCTGGCAAAGTCATACTGTCTGCTTTAATTTGATGGATATCATTTATTAGACAGGAATTGGAAGTGTTTTGACCACACACTATGTGCACAGGTTTGAGCAATAAAAAAAAAAGTTTCTCTGCCTACTGTAATATATAAGATATGCTGTGCGTGTTGTGCTGGTCTGCTTGGTTTGTAATTTCTTCTGGAAAAAGTGGATTTTTCAAAGATAAATGTTAAAAGTTGGTATTTGGCATCTTTTGTTTCACGAATAAAACTGTTCTCAGTTCATTCACTAATGAAATCTTAGTCATCCAAAAGTAATGAAACTGATGTTCATGCTTCCTTCTCTGCTCTGTAGAAGCTAAGGTATAAGTGACCTCATCAGTTCTAATTATCGTACAACAGGCTAGAATGTAATTGCTAAGCTACCATGGCTGCATTTTTGTTAGCACATTGTCTTCCTCGGAGACAAGGGCCTATTTTATTTCTCTTCTCCCTCCTTCCTCTTAAAATTCTCTTCCTTTTAATATATCATGTACAAAAGAAGGTAGGGAGGAGAAATTTAAGCCCCAAGAAAATTTTATTAATTTGAATTACAATCCTGTAACGCAAACCACACCTCCTCTATTCCTGTGTCAGTGTGCATGAGACTCCAAAACTTGCCAGCCCCCAGCTGCCAGTGTTGCTGTATTATTGGAACATATGCAGAGTTGGCTGCTTTTCCAAGTGCCGAACATCCATGCTGCTATGCTGTGAAAGGACGGTGTCAGAGGAGCCGAGGGCATATGTTCTCAATTGGAGTTTGTCCGTAGTGACGTTTTGCTGGAGGCTTCTGGTGTTTGGGAAAGGTGACAGGCTGGGTTTTGCCAGCTGGCATCAAACTTATGCAAAGTATTGGGAACAAGAAACAACTGCTTTGAATTAAACTCTGTAGGAGTTTAGACCTGACCAAAACTGACTTTACACAGGAAACACCTTGCTCAGGTTCATCCAGCTTCTATCCATTTTATTTAGTGTTAACAGGGATATTTTAGGGAGCATTGAGATTACACTGGCTTGATTTCCAGCTGAGTTCTGGGAACTGAAGACTGAGCAGGGGTATAATTCTGTTTCTAGCTATAGGCTGAGCTAGAGATAACTGTTAAGTGTTCATCGCCTGGACTGTGTTGTGCAGAAATCTGCAGTTGCACTCTATCAATTGCTGTCTGCATGTGGCTAACCAAGCAAACAGGACTATCTGGAAAATAGGAAGAATGCAGAACAACTAAGGAAATAAATCCTGAATCTATTAAAGGAAGAAAATAGAAAACCTAGCTCTGTAAAACTCCTCTGAATTAGGAAGAGCCTCAGTCTGCTCCAAGGGCAAAAGCTTTATTTAGCTCATCTTTAAGAGTTGTCAGAGTTCATGTTTCTCTAAATATTTGTGCTGGGATTTAAAGACAAACCTGACCTATTATTAATTGGAAACCTTTCAGTGGCAGCTGAACAGGTAGTAGTTTGGTGTTTGATATTTCTTTTTTTCTCACTGATCTAGTATGATTGTATTCCTATAACTGAAAATAAGTATTTAAAACCCCCAATGAATATCCTCTGCCCCCCTTCAAAAAAACCAAATAAAACAACACCTTGAGAACAAAACCTTAACTATGTTAGAATTTGCTAGAAAAGAGTAACCAACAACACCGTCATTTGTTTTAGGGGTAGAGAGCTTGGTATAATTGCATCTTAAATATTTTCTCTGACTAAAGAATCTTTGGAATCTGGCTAATCAGAAACTGGAAAATGGTTTCTGTCTCTCTCACACACATGCTCACTCACCTCCTTAGTTTCCTCTTTTTTTTTTTTTCCTTCTAAGCTGAATTCATTACCTAATTTTAGGATATCACTGTCATTTCTATTATATTAGAACTTGTATGTACTGTAGATTGTTTGACTAGTAAAGTAAAATAGCAAAACTCACTGTTTGCCTACTTTTATCTTGAATTTCCACTTTGTCATAGAGGTTTTCAGTCTGTGGTTCACAAGTTATTGGTGGTCTGGGAAATATGTGGCAAGTATTTGATCCTTAGAGAGCTAGCTAATCATATGGTTTTAACTGTTCTCTTCATTTTCAAATTGCATTAAAAGGAAGACAAAACCACATTGACAATATTGCTCTCTTATGTAAGCAATTTATATAGTCATTGAAAAGATATTGTATGGCTTGTGAATGGAAAAGGAAAGTTGTATGCTCATATGAAAGGAAAGATACATGCTTAAGAAATGTAAGACTATGTTAAGACATAGTCTGCATCATAAAAGTATTTGATAAATCATGCTATCCAACCTAGGCCTCAGTGTGTTCATGGATTCAAATTCATGGACCTGTGCAGTCCAAAACCTGCATCTAGAGGTTTTCAGAGACAGAATTAAGATCTGCTATCTATGAGGCAGTTTGAAGCATGCGATTGTGTTTTGTGCCTTTGAAATTGTTTCCTGGCAGTGAAAGCAAAAGGTCTGTTTTTTAGTCTTGGCTCCATTAATATCTTGGTTTGACCCTTTCTGTGTCCTAACTAAAGCTATAATACTTACTTCAACTTCTTTAGTCTAGTTTAAAAAAAAAAAAAAAAAAGGGCATTGCATTGTTTCATTATTACTCTGCACCTTTCACTAGCACTAAGAAAAACTACTTTAATTAGGCAGAACCATTTCCCCATCTTGTTTATATCTATTTTCTACTGTAGATTTTTACATTAAGTGCTGAAGAAATACAGTTTTATTGTTTCCAAAATTTAATTAGAAACTTCCTTCTAGGATGGACAAAGTAGCTAATTTGTTTCAGTGAGCTCCATTTTTGTCTGGGGTTGAGAACTCCCTGAAGCGCCTGTGTTAAAAGCATATCTCAAAGGTGAGATTATTTGTCTTTATTTTGTCTTTACCTCTCTATTATTTTGTCTTTACCTCTCTGCCAAACTCTTCTGTGTGCTTGAATTTTTCAGTACCCTGCTCTGTTTCATTCCTTTGACATTAGCTATCTGTAGTGCTTAGATACACTTTTACTTCACTGAGATTGTCTCCGGTATTGTAGATTCTTGCGGCACGAATAACAGGCTGGGAGACAGTGATGTGCCAGCCAAATTCCAAGCAGGCATAAATAAATTCCCAAGTAGGTTTCACAGAAATGGGTTCATCCCTTGGCCCTGTTTGTTCAAAGAATAGGACAGCATGGAGGCTATGCTCTGTTTGTCAAAGACATGTATTTAAAAACAATTCAGTTTGAACCTTTTGGGTTTTGATGTATGTGCTAAGGATCTTTGAAATACGAATCCCTTTTTGTTCTTCCAGCCTACCTAAACACAGCTCCTGGAATGTCAAGTCAGTTTTGAATGAAAGTGGAAGGGCCCCTTCATCTCCTGTTTAGGCAGGCTCTCTCAGTATACAGTGCATGATTCTTCAGCACTTTAAATAAACATGCTGTGTCAGGCATACTTGATCAAAGGTAGTCTTCTACTTCTGATTAGGGCAGGTATGCTTAGTGTTTGCCTTTTCAGAAGTGCTGAGCATCTACAAAGCTCTGAGTCACTTGGTTTTGCAAAGACTCAGCACCTTTGGAAGTCATACCACTAACAATGATAAAGTTGGAGTATCCAATTAGGTGATCTCATTATAAGTCCAGTTAAATTATAAATGTTAGTGTACTTAGAGATGCAGGTGATCACGTGACTGCATGCCTCCACTGAAATCAATAAATGTTAAATTACTTGGTGCTTTTAAAAATCTAATTAGGCAATGAGACAGCTGAATAACTTTAGAAATCTGATGTATGGGGACATGATTTTATATGTATGGCATCCATTCTGCTAGGAGATTGTGAAAGCAAGCTGAGGAATTAAATGCCCAGTGGATGGGGCATTCAGTGGCTGTCATAAGCTGCTTTAAAGCCCTAGATTGCTGTGTCTGCTTTCAGAAGTTTATGGTCCGTATACAGGAAGAGAATAACTTGGCATATGGCAACCTTGAAGCCCAGCAAAATGTTTATAATATTCAACACTCTACTGTTCTTGGCAGAAAAGTCTAAATATTGACCCACTGCCATACTTTCTAACCACCCTTAGCCGTATTCTCTTCTCAGATATGTTCATGTAACACCACTAAATTCAGCGAATGCAACCTAATAAACATAAAAAGGAGCAATATCTGACAAAACAGCAATTCTTTAGAGTTGATTTTTTTTTCATTATCAGCATATTTCACTGGATTTTCTTTTTCTCCTGATCTTTGTTAAATATAAGAACATAATATTTTCTATTTCTTTTTTGTAAGAAAGAGAACATAATATTTTCTATTTCTTTTTTGTAAGAAAGAGTTATAATCTCTTATAGAGGCAAGGGGGATTTATGGATGATAATCAGAAAGCCTGATAAGTCTGATAATCAGAAGTCCAGTTACAGTGTTAGTGAGGAAAAGAGTAGATGGTTAGCCAACATGAGTCAGATGAGACAATACAAAGATACTCAATTTCATTCGTCTGACAGATGTTCAAAACCTTATTTCAAAAACATGCCTAGAAGCCTTCAGTGAATATGGATGTATTAACAATGTTACTATTTTAATTGTTTAAAACATAAAATACATTAAAGCTACCACTTTGCTTACAGTTCCCCCATGAACTTTTCCAAATGCCAGCCATAGATAAAAACAAGAAAGATTGTTTCATCAGAATTATCAAAAAGTCAAATTATATCTTAGTTACACTTCATTGATACAAGTGGCATATAGAAAAGGATGCAAAACTATTTGAGATTTCCTTCAGTTCTGTGGTAGAAAACAGTAGTTTGTGGTTAGAAAAGTGGTAGAAGGTGTGGGACGCATTGGTTAAACCACTGAATATAGAAATTGTTAAAATGAAGGATTGAGTAACAACTTTGTGTGGTCTGAATATATTTATTGTCTCCTTTTGTGCTAGCAGCAGTAACCAAGCTATACATTTATACATAAAAGCATCCAGTGAAACACAGCTAAACTAGTGTATGTTGCTGCAGTGCAAAAAAAGTGACCCTTTTCTTGGGTCAAGGAGAGAAGTGAGGAAGGGTAGGTCTGGGGGCTTTACGGGGGTGCTTTCTTGATGGGGAGGAATGTGGGGTTTTTGGGAAATTTTGAGAATGGACGTTTAGCAGAGCTTTCAGCCTTCAGAGTATTTTAGTTTCCTTTTTGAAGATAAGGGTCTAGGTCAAAAAATATTGTATGTGTTTAGTGGTGATAGCATTTTATAGTGCTGCAAAGTGACTCCTGGGAATGAATTGTTCTACATGACTCTTTCCCTGTTATGTGATATTATAATTCAGTGTGTAAAAATCCTCAGTAAATTCCTGTAGTGGCTTTTTTTCTCAATATGGCATGTGTTTGGAGGTGTGGTAATTTGCTGTTGCTTGACTTGAGACATTTTTGTATCTCGCTGGAATGACTTATGGCAGTCAAGACATAATATTCTTGATGGGCCTGAGCATTACGTTTATATACATCTGTGTTAGACTTTCTGTTGTAGCTGAATATATATTTTTTGTATTTTTAAATTTTTGGACAAAACACAGTTTCTGGAAATAAGATGAGGAGAAAAAATGTTTTACATCTGAAATATTTCCAGCAGCTAATAACAATAATTAACTTTATCCACTGAGATCCATAATTGGGAACACTGCCTTGAAATTTAGGAGCAGGTGGCCTTTTCGTCAGGGGTATGTCTTTCATTATGCATTTGCCAAATTATAAACTTTTAAAGTCTGCGTGCATTGGCTGAATAGAGACAAAAGGGTGGTATTGAAAAAAGCTAATCTTTGTAGTCAATGGCAGACAAGTTCTTCCAGGGCTGATTCAAAGGATCAAAGTTAGGTTCCTGCTGTGTTGCTTTCTTCTTTCGTTACTTCTGGAGGAAGTCAAGGGAGAGAAAACTCAGTTGACTGAAGTTTGTCCTGGTGAATTCTTTTAAGGTTTCCTGAATTCTCTGAATTTGTGTATGAACCTTTTAGTTCTGCTAGTGCTGACCGGTCTGTGCACATACTACCTACCCCCTCCTCAGCCCCGAGATACTTAACATGCTTTAGCCTGGAGCTACATCATTAAAGCTGGATTCATTTTATTGCAGTTGCTGCTCCTGGCTGAATGAACTAGCATTGAAACTGAAATCATAGCCCCTATCTTGATGTGCTCTTGGTGAACCCTGTGCTGGCCCTGAGGCAGTGCTGTGTAAGAAGCGGTCAGACAGGAGTGTGGAAAGCAGGAGGGAAGGAGCAGGGCTGAAGATTTTTGGAGGCAGTGGAACAACAGCAATGGGAGGAAAAAGAAATAGTAATCCTGAGAGTTCAGATCTTTTTGTGATACAGGAGAGAACAGGGATTGGAGGAAAAGTAAACACTTCAGCAAACCTAAAAAATCCCCAATAACCCAAAGAAAACAGACCCCCCTTGGTTCTTCAAAATTAAAAACTAAAACCCTTGCTTTTTTATGTTCTCTCTTTTTTTCCTATGTTGTTGTCCAGTGCTTTTTAATGTCAGATTTCCATATTTCCTCATTTATACTGAAATGTATGAGAGAATGATGCTTTTGTGTGTAAAATGTGCTTTGACATAATTTATCTAGAACTTGACAGGGATTCCATCCTTGGTGACTAAAAAGGCATTAATGAGATGGGTACTTGTCATGACTGGATTATGGCCATTTTATGTTAATGGAAAGACTGCTGAAAGCAAATGTGAAGCACAAATTTTTGCAATGAATTATTGATTGTTCTTGATAGAGGAAATAAGAAATTGGAATGTCCGGAAAACAACATATAAACACTCCTTGGTATTTTAAACAGTCATATTATGATGTTGTCAATGTAACATAAAAAGCTGTACATGAAACAAAGTAATGTCTTTTTAAAGAAGCATAATTCATTTTAGAAAGGAAAAAATTAATATATGGGGGTTATATTTATTAAGCCATAATGCACTATGGTTTATGTAATATGCAAATAGATTTCTTCAACACGTACATGGGAATTCTTAATTACCATCAGATAAACTGATGATAATTCATCTAGATACTAGGCATATGGTTGATATTACATGTATAACAATTCTCAGAGCTTAAAAATTTAAGCATACACTGATGATGATTCAACTTCTTAGCTATTTAGCTCTTTTTATTTGACAAACTGAAATAGATGGCATCTTGGGGAACCAGACTAAAATCTGATCCCTAAAGACTTACTGTCTTTACAGAATGCCTTATAGACACTGCTTTGCTGTGGAAGTTTCTTCACAGATTTTTATCATGTAATGTCAAAACAGTCAATGGGAAAATAATAATTTCGGGATGCTTCATCTTACTTGTCTTCAGTTTGTTAATGAGCTCATGTCTCTACCTCTGGAAGTGTTCAATATGTATGTGTGAGGAAAGATGTAGTGCAGTGTTACTGCTGCTTTATGGGACAGTAAAGTTTCAGGATAATTGTAACTGTGAACAGGTATTTCACACACACACATCTAATCTCAGAAGTATGCAGTGTGAGATACAGTAAACATTTCCTGCTCACCATAAATTTATGTCTTCTAGCAAGAGATCAAAATCCCAAAGTATTAGGATTTGGCAATTTTGCCTAAACATGTGGAGATGCTTTTAGGGTACATTGGTCTCTAGAATTGGAAGAAGAAAATATTTCTTTCCAACCCTTTTTTTTGCTGTTTTTGTCACGCTGTTGGAGAAAAATGCAGGAAAGCAGTTTTAATCACTTTTGATTTCACAATATACATTTTACTTTTTCTCTTGTTTGTATAGAACAGGCAGTCTTTACCCATTTTCTTTTTCACTACTATATCAGTTTGTTTTCCTACTTGAAACCTCATTAAAAAAATGATAGCTTTAATTCTGATGAATAAGTGTTTCTGGGTTTTAGCATTTGATATGAGAATTTTAAAAAGCCTTTATTTTCACATTTCTTTTTCAAACATTATGTAGAGAACTGCAACAAAGTAGTAGTTAGGAAGATCCAGCACTGGCAGTAATAAAATCTGGTCTTGTGGAAACCCAGGCTGTCCTCCGTTCTGAGTTAGCAACATACTTTTGTTGGCACTTTGGTTTTTGGGTTGCAGCACAGGGATTACAAGATCACACTGTCAACTCGGTTGGTAAATGATTCCTGTCGGGCTGCAAGGCAAGTCTGTCACAAAGCGTACCTAAATTTTAGCTCTTCTTTTTAACCTTTTTGTTTCTTAATGACAATAACTTGGAAAACTGCTCCCCTTCTCCTCTGTTTTTTCTAACTGAATAGTTTTTTGCCTGATGGCAAATGATTTCTTTTATAAATATCTAAGCATAGATGTCTTCTAACACATTTATTGGTGTTATATGCCAAAATACTCTAATTAGGTTACAGAAAGTGTGATCATCATGTGTACAAACATTATCAAGCACATGATCGCTTATTGAGACTTTAACTTCTCCCATTTGGCAATAACTTGGGAAAATCTGCCTCTGTTTAAGCAGTGCAAAGGGAACTAGCTTGTTTCCTGCTCCCTGGCCAAGCAGTAATGCTTGCGCTGGTGCATGTGTGGTGGTGAGGTAAGAAAGTTTCACCAAGAGAAAATTTGGTCTGCTGTTTTTTTCAGCTAAATTAATGCTCAAGCTAATGGGAAACAACCTGCTCAAGCTATAAAGTATCTGTTGGCAGAACAGCAAAGCACAGACATTTCCTGTCTTGGTTGGATTGTGCCAGGATGTGAACAACTACATTTTAGATATAATGTGTAGAGTAAAATACATTCAATTTTTGCAATTTACATTAGCTTTTTTATAGTAAATGGTAACTTTCAGAGTCTTGTGTGTCTTTTGTTAGTTTGGTTTGGTTTGGTTTTTCAAATTGTTTCTGTTATTATAGGGTTTCTGCAACTAGAGAGAGAGAGAGATCTCTTTTTCTGTTTTTATGATGCTTGGGATCCTTTATGTGAAGTCTTTTTAAAATAATGAGAATATTTAGGGATTAAAATTTTTCTCTTACTGAAATCAGTAGGAAAAAAAGCATGAGCTTGTCTTGGAAGAGTATCAGGCCAATAATGGGTAGGAAGAAGCTGGTTCTACTTGTGCACAAGCATTTTCTCACAACTACTGCTGAGAGGTGGTGTGTGGTCAGCACCGCACTGGTTGCTCTGGACTGACTGGAACTGCTCAAAGCAGACCTAAATATCATCAGATACAGAGGAATCTGTTGCATGTTCCCATTGTTCCTGCCCATAAGAAGCAACTCATGGGCAGGCATAGGCAGGCATAAAAAGTCTGGTTATCTTTATTTTAGGTTGCAGTGACAGTTTTACCAGGTCTGCCCCTAACTAAAAATTCAAAAGAATGGTGTGTGATATGCAAACCTGTTACATTCGTTGTGATTTAGTCCTTGATGAGAATTTAGCTAATATAGCAAGTCGTAAGGCCTTGATTCAGCTGCAAAATGCTGACATAACACAAAATGTTAAAGTCACAGGAACTGTTCTTAATACAAGTCCAAGCATACAGTGAAAATTGTTTCCTATAGAAACTTTCTCAAAATATTAACTGTGATGATTCCACTATTATAAGTTGTTAAATCCTATTTAGTGAAGGATATTGTGGGCATATAAGTAACAACTGAGTGGAGAGAACTGTGAGAGAAAATAGCTTCTTTCCTCATCTGATAGGTTTAAAAGAAAAATTACGCTAAATAAGAGGTTTCTGTTATAATTTATTGATAGTATTTCTATGCCTCTGTAACATCTTAAATTTGAAAATATCAATGCCTCAGGAAGCTAACTTATTTCTCTGTAGGTGCTAAAATTTCCATAAATATGTGGTGTGAAATCTGATAGATTTGTTTTTGCTGAATTGAGATGTAACTGAGACTGTATTAACTGGTTATAATCCCTCTGCTAAATTGGATTCTGCATGTTTTCTCATTATGATGTTTCACTATGCACTGCACATATTTTAAATATGTAACTCTGCAATTGACTGGGAATAGTTGTGAAGAGTTTGTTATGGTCTCTCTTGCGTAAGTAATACATCTTTAGAAAACAGAATTAGGTCATTGGCACACACATTTAACAGTGATTTGACTCACAGAAGAGCTGGAACTGTTTCTTTACGCTATGAGGATAAGAGCAGTTTTCTGTGTCATCTTGGGCTACACATTATGACTACCATCCTTCCTTTGGAGGAAGATTAGATCTTTCTGGTCAGTGTTTAATTTTTTCTCCTGGTAAGTGACACACCAATAAACTCTGGGATATTGCTATGGCTGTACACTAAATCAGTAACAGAAGAGGTAAGAAGTTCAGAAGTCCAGACTACCATATGTTACTATTGAACTTCTTCTGATACACCTAATTAAATAATATCTAAAGATTAACTATACATCCAAAACTGGTAAGCCGTTTTAACAGTTTCTATGAGAACAAGCCTTAGGTTTTTAAAGAATCTCAGTGACATGAAATTATTTAATAAAATGTGTTGCTAATGCAGGATATTGGCTGGCTGGAGTGGCACTTGTCCACACAAGTTCCTCAGTGAAGGTGTGATTTGCTTAGTCTATGTGTGTGGTTGTGCCTCCACTCTGTGGGAAGCACAGCACCAGCATAGCTGTGGAAAGTCATGCACATAGATCCCACTGTTCTTCCTGCTCACCCCCTGCTCTGACTTGAGTGTGAAATAGCTGTAAAAAATATTGCATTTAAGTCTCCTTTCTTTTGGCTGCAAAAGACCCTGTTAATGCTGGATCTTTCTTATTCGGGAACAATTTTACACTGTTTTCACCATTTAAAGAAGACTTCCCGTGGCCTCAGGGTACATCCCCCAGCAGTGGAGTGTGCCTCACTGAAAATGCACTTGTCTGTAAGCTGCAATGCAAAACGTGAGCTGATAAACTCAGCCAGACCTGCATTAGTTTTCTGCACAGTCAGTTTGTTATTTCAGTTCCCTAAATCTCGGTGCAGGAATTTTGTAGCCAGGACGGTGTCCCAAGAGCTGTGGCTGTGAAAAGGCTAGGAGCAATGTGAAATAATGTATAGGAGAATTTGTTTCCAGTTGTTAAAATCTCTTCATATGCTGGTCAAAACAGAATAACTTCATTAAATTCAGCATGTGTATTCTGGACTGGCATCCAGCAAATACAGCAGAATTGTTATTTACTCCTTGAATATTTTGTTCCTTACTTACAACAATGTCCACGATAGGAAAAATATCTTTGTATTAAAACAGCCCCAGTGAGCTGGACTGTAGTGTAGGAATCTCAGCACACTTTAAAAATAAATATATGAAGTAATATATGTAGCAACCGTCATATGGTTTAATCCTAGTTTAATACAGTTGAGTTCAGCCTGAGTCCAAGAGATAGTTATCCTATTAAAATCCAGTGTGATTACAGAGCTGTTTTCAGGAAAGAGGGGAAAAAGGGCTTGTCAGCTCTTGGCAGGTGCTGAGGTGTTGGACGTTGATCAGAAACTTTGATTCCTGTGGCTTCTATTACACAGGAAAGGAACTAGTCTTGGCACATCTTCTAACAAGTTGTGAAAGATCTGTTGCTCATGCCCATTGGAAGAACTTTCTTGACTATTGGACATGTTGGTTTCATTAAATAGTTTCAGAGAAGTCATGAATTCGAACCAGAGCATTCACAAAAATGGTTTTAATAATGAGTTTCCAGGCACCATATTTATGAAGCATGGGAGAATAACACTTCTCTGCCTGACAGACATCTGGAAGGAAAAGTTTATTGAAGGCTCTAAGACACTGTACTTAATTAGAGATTAAAACCTGGTAAAGGAACAGAAGGTGAAAAGTAATTTGTAAATAGTGGTATGAAAAGTAGAAACTACTGTATATAATTTATTTTAATAAGCACTTAAAAATACAAATGGTTGAGATTTTATATACTTTCTTAGGTTTTACCTTTTTTATTTGTTGTTGGTACCATTTCATTTCTCTCTTAAAATCAATGTAGTGATATAAGTAGTCAGGTTTTTCTGGGCTTATCCTTCAAAAGCCATCAGAAGACTTGAAATACAAACATGTACAATCCCAGTGTTAGTAAAAAGAGAGTAAAGAGTGAAAAGACACTGACTGAATCCACGTGACTTCTGTTTCTTCAGTAAAGCTGAACACCACAAACACTGCACAGAGCTCTGCAGGTGAAGAATGGACCTAAATGGAAATTCAGATGCCAATTTTGTAAAGCCTCTAGACAGGCATGGATTTTCTTGAAGTGGACAACTGTTTCTGCTTCCCCAGCACTGCTTCCACTTCCCCATCTTGCTCATGTGAGATAAAGCTGGCCCCCTACTTCAATTTTCAGACGTGTGGGGCTCTTACCGGCTGATCTCAGTCAAATCCCAGTTGTCAGCCATCTGAGGCCTCAATATGTCTGAAAAATTCAGTTTTGGGTCGCCTTCCAAATGTTTCTTACAATAGCAGAGTTTGAATTTAGGGTGTAATAGCTGTGTCTGATCAGCTCCACATCCTGATCCTAGCAATAGAGATGCCTACACGTGGAGGTAATGAGAAACACTGTCATATACAGATAGCCGAACTGGTTCATCCAAGGTGATGGAGACCAGGAAACACGGATTTCAGGTACTATAAGTTTATGCTTGTAACCTTAAGCTTCAGCTTATCTCTTTTTTAAAATGTAGCTATTTTAGTGTTTGATGATCAATGTGGACTGACAGTGTGTCTGCAGCTATATTCCAGAGTCCTGAGATGCCCTAGGGTTATCCCAGCCAGATGTGGAAAACTAGACTTTCTTATGGGGAAAAATGGACTCCAGGGGGAACACTGGAGGATTCTCAGTGTTTTTATTTGTATTCTCCCTGAAAAATGGGCAAGTGCTAACTCAGTTTAAACTAGACCCTGGGCTATAAGCCATGCTGCCATCTGTGCTAGCTGGTCAGGATTCAAGATGTTCAGACTCAAGTTAACTTTCTGTTTCTGTGGAGGTGGGGAGATTTCAGCCAAGATTCAGTAAAAATATTAAACTATTGACAACGCAAAAAGGACAGGGCTTATTTTATTTTTCATTAACTTTCTCTACTGAAATGGTTTTGTTCTTCTCTCTGTAGTTGTAGATAATACAGAAATATATTGAAGATTTTAAAAGAAGCTCCAGGTAATTGTTAGTTTCTCTGCAAAATAGTAATATTAAAAAAATAGAAACCTTGGGACCTATGGGAATAAGTAGTTTTGTTCCTCTTTTTACCATTCCAAGGCAGAAGCTCTTAGTTCAGTTCAGGCTTGATTTTTTACTTTGGATGATACAACTCTTGTTTTAACTGAATAGCTAAGGCTCTCCTGATGCTGTAATAGTTAATTAAGCCAAAGATGTTATATGCAATTTTTTAAAACGTTCCATGGTTCAGAAAAAAAAAAAAAAAAAAGAGAGAGTAAATTAAAGACATAAGGGTTTTGTTGTTTTTTTCCCCCCAAATCTTTCTGTGTTTTGTATGCCATAATTTCATGTTAAAACTTTTAACCAAAATCCAGCATACTTAATGAAATACAGCATGCAGATTGGTAGTTTCCAGTTTTCTGCTGTTTGTGAATCCAGTCCCAGCAGCACAGTATTTTTTCCAGTTGTTCATTTGGTCCGTGAACCCTGATTTATTTAAGAATCACTGAGTTCGCAAAAACACGGCTATGGGAAACCTCAGTGATGAGGAATGAGCCCTTTGTTTGTGGGAATACCAGCTCCCACTGCTGCCTTGGCTGGTGTCCTGGCTCTGACAGTGCATTTGATGGCATCAGATAACTGAAGTTATAAAAATGGTGCAGTAGGCATATAATTTCTTCTTCCAACTGTTTTCACCCTGGTTACAGATATTTAAAGACATGGTTTAAAACCATAAAACTTTAATAGTCACTCAAAATGTTACGTGGGTTCCCGAAAATCTGATTATCCTTGACAGCTATGCAAGTTATGGCTATCAATATTTTAGGTATATCCTTGCTGTCCTTTTTGTGTTTGCTTTTTTTTTTTTCTGTAAAAATACTGGTCACTTTTTTTTTTTATTTCTGCATTTCTCTGCCTTGAGTTTCTTGCACAACTCCTTTTTCTTGTATTGCAGCATAAGGGACCCTGATTCTAACTTCTCTATGCAGTTGCTATTTTACTCTTATATCCTAGCTGTTCTTTTTCTTCTTTTGTTTGACCAAAGTAAAAATATTTAAACTGGCAGTCTCTTCTGCTTCGTGCTTCCAAGTTTTCCCATTTCCCTTATGCAAAATGGTAGAGATCAGGTTGGTGAAGGGACCATAAGAGATTGTGGCACATTTCCTCATGTATGTGGTCTCTCCCTTTTCCCCTTTTCTGTATTCCCAGGGGCATGTTCCTCTTATTTGCCTCTGCATTGTCCCCAGTAGTTCCATGATGTCCTCTCTATTTTGAAGTATCTCAAATATTTGGCCTTCTCTGGGCAAGGGGCAGAGCAGCTGTGTGGGTGAACATGCTCTGGTTGGATGAGTAAGGGAGGTGGCTGGGAACTGCTGGAACAGCCAACTTCTGCCTCTTGCCTATCAAGCACTTGTGGCAATGCGTTGTTCCTTGGTGTACATGTTTTCATAGCACAGATGGGATATAGGGTTGATGAATTCAAATGGTTCAATGGTGAGCCTGGGTTGGGTAGCTGAGTATTCCAGTATGTTGTTGGTGTATTTACTGTTCGAACATACAACTTCAGTTTAGAAGGGGGCTGTCGGAGGAAAGTAAGCAGCAATGAAAAGGAGTACCAGAAGGTAAACTGCCTCTGGACATTTCACACAGAAATGCCTATTTTCCAGAGGCAGTGTGAATGCTGCATGTCTTTTAAGCCAGCTGTGCAGTCAGTCACTGGTCACAGGCAGCTGGAGGCACAGCCTGACAGACCCCTCCATGCCTGGGCCTGTGGGATGCAGTGGGGTCTGTGATGTGTGCGGCTCTGCTGTAGGGTCTGCAAAGGCTGCAGGTCTCTCCAGGTCTGACTGGATCAATCCTTCCAAGCAAAACAGCGTTTTTCCTCTCTGGAGGTAAGCGGCAGAGACAGACAAGGGAGCTCGCTGCCCAGGAGGGTGGGTCTGGCTCTTTCTCCCCCAGGGAGGAGTCTCTGCTGTGCTTTGCACTCTTCAACAGCATCTCTGTCTGCCATTTCACTCCTCAAAGATCTGGCATAGGAAAGCAGGTAGTAGAGGCAGGACCATTTTCCTGCCTCCAGGAATCTGCTGGTGTAGGCAATCATCTACTTCAGCCGCTCACATTAGAGGATCCTGCATTGGGAAGAGTTCAAACAGAGGCAGTCTTGCACTGGGGCAGCAGGTGAGTTCTGCCAAATGTCAGCATATTGGAAAAGAGGATTTGAAGAGGGATGAAATTTTATCTTGATTCAGGACGTCAGTACTGGTTCTTTTATATAAAGCCAAAGGGAAAAACTACCTGGAAAGATTGCTGGGACTATCAATTCACAGACCAAAGCAGACTGAGGGATTGTACCCTGGGTTTGGATAGATGTAATTTTCTAAAGGTATAGTTTAATGTGTTTTACTGGGTGTGACCTTTCTTTAGTAAACAGAAAATCAAGAGTGAGACTTTTTGAGCTTGCTAGAAGTAAGGGTCTTTAACATCTGTCTGTTGAAGGGATGTGAAGTTATTTTGCAGGGTATTTACATATCCCTTCTTTTCAGCTGGTGTTTGTGCTTTGTCCCATACTATTTGATGAGAGCCATATTATACTCCATATACACTTGCAATGGACACCAGAAATCATCAGATGGAATTTTCTGACAGGGTTGCAAGGTACATTTCAGTAAGTGTTCTTTATAGTAGGACTGCGATGAAAGATATGCTCTGATAGAATATACATGTTTTTTAAAATACTCTGCTCAGATTATTTTTTTTATTCCCAGCAATTCCAATAGCAACTTATTACTGGAGTTTTTGCATTAAGTTGTTGGAAATAACTGTACTGAAGCAAATTATAAATATGCTATATTATTCTGAAAATTCTGCACTGTAAAACACAAACATAATTTTCTTACTTATAAGATCTTTTCCATGCTGTGCACAAATCTCTTCTTATGTGTTGTAGTTGTCCTTATTTTCATTTAAATTTATTGCAATGCTTTGTCTGAAGAAAATATTTTGATTGGTTAGTAAACATGCCACAGGGGGTAGGTAATTTACATGAACAGCAATTCTGTTGAAATTGCTATTTGGCAATTTAAACTACCTGTTTCATCCTTGCTGTAATTAAAGGAGGGGAAAGATTTCTCCAAAACATGACCTAGGAGGAGAAAACAAAAAAAAATTACCCACAAAAAAACCCCCACCAAATCCAGAAATATAGAATAGGTGGCTTGTTCCTAATAAGGGAATAACTTTCAGGCAAAATAGTAGGAGCATGGCATCTTAGTCTCTGTTAACACCCCAGCAAAGTGTTTCTATTGCAATAAATTCTTGTAGCTATCAATGCTGCTCTTGTTCTTCTATAAAACAAATGGGACTGAAGTTCATTATTAGTGGCTTGAGCCAACCAAAGTTAATTTCTGAGCTATTCTAGTTAGGACTAAAATATGCTTACAAAATAGCAACTTCATTGACAAAATGAAGAAAATGAAAGCAAATGTCAGATCTGTCAAGTATAAAGATTGCTGTTTTCTCCAGAACATGAAGTTTACAAGCTGTTTAGTCTTCCTCAGGTTAAATAAATCATTAAGTATTTAATTACTAAGATGATATGAATTTGGTAAAGCCGCCTAATACCCTAGTCATCACCTGAGCTTGTTAAGGAAGGTTTAAGCTGTGAATAGCCTTCTAATTCTGCTACAATACTTTCAGAAGTTGTGCATTTCTAAATGTCCATTTCCCAGTCTTTCAGGACTGTGTCAGGCTGCAAGTGAAGGCATTTCTGTTTGGGGAACTGAAGCACACATAATGATTAACACTTTAAATAAGTAAGAGATTCTGTCTGGGACAGGATGCAACAGAAGGTGTTCTAGGACATTGCAGAGGATCTTTCACTCTGAGCACACTTGCAAAATTCACTGACAAACTGCTTTTTGCTGCCTCATTCCTTCTGTTTCTGTTTGCATGTTACAGTGACATAATGAGACCCAAGCCCTAGTGGACCCAAAAATGGGTAGAAAAAGAAATTTAGAAGTCTAACCATGATATGTCAAAAATTAATTAGTTTATGCTGATTTTCATTATTAACATTTTCTGAGCTGAAAGCTGTATTTCTGCCTAGGCAGAAGAATAATAAAGAACAATAGGAATGAAAAAGGGGGGAGGGGGGAGGAACCACCCCAAAGCATGAGGGTAGGGAAGCCTTCCCATCTCCTTTTAGAGGGCTCAGCAAGAATGTGAGAAATTGAAGATGGTTTCTCTCTTTTATCTGGGAATGTGTTAGCTCAGACTTGGGAAAGTGTCTTGCCTTGCAGATGATACTCATCTGGGCTGAGGGACAGTTCTCAGTTGAAACAGATTTTTTGCACGCAAAAAGGTATGAGACTTACCTCAAACCATTAAAAAACAGTTCAGATTTGTAAAGCTTATGTATCTAACTCTGACTATGTTCAAAGCAGTTCAAATGGGCACTTTGCTGCTTGTGCTACAGGGAAAGTTGGGTTGAAGATGTACCGTTATGCTCCCCACTAGCATTTATGACCTCCATTGGTTAACCTTGGCATCTTCCTGACATGTTTCTGGTTTCTGAAGCTGCCCTTGGACAAGGCACCTCCTTTTCCTGTGATTGGAGAGTGCAGTGCACAGGTACTCTGGTCTATAAGGACAGTCGTCAAAGTTCGATAATGATATCTAGGCAGCAGGTAGTTCAGCTATGCAGGGGCTGTCTCCCCAGATAAAGTATTTATCAAGTTATATTGCCTGTTCAAGGGAAAATAATCTGTGAACTTCCTTTGTAAAATCAGTATTTTCAGCCTATCTAAACACTGAAACGTCATGATTAGTATTTGCCCAGGCCATTTCCTCATCTGAAAACTGCAAAAAGTTTGTACTAGGACACGTGCTAAGCATGTCCACATTTAATGTGGTGAACAGGCAAAGATTTTACTTTCTTCAGACAGTCTTCTCTAAAACATAGCAACACTCTTAAATCCTTTACATCTAAAGAATTATTAGTAAATCTTGAGACCAGCTGTAACACATCTGAAGGTTAAATGTGGTTGATCTGGGGACAGAATAATTCATTCAGTGCTGAGACACAGATCTATTGCATCCCTTTTTGTATTTCATGATGCCTGTGGATGGTTTAGAGTGTGAGATTGACTCTCTACCCAGAGCATACAACAGAAGCTCATTAGCTTTTCACTCATTTTTCAAATACTTTTTGTTCCAATAAAAGCAATGAATTAAAAATCAAAGCATAAGATGCTGCAGTATTACTTCTCATAGCTACATGCAGGCAGTTTCTCTTTTTTTCTTTTATTCTTATTTAAGCTCTTCTGATTTGGTGACAATTAATTTATGTAAATATAGTATTATGAAACTCACAGTTCATTCCAATTTCTAAAACGGCTGACTTTGAAATGCTATCTCTTCACTGCAGTTCCAAAATAGAAATATTTCATGTTGTGCACACAAAGGCCAGACTAAGCAGCAAAGCTACACCAGAATTTTCCTGGCTTCAACCTTAATAGGAAGTAGTCAGGAATTTCCTGGTTTAAAACGTTTTTGATGGAATTTGAAATTGTTGTGGCATTCTAATTTAACACTCTTTAAATGAAATAGTTCTCTTTGGTGTTTATTTCAAAAGCTATAATAATTTACAGTTAAACAAAAGAAATGCAACCATCTCAATAAAACATTTTGATTGATTTAGGGTTACTTCTGGCTTGAGGCCATATTTGGATTTTTGACATTTCATTCATAGTTAGAGAAAAAAAATGAAATTTTATGTGACAAAAAACCTCTTTCGTCTCAGTCTAGTGTTAATATTGTGTTAAGTAAGCTTTTAGTATTAGAAGTTATGAATGGAGGCATAAATACGATAAGGCTGTATTTCTTAGACATCAGAATAAATCACTATGAATGACATGAAAAATTTCTAATCTTCAATTGACGAAGTCAGTATCATAAATATATAGATATATTTGTATATGCTCTAGCCTTAAAGTATTTTAAAAGCAACAGCCACTGCTCCACTTGGGCATTTTCTCATAGTTCGAAAATCTCCCTGTTTTCCCTTTTGCTCCTTTTATGTCTCACCATTCATGCAAATGGGTTTGGTATTTGTAAGATTACGGCTCTTCTTGTGGCCCTGAAGTTTGAAAAAGCTGTGTTGCTGATGAATATATAGCATAATAACAATTGCGATAATGAAGACTAATTAATTACTCTGTCCAAAGCCTAGTCTGATGCAGTTGTCAATGTCAGATGCCTGTGAGGTTGTTCTTCTTTCCTTATTTCCAAGTTAGGAGAAAATGGAGAGCTTGCAAAGCATGGGAGGAATATTTGCACTTAAAATAATTTTCAATGTTTATACAATCTCTGTTGCCATTTGACCTTTTACATTTAATGTTGCCATTTGATATTTAACTGCTGGCGTGGTTTCTGAAGTACTGCTGCCGTTGGTACTGAAGTAGAAGAGGAATAACTGTCTACCCCAGAAACTATACTGTTGTTTTGAAATTTTGCGTAGATTTTGAATATTTTTTTTGAGGGTTAATATAAGCCAGTGTAGCCATCAGAGTGGCAGAAAGCCAATAACCACCTCCTTTTTAGGTATTTGCTAATATATTTTGAAGCATCTATTTTTTGCAAACATGCCGTCCCAATACATAACTAATTTCCTAATTTCTGGGCAGTTCAATTACAGAAGCACAATTAGTTGTTTTTTTCTTGTCTGCATGTGGAGGGATTCAAAGCCCAGGCTAGAAGCAGGCAACATCAAATTTCATTAAAAATGAGAGCTTGGCAAAAGTGTGATGTAGTTATCACAAAGAACTAATGCCACTGATTATTTTACAGGCAGAAAACTAGTTATAAGCCACAGCTGTGGATAGGGATGGAGAAGAAAGGAAGCATGCCGAGACTGCAGGAAAGAAATTACTTGTTGTTGAGCAAGCTTAAGATGTTCAAGGCAGCCTCCTAGGTCTCTGGTGCATAGGCTATTTGCCTACCTCAGAAGCAGAAATACACCTGCTGGTGAAATGCTGACAGTAGTACCATGTTGTTGACTGTAGTGATTTTAAATGTCTTAAAAATAGTAACTGTCATTTGAAAGGCAAGATATTTCAAGGTGTTTTAGAATCAGAGTAATTGAAGTTGGGAGGGACCTCTGAACGTGGCAGTCCAGCCCTCCACTACAAGTAGGACCAACTACAGCAGGTTGTCCAGGGCCTTATCTAGCCTAGTTTTAAGTATCTTGAAAGATGACCATTCAGCAGTTTGACTGGACCCCTGTTCCAGTACTCAACTATTTAATTGTGAAAAGTGATTTCCTAATACCTCATTGGAATTTCCTGTGTTGGAACCTGTGTCGGTGTCACTCATCCTGTTCTTGTGTACTTCTGAGAAAACTCCCAACCTTCACACCACCCCATCACAATTTAGCTGCCTTATTTTTCTGTGTTATCATATTCATGCTGTCTATAATGGAAAGAAAGAACCAGCAGCCATGTTTCCAAGAGGAGCTGCACGTTCTAACTCATCTCATTTTTCAGGGAGCCAGAATGGAGAATTAAGAATACAAAACCATCATCTAAACTGCAGTATTTTGCTTATGTGTCATATCAAATACCGGTAGCAACAGCGCCATAATTTTCTATCTGATTTTTTCTTGTTTTAAAAAATGCATAACTTAATGGTATTTAAAATATGGCCCACATCCAGATAGAGTCTAAATGTTATTACTGACAGTAGTCCAGTGGACACTTCTCCTTTTTATGATATCCAGTCTGTGTTGATACTAGTTCATTAGATTCAATAATGGCATGTTTTCAGTTCAAACATAACTGTGTCTTCAGATGCTCCTTGATACACATCATAGCAGAAAGAAGTTCCCTCTCCTGATTGTCCTCTTAGGCAGTCCATTGCCTGCCCCACTTCACTGCTGAGCAGCTGCTTTGATTTATAGGGTAACTTCTGTGCTAGTTACATACAGTGTGGGGTGGCAAGTTCACGTTTAGTAAAGAATATGTACAGCTGATCACAGTAAAAATTGATTATTCTAAATGTGATAAAATACGACACAACACTGGTGTCAGTGTGGTACTTTGATGAGCCAAGGACAAGTTCCTGGTATGTTTCCATGTATATAACTTTTCTTTATTTTCTTGCCTAGGATCTGTTTCAGGTCACCTAAGTCTAGCTGTCTGGGTAGACAACAGTCTTGAGCAACTCCCCACTGTGGTTTTTCTCTCTTGTCTTCAAAGAAGCTCATACCTTGTCTCTCTTATTTTTTTTTTTTTTTAAGCTGGCCAAAGCTAGCTAGAAAAACTGCCCCTAAGCAGTATCTATCCCCTGTGTGATATCCCAACTTCATTTTCATAAAAGCATAATTTTTTTTATACCTTCTACTTCTCATTTGTGGATTTCAAAGCGCAGTGGAGACCAGTAGCAATATATCAGTGTCTGGGTGGAAAACCAAAATATCAAAATCTGAGAGTGGAAGCAGCTCACATAATCCATAATTAGAATCTGTGTTTTGTAATATTCAATTTACTGCTCCTACCTCCAAGGCAAACTGGACTGCGAGTCCTCTAGGGACTTCTCCACCCCCCTCCCCCCCAGAAATGCTAGAATTTGGGATTAGATTATACATGATGATTTCTATTTTATTTTAACTTTTTAATTAAACGCCCATCTTAAAGATATAAGACTCAAAACTCAAAATGTGTGAAGAAAATGAAGGGCTTTACATACAGTCTCTAAAAGAAAGCCTATTTTTAAACAGAATCTCCTGAGCTTTGAAGAGGACTTAAGTCATGGCTCTCCCCTCCCCAAATGCCTAAGATTTCATGTTTTCCCCCCCTGTTCTTTACTGTCTCTTATGTGTGTGCATTCAGCCAGCACAGTGTGCTGTATTTATGCAGTAGTGGTAAATAGTGATAAATATACTGTAGAATAGCAGGTTTTTGCACAGAGAGCTGTGGTGGTAGTCTAATCTGTCTAGTGCAGTGATGATTCAGTTTTGAAAATCTGGGTGGTCTTGGAGGGGAAGGAAGCAACAGCCTGTTTTAAGTAGCTATATTTTAAGCAGACCACCTCCTTGCTTTTTGGAGGGTGGGGGCAGGGAGAAGAAATAAAAATTACATAATTTGATCCATCATCAAAAGCCAAGCAAGTGTGTAAGGGCTCCTTTTCAAAATCCGTCACTGTTTTTTTTTTTTTTCTGTTCAAAAACAAAAGAGAATCCTGTTGGAATTCTTTATGGGGTTTTGCATGTTTTTTGCATAACAGTGCTACTGAGATACAATGGGGGAAGTCTCTCCTGGATCAGTGGCAACTTACAGTAATGCTCTGTATCTGTTGGTGAGGAGTATGTAACAATACAGAGCAGTGCAGATGCTTATCTCTGAACTGAAGTCAATTGAACCTTTTGTGGGTTTAGAACTAATAAGTCTACATAGCAGGGCGTTATAGTGTAGAGAATACCTCTTAAACACTGTGGTTTGGTCCAATATGGAAGAATTTAGCAGTAAGGCTGATTAGGATTAATGACTTATGTGTGTCACGATTATTTCTCTGGATGATTATTTTAGACTAAAATTAATATAACTTAACTAGAGATTTTCAGTCACCTGCAAGGAGGTAGGTGCTGGCTTTACACCTAATATACTACATGATAATATCCTGTATAGCGTTAAATAATGTTGGCTTCCTAAACTTAACAAATGTAAGACCAGTAAGTATGAAAAATGCATCATTCTGTCAGCCTAGAATGTTGTTAAATGGTATAGAAAGGAGTTCGGAGAGGTAAACGTTCACTCTGTGTGTGTTCTTCTGGGAAAAAAGTCTAGTGAAGAATACTTAACTACTTCAATGTGTGTGGGACAATAAAATATATTCACTTTTGTTCCCACCTCAGCATATGTATATGCCTCATTTCAGTCAAGTGAACTTACTGCTCATAATGCAGCAAAAATCACCATGAAGAGATATTTAAGAGAGTTTTTAAGTTTAAGTTAAGTCTCTGAACAATTAATGTTTTGTTCCTTAGTGGCCTCTAAATAAAAGGGAACTAGTTTTGTTTTCTGTTGAAAACAAATGATTTCATGCATAATAAGCTGCTTCAGGACTTTTCCTTTCTAAACCTTAAAAAGCCGATTTGGTCTTTACAGAAGAAAATCTAATTGCAACTCCCACTTGTGTCTGTGCTGCTGCCAACATACCTTAGGTATGATTAAGATGGTACTGCATGTTACTGAAAAGTTGAAGAAAGCAAAGTACTTTGAGTCAGCAAATGTTATATGGGTAAAATTAAACACCAAGATTTCTAGCTGAAGCTGTTTGTAAGCATTGATTAGCTACTACTTATTTTTTTTCCTAAGTATTGTATATATTTGAAGTTACTTTAGATAGTGTTATTTCTCTTTAGTAAATGTTGACTTCTTGCCTTCATTTCTTTATGTGTGTGCTGATGATAAGTTTCTGGACATATAGTGTTATACTTTGGAATTGTGCTGTGGTAGCTCAAACACTGTTTTATCAGAGACTTGAAGGGGGTATATCTACTGTTATTTTAACTAAGCTGTAGACTTTTTAATTGCCATAACTACTCCTGTTTATTCCTCACTTTTATATTTCTTTCTTCCATTTTTTTAAATTTTCATTAGTCAAGGTTTGCTTGCTCTTTTTAGTTATGATCTTATGTAGATTCAATCCTTTGTTGAAGTACAGTAACTAAATACTGTGGTATCATAGTAAGCAGGGTGATGGACTACTGCCCTTGTTATACACAGTGTATGGCTCAGATTTGTTTTCTAAGACAGGGCAAGAAACCCTGACAAAAGGCTTCATAGGGATTGAGATGTCCTTTTACAGCTGGCTGTCACTTACATGAATTGCTGGTAGGGAAAAAAGAATAGAATCTGGACTTACAAAAGAAATTAGCCTTCCACCTAAAGAATTGGGTAATACTGCACGTATTTTCAGATGTGTTTATGCTGTGCTTTCCTCAATGCAATACATTAGAGGAACACTAGGGAACATATATTTCAACAACACAGACATGGTACACTTTATACCCTACTTGAGCATGAGGAGGAACGGAATACAAAGCAAGTCAGTCTCTTACTCTGTTTCTCAGGTTGTGCAACTGCATTCTATTTGCTTGTGTCCTGCATTGACTGCAAACGTAGAAAAAAAGCCACTTTATGTACTTAACAAGGACCAGGGCAGCTTTATTTGCAGAGCTGCCCTGAACAAAACTATATTTTAATCCTAAGTAGTTAAGCTTGTGTGATCGAAAACATGTGACATACCGCTAATTGCAACATCACCCAGCTCCCAGCATTTGTAGTGCTTGTCCCAGGTAAATCCTAAGGCACATCGATAAAGGTTACTGCCATTGGCCTTCAGTTTGAAGACTGGGAAGTTGAGGGACAAGGTGACACATCTAGGTCAGTGAGGCATCAGGAGTTAGTCCCTGGAGCGTCAGCTCAGCACATGGTGCAATAGACCATTAACTTCTGTTTGGCCCATCTGTTGCCAAGGAAAGTGTGATTGATTCAAGGGCTCTTTGGATACCTAGGAACACTGTGTGAATGGTCTGTTTGTTCCTATTATGTTATGAAAGATTTTTTTCTTTAATGCTATTAAATATACATCCATATTTTGGAATCAGTAATTGTCTTGTACTTTGCCTTTCATTTTCGTATCATACCCAATCCATCTCTGTTTCTTCCTTATCTATTAGTTTAGAACTTTTTTACAGTTTGACAATGGTTGACAGATCTCTATAATAGTCTTTATACCTAAACATCCTTAATCTAAAATGAGTTTTCAGCAATAAGGATTTGAAAGCTTAATTTTAAAAGATGGAATAGAAATTTCTGTGTATTTTGTGATTTTAAGCTGTGGATAGCAGTGGCAAGCACAGTTGCTACAGCTGAGACAAGAAAAAGTTGTTTGTCACATGACACTGTTCAGGGGGGACAATCCAGAGATGTGCAATATTACACCTTGCTACAGCCCTATGAACACATTAAATAATGGCAGTACTTGAACAAGATTTTCAGAGATGTTTCAAATGGGCATTTAGATTTATATCGCATGGAAGGCAGGTGACATGCAATTTTTCTGAAACCAAATTGAAGCAGTGGGTATGATCTACGTGGGAATGGAGTTTATTTCCATATGCTACACAAGAGAATGTGTGAGCAGTGGATTGGAACTGGGAAATCATGTTCTCTTCACTGAGGTAAGAAGAAATGAACAAACCAAAACTAGTCTGATTGCTGCTGATTGCAAGAACGCACTTAAAAAATGTTTAAGTAATTCCAAAATAAATAAAAAGACTTTCATCTCTCATCATTTGTCCATCAGCATAACTTCTGATTCGGGCCTACATACTTCACTTTTCTTTTTGCAGCAGTTTTTTTACCCTCTCTATCCACTCGTTCTTGTGAACTTCGGAGAATCACTGACTTTAGTACCAGCATGTGTTTAACTAGGGGGACACTGTACAGAAAAAAATGAATTCCAGAGACATTAATGTAGGCTTTTGATAGTGGTTAATCTTTGTAGTTAGGATCAAATAGGTGGTAAATTTCAGATTTGAAATAATTTGACATTTGAGATACTGAATTGGGGAGAAAAAAAGCATTTGTCTTTAATCCTTATATTGGTGATAGAGAATTTTTATGCTTGGGTGTTTGCTGTGGGTTTTTTTGGTTTTTGTTTTGTTTTGTTTGTTTTTTGGTTTTTTTTTTGTTTTGTCTGAGGTTTTCTTGTTGTTTGGGGGTTTTTTATATGCAATTTTGCAAGAATGACAAATTACCCTCAGAAATCGTGGGAACAAATCAAGCATAGGAATTTTGTCCCAAAGGATGACCTTCATAAGAAAATGCTTGCAAATACCTGACATAGAGACTTATGATAAAAAATGACTTAATCATAGCTATGACACTGTCCCTCCTATCCTGAAGTCTGTGTTCTGGATGTAGCAAACAAGGTGGGATTTTGTTTGGTTGTGGCAATATGTTACTGCTGTTTCTGCTAATCCTTCATGCAGCTTGTTAGAGCAGTTATTCTACTGCTTTCCTGAAGCATTAACTTATCTCCAAGTATATGGTATGCATCCTGCTTACCTGCAAATTTCCAGTTAGAATGGATGCAGCATATTGTGCTTTTAGCAGAAAAGTTAACTTCGTGTTGTCAAGTAATCAGTAAACCTTTACATGCTAGGATTGGCTTCAGCATTGCTAAAAATTAAATTGCTACTATACCGTCTTCATTCATGCTGTAACAATGTCGACTTCAATGGCATTATAGCAGGTCTGAGTTTAGTCTATTGTGCTTATGTTGCTTGGTTTTTCCAGGCACAGATACAGGAAGGAACAGGGTGGATATAAAATAGTTGATATCTTCTTTGCCTTTCCCATGATTCATTTTCCTTGTAAATTAGTTTCACTGAAGGAAATGATATAACTTAGTAGATCCTTGGCCCAGTTCTTCATACAAACAAAACACATTCTGGAAAAAGATAGTCTTTGTCCATTATAGTTTGACAACATTGTGTTCACCGAACATGGAAGACATATGAGAACATAACAGGGCTACTCCATCCGAAGCAAGGAACAAAAAATCCATTTCAAATAGGATGGCAGTGACTAAATAACTTTTCACAATATGAGGGTTTGTGTATGTTCTTTTGGATGTTTTATAACATTGTGGTAATCTTTACAAAGTCCAGTGAAACCAAAGAGCTTGCAGAATATTTTTCTTTGGATAACTGTCAGTAAAGTAGGACACAAAGTAGAAAAATAGGCAGAGTTAATCTATGCAACAAATTTGGTCTAGCCTGATGATTGTTACCCTCACATCTCATGGAAAGGAATTAGAAAAAGAAGAAAAGCAGCTTAGTCTTGGGTTCTACCATGTAAGCAAACAGTAAAGTGTGAATTGTGAATCTGAAAATGACATTTTGGAGACTATCTCTTCATATTTGACTAATTTGTTTTCTACTCATCACTTTAACAGCAGGTTTTGAAGCTGGCAGAAAAAAAAGAAAACAAACTTAGTGTTCATCCTGACTCTTCTGTAGGCACTGATCCTCCTTTATCCTCAAAGGAACTTGCTTGTCATACCTCATTTTGAGTTGCTGTGTAGTATGAACTTTTCATGACCTGTTGCATTGACGGTGCTGCTCTATCAGCCTGACCACTGGTCCATTTTCAATCTTGCATGCAGTTTTCCATACTTGGCTAGAGTTCAACTCTCTGTCATGTCCCTCCTTTAAACTGTCCTTCATCATGAGATGTATGGATAACAGACTGTATAGGTGGCTGTTGGGCTGACCTGCACTGCTCTCACTTTTCATTATACTGGATTTTTGTAGCTCCAATCCCATCTCCCCTCCTTCCCTATGGATAATGTTTTACCAAAAGGAAGAACTGTCCTTTTGTTCTTCCTTCTGTTTTCTACAACAGTGAAATCTTGATCCATGGCTAAGACAGAAAGTAATCTTTACTCATTTAGCATGTTACCTTAAATAAACACTCAATGAAAGGATAAGGAGAGCAACACTTAAAAATGTGCTAAATTAAAAAAAATGACTGAGGTATCAGGACCACTCCTTTTAGAACCCATGCCACATGGCACTGTTCCTTGAAATAAGATTTATTTTGGGTCTGTTTTTCTTAACTGTTCTCTCAGTTTCAGTGTCAGCTCTCTGAAATATCTATCTCCAGTGCTTGTGAGAGAAAATTCTTTTGTGGTTTAGAGTTGGCATGCAAATCTTAAAATTAAAACAGACTGGTAGCTAAGCAGCTCTGGAAAGTAGGACTACTTTGAAGTAAAATTCTTCTTCCTGCAGCCCTGTTCATTTAATGTACAAGGACAGGTCTGGGCACAGGAGAGCCCAGCCATGATATGTGGAAGTACAGATAAGCATTAGTGGGGTTTTCTTTGTCATGGGAGAGGTCAGGGAAGAGCAGCAGTGGGAGAAATTCTGATTACAAATTTGATTTATGTTCACCCTCTCATTTTGCTGACCTGGTTGACAGGAAAATGGTGGAATTCCCTTTAAAACTGTATTTTGAGGAGGAGCACCCTGTGTGCTTCTGAGCTTGCCCAAAGTCCTTCACTAAAAATCTTTACTGTTCTTTCACCACTAGTCCCTCTATGAGAACTGTGCATTATTGCTTATTGCTGTTGTACTGTGAAATAACTGCATGTATTATTTCTTGTAAGATTTATATCTCTGGTTCAGGGGGGGGGGTGTGTTTGTTTGGGGGGGTTGTTTGGTTGGGTTTTTTTTTCCTTTTTTTACCCTAGTGTTGTCTGAGTACACATCATTACAGTGGTATATTCTTTAATTATAGTGTCTTAATATCCACTCTGAACCCTACATTACAATTGTGTAAGAATTTTTAGGTGCAGCAATTAAACATGTTGCTCTCTAAGTCCATTGCAAATTTCACAAAACAGTGAGGTAGCAAAAGTGTCTAGGAACTATATTAAGTATTCTAGTAAATACCAAAAGCCAAATCCTGTTCTGTTTTATACCAGTGTAATACAGAATTTAAAGACTGTCTGGTCTAACATGGATTTACATTAATATTGTACATGCATTTAGTTCTTTTGCTTTTATAAAATTATGCTGCTATTAAATTAAGTAGAATAATAAAATTGAATAAAAATCAGAAATAAAATCTCTATTTTTTTTCCTAATAAGTGCAAATAATAATGATGGGCCTCCTTTATGAAAACATAAGTAATTTGAAAACAATTTTTGCATTTTCTTATTTTTTTAACCAAAATGTCTTTTCATAGAGCTTCATTGTGCTAATAGCACTTTAAAAGAAAGGGGAAAAATCCCTAACAAGGTGCAGAACTCATCCTCTAGATTATTCATTGTTTACTGCCTATGAAAATTGGGAATTATAATATTTTTGCGGGTGGTGATAGAACTTGATGGTGCATATGACATTGGGGTCTACGGGAGCTTCATTGTTAGAGGTATGGTCCGTTGCTCTTTTCTATTGAGCAGTGGGACATTTATTTAGTAGCAGGAGAGAACCCAGTGTAGCATCAGCTATGCCTTCCCCTACAGGTGGGCAGCCAAGAAGGCTGCTGAGTTTGCTCTTGGGCTGTGACAGGTGAAAAACGCTGTTTAATGAGTTTTCTTCCCAGACAATTAGCAGACGCGGAGGGAGCTTTCCCATCTGTGCCTGACACAACCAGGGGTTGCCGGTTGCCGTATTTCCTTTGTGAGAGTGAGGGGTCATTCATAGAATGGGGTAATGACAACGACTTTGCTGGCTGCAGCCAGTCTCACTAACTGCCCTGATCTGTTTAATCTTGGGAGTTTTTATTAAATACTTCTCACTAGTGAAAAAGGGCGATGTGGAAGAAGGGTTCCCACTAGGGCAGTGCTGTACGAGGACTACAGTTGTCTTGCAGTAAAACAAAGAGAAATACAACCAGCAACTCTCAGACTGTACTTAACGTTCTCATCTGCACATGTAACACATCAATAAGGCATGTGTGTGTTTGGATTGCCTACTCTCTGCAGGAGCTACTGGAAAATGTTGCCTTATTTTTGACTAGTACTGGCTTTCTTGAAGTACATTATACCCAGATCAGTAACATACACATAAATCCTTCTGAAGTCTTTATTAATCTCTTCCCACCCTTTTCTTTTCAGAGTATCCTACTAAAGGAGAT
>JAWWES010000115.1:47700114-47890007 GCA_035583135.1 Lophotriccus pileatus | reverse complement strand
ATACACATAAATCCTTCTGAAGTCTTTATTAATCTCTTCCCACCCTTTTCTTTTCAGAGTATCCTACTAAAGGAGATTTCAGTCTGACACTAGAAGGCGCAAAAAGAATCAGTAGATTGCCATTCACATGAATGTAATGTGCCCTCCTCACTGGAAATTCTCTTCTTAATTTAAACAGTTTTCTAATTGCGTATTTTATTCATCCTAGACTCTAATAATCCATCTAATGCACAGAATTCAAATTTCTTCACACATCAGTTCTGCTGAAGTAATGAAAATTAAAACACATTAACATATCACATCCTTCTGCTGATACTTTATATTGACTTTCAGTGATACATAGAATTTTCACAGAGGAAAGGACAAGATGGTTAGCTATGCTTTTTGTACAGCAAATTGCAATTTATTCGCAGGTTTTCCTGGAAAGTAAGGTTCTTAAGAGTATATAGTATTTGGCTAAGAATCTATATATTGGGTGGCATTCAGTTGCCTGGTAGCAGTGTTATTCTTGCTACCTACACTCTTAGTATTAATTTTTCACTTTCCAAAAAATATATTTGGCTTAAAGTCTGCTTGAGCTATTTTATTTCGTATGTTTTATTGCACGTTTATAAACTAGCATAAATACAGTTTTGAGCAGAGGGAGTTGTTTTGGGGGTTTTTCCCTTTTATTTTAAACCTTCAGTTCTGTGAAATATAGCTGCCTTGGGGATTCCTTTGAAAAACCTGATAATGAATGTAAGATGTGAGTGACTGGTGTGTGATTGTGTTGATGTTTTCCCTTCTCTTGAGCCCAGTTTGAAATTCAGCTCTGCCCAGCAGGGATTGTCCTCAGCCACGTATGACTATTTTGAGGATTCTGTGCTTGAGTAGCTGTGCAGGCTTTGGGCAAGTGGCAGCAGTTTGTCATGGCTGCCTTTAGGCTAGTAAACCTTGGGGATTTTAATCCCTGTCCCTCTCTGTCAATCAAGTCTGTTTCGCTTTTTAATGCAGTATTATGTATTTTCAAACAAATGGTGTTCATTCTATGGTAGGTGCAAAAAATACCAAAAGGCAAAATGTATAATATAGTGGGTTTACCTATTTTCACCCCACTGTGCCACTGAAAATTATTTTCTCTGTGATATAATTGTTCATATTTAAATGCTTGCCTATTTTCTCATTGTTTTATTTTGATTGAGTACTTTGATGCTGTGAATCCTGGCTGCATTTAATTCATTATAATCATGTGAAACTAAACCCTGAATGGCTTCCAAATGAATATTATTTAATTTTCTTTGGCATTCACACAAGGGGCGGCTTTGCCAGCAGAGCAGTAAGTATAGACATGTTTTTCACTTCTGTGTGACAAGGTCAGATTTTAGACTGCTTCTCTTTTGCATTTCCAAAGTACTGAATATCTATTCTGAGTATTATTATTAATATTTTTCCTTCCTTTTAGTCCTCAAATGTGAAAAGTAAAGAATATATGATGTTAATTGTTTTTTTCAGTGTTGTACAAGCTGGAAAGTGAGTTTCCACCCTTAGTAGCCAGGTACTCTGCAAAGATTATCAGACATACTGAATGTCCAAGAAGAATAATTTTATGTTCATTTGTGACACACTAAAAATATTTTAATATATGGAAAAAAGGAAAAATGCATTTGTATGGCTTTGTGTGTACAACCATGCTATTAAATTGCAAAACCTTGTATTGTAATGTTAACAGGACTTCCAACACCCCAAATGAATTAATTTTGATTTTAAGCTTGTTTTTGTCCCTTCTTCCTTCTTGGGCAAGTCAGTGAATACAGTTCACAGTCTCTAAAGGTAATTCATACTAAGGCATAGGAATATTGATTTCAACAAGTTAGTCATAGAAAAACAACTTAGTAACAAATTGTGCTCAAGTATAAGTGATACGAGGAGGAGACGGAGGCATTGTGTTTTATTGCCTCCTTTAGTAGGGGAATCAGTGTGGTTTTCAAAGGCCTTTCTGATTGTTGAAATTATACAATTCTTTTCATGTTTGAGAGAAGCAGGCGGCCAAGGAGGCTGCTTACAGTGAGCTAATGGAACTGCACTACTAACTGTGATGTGGTAGAAGAAAACCAACAAAACCCATCCTTTCCTGGATTTTCTCAGTGGAAACAGGCACAAAGTCCAAACTGTGGGACTTTGCAGGTGTTTTTTTTTTTTTTATTTATTTTGCAAAAGGCAATGTAGTTCCTGTTCTGTTGCACCCTGGTTGTTTTCACAACCCATATTTGGAGTTTGGGTTTTTTTCCCCCCCCCCAACCTTTTGAGAATTGTTACCCTTATTGTAGAAAGGTGAATGTGGGGCTCTTTTTGTTTGTGGTCCAGTTTTTGTTGGGTTTTGTTTGATTGGTTGCTTGGGAGGTTGTTCGTTTGGGTTGTTTTGGATTTTTTAATGAAATATAGCATCATCAGTTGAGGGATTTCCCTCCCTTAGAGCAGATTATATGATGAGCAGCTAGTTTCATGATATGATGATGGGGTTAATGCCAGGTTGTCTGACTTGTGGAGTCTGAGAATGGGTAAGTCCCTAAAACCACTGCTTAGAAGAGAGAAATGGTAAAACCCCTTTTTTCCCTTGTAATTATCATAGTGTTATTACTGTATTATCTACCTAGTCACCTAAATAGTATGCGTTCCACAAAACTTTGACCAGGTATTCATCAGGCTGTCAGACTCCCTCGGTACAATTACTGAATGCATGAGGGAGGTTTAAAAATTGTTCCCCTAGTTTTTAGCAGTTTTACGTATAAATAACTACTAACTGTCTCAAAATGCTGCTGTAAGCACAGTCTTTATAATTACCAGAGATGTGCTCTCAAGAGAACAATGAGACATTTATGGTGTTTGGGTGGGAGGGAGATTGGAAACTGTAAAATAATTTCTTACTCATAAACTCCCAGTAAATTATATTTTCATTTTGTAATAGAACACTTAGTTTCAATAAAGATCTACATCATGGATTGTGAGAAAATAGCACTATATTTCTATTCCTTACTGAAGGACAGCAGTGAAACAATCACTTGGAAATTGTTTCTCAGATCCTTGGATCTTAATTTGTGGGAATTTGTGCTAAGGCCTTTCATTTATATTCCACTCTCATCATTTCATGTTCATTAATTTAGAACCTCAAGTTACTGAACTGCAAAGTCTACTCTTGTTTGAATTTAAATTGCAGAATATTAAACAGTAATGATATGTTGCATTCAGATGGCAGTGCTGTTTTTCTCCTGAAAATTAAAGATACATAGCCCAAGACACAAATCTTCCTCTGTCACAAAAGAATAACTGGTTCCATAGAAAGACAGGGTCCCAACCCTGACTGCCTGTTTCCTTTACACTCCTGTGTTGTCTGACATGGAAGATACAATCTGTGACCATGTCATTTTTTGTAATGTCCTTGGTGATGACCCTTCTTTGTAGCCTACCTGGTCTTTGTCATGATTTTCTAAAGAGCTCCCTAGTCTGGAGTAAATTTATGTGTGGAAAAATAATGAAAGAATCAGAGGTGCTATGGAAGTATTGGAGACGTCTTTCTATGAAATGTTGCTTTTCACATATAAAGCTACCTGGATGCAAGATGTGTAAGGATGTTAGGACCACTCACAAGCTCCTCCTGCAATTGAAATTAGCTTTTTTAAAGTTTTTATTTCTAGAGTGGAGTGGTTCACTTTGAGCAGGATTATCCAGGATGCAGCATCACGTTTGCTCAAAACTTTCCTTATGGGCTGGAGATTCTTCAGGCTTAACCCTAGCAATGGAGGTATAATGACCTTTACAAATTGTATCAAAGACGCAAGGTAAAGAATCTGCAGATCATGTCTTTGGGCATGGAGATGATTCAAACTAAATCCCCATCTATATACCATGCATACATTATGATTCTTAGCCTTACACTTTGACTTTTGGCAAAGCCACCTGCAACACTTGTGGCAATGATTGGTTAGAGATCTTAAATATCTATAAGGCACCATTTTTGGTATAGCAAAATATACTGTTGGCTAATGTCTAACAGACAAACTGAGGTACAGGTTATATTCCCAGTGAGTAATGAGCATCCTTCATTCCTTATCTTGTTTATTCTCTCTGTTTTTAAAAAAAGAAATGATTGCCATTTACTGATTATAAGTGTTGAATTTTACTTTAAAAGTTATACACAATCTCTTCTTTTGCCTTTAAACAAAGTGTTAGTAAATTTAGCTTTCTAGATGGCTAGTCTTGGACTTCAGGTTTTTGCTTCCTCTCTATTGATTCAGGCTGCTGGTGTTTTCCCTTAACATCCAGGATTCTGTAGCCTAAACTGATGGACTTCTTCCAACAGCTCACCTCAACTCAGTGCTGAACAGCTGGGGATTCTTTTTGCTTGCCTCAGTTTGAACTAAACAGAGCTAAAAACAAATAAACAAAACCCCAACAAAACAAAAATCTCAAGCCAAAGCAAAAAACCCCAAACACAACCCAAAACAAATCCAAACCCACAAATGTGACTTTCAGGTACAAAGAACTAGAAATTATTTCTTTATATTAGCTTTCCATGCTTACATGAAAGGTAATTCTCTATGAAATTCTGGTTTTTTGTTTTGTTTGTTTGGGGTTTTTTTTAATTTTTAAATAAAGAATTATACCAATTATGAAGTCTTCTATTCAGTTGTTTTTTTCATCTGTAGCACAATACATATTTATAAACCAGTAATACATATTTATGGATTGTTTCTAGTACAGCGTTTCACAGTTTGTATAGTAAATGGTTCATAAGACTCTACTATGTAACTTGCAGAGCTTGCAAAAAAGTAACAGGATCTGTAACCTTCTTCTAAAGAGATATATCCCTAGCAGATTTCACTATTTAAAAATAAAATAAAATTTTTAAAACAAATAATTAAACGTTACCTGTCTAACTACTGAGGCTTTGCTTTTGAAACATGTCAGGAATTCAATTTCCCTGAAATATTTTTTTCTTTTTTTCTCCTTCCTTCTCAAGGCACAAAGAATGGAGGAGGAGTGGAAGTGATGTATGTAATCTGTAACCTTCCCACTCACACCATGATCCATTGTGTTTGGGGGGGAGCCTGTGGACCAAACAAATGTTGCTCTGGCTATTTTGGGGGGTAGAAGCTGTCCTGGTATTTGGGGAAAGAGCTGATGTGAGTATGGAGCACCATTTAAACAATTCAATACATCTTGGAGACATACAGAAGACTTTTACTTCTTCTTTCTCCTAGACTAGTATGATCTGCTGTATTTTTTAGTTCACCCAGCACAGGATATAGCTGTTGATGTTTGTGGTCCCAGTTAAACCAAGTTTAACTCCTTTAACGAAGTTTGTGGAGCAGAACCAATCACTTTTCATACATGCCTTTGTAGTTGCTTTCTTAAAATTAGGGTATTTTAGAGTCAGACAAAAAACGATCGGAGGACAAAATATTCAAGTCCTTAGGAAGTTGTTACTGAAGGCTTTGTGCCTGCTTTTTAAAAGCAGATAGCAATGGGAAGGAGTAATTTCCTAGACTTAAAATGTTTTGCCTTCATAGTATAATATTACTTATTACTGTAACTTTTGTTTCACTTCCACAAGGAAAAAACAGGGGTTATCTGATTCTTCAGTTGATTCATCCTTGTAAGGGTATCATCTCTGCCTCAAGGCTTTGTTCAGTGGCCAACAGCATGTCTCCCACATGCACAGGAGTAAATCAGAGGTTTAAATTACTGTGGGTCTTAGTTGCTCGGAATACACATGTTCTGGCAAGTGAGTCCACATAGTGCTTTAAAAACAGATCTTTCTCTTGCACAATGAGGAATATATTGTGTACCTAATGTGAGGGAACTGGGCACTTTTGTTTGTGCTGAAGCTCATGCTGAGTGAGTGGAAAAAGTGAAAAAAATGAAAGCCTATTTCTTCACCTCTGCTCGTTTTTAAATCATGAGTCTTGTAATGTCTCAGCTTCATGTTGGGACAGGTCTAAACCACACAGTAATTCCTCCTGCTCCAGTTGTCCCCTTTTTTTTTCATTTATTTTCCTGGGTCACACATGCTCAGGTCAGGTACCCTGCAGTTCATACACAGTCTTTGTGACTAACAAACTTCAGTGCTGATGGGAATCTCCAGCTGCCTTGTTACTGCAGCACCAAATATATACATATATGTATATATGTACATTTATATGCTGAAACCCTGTATATATATATACATTTTCAACAATATACCTTTTAAGGGTTTTTTTTTTAGGGTTTTTTTTGTGATCTTTCTATATTATTTTTATTATTACTTTAATGATAAATGCTTATATTGGCTTTCTGAAGACTTTGCTACACTACTGCAAAAATGTTTGAAGTGCAAAGAGAAATGTTTTCAAAGAGATTTGAAATTTACAGGTCCTCAGAATCCTTTTGATAAAATAATTTATATTCAGCTTTATCTAAAGATCCAAACTAGTGGGTTTGCAAAATCTTGCATCTTTGATCATTCTTAGCAGATTTTGGAGGCTGTTGGTCTCTTATACTCTTTCAGTAAAAGTCCTGTTTGGAGATCGCTTTGCTTTGTAAATTTGGGAGGATAACTAAAGACACCATAGCAGTTTTGCCTTTGTGCTGCATCATCCTTGTCATCTAGAAATGAGCAAGGACCTTCATGCCAAGGGGAAGAAGAAAGAAGCTTTCTAATCAAAATTCCAGAGGACCACAGTCACTGTACTTTGTTTAGAGGACATAAGTAGAGATAATATTTCTTCCCAAAATTTACAGCCCATCTTATGTGGCTGATGATTGTAGACAAAAGTAAGAAACCACACAAGCTAAAATTACATAATTTAATATCCTTGACTGCAGCAGTACCTATTTGATGGATCTGAAAATAGAATTTCCTAGTTCAGGACTTGGCACAGAGTCTGGGAGCATAATGCTTGCTGTTAAAACCATAGCTACTAAACTGCATAAGATAAACTGAGCTATGATTCTTAGCAGCTTCAGTATAGACATGACCTGCTAGTCAGCAAGGGAATTCATAGCCAGGCAGAGGCATTAAAGAAAAATATAGGTGGCACATAGTTTTTGTTTCCCATTGCTCTAGGGGGAAAAGAATGTATTAGTATTTCAAATGGATCTGTAGACGAGCTTGGTGGGTGTTTGTCTTATTTCTTACAGGCTGTAAAAAGAGATTTTTTTTTTTTTTTTGTCTCTTCCTTTCACTTTCTTAACTGGATCTGGTACATGTAGCAAGAATGAAGAGTTTAACAATACTGGAAAATGTACAACAAGTTTATGGTGCCAGTGCACTCCAGGTAACCAACCAATATGATCCACTGTGCAGTCCTCCTGCTCTTTACAGTCATTAGTATTGTCGTGCATATTTTTGCTTAGCATGTTCTGTTTATGTATTTGAGTGGGGTCCTGTGACCTAATTATCTGTGGTGTACACATCCACATGTGAATTCAGCTACCTTTGCAGTTCAAAGGAGTGGTACTTGGAGAATATGATTCACACGTTCATCCTCTGACAGATGCCTAGAGCTGGTCAGGTGAATCACAGCCAAGAAATGCCCTTCTCTCATGGTGAGTCTAGGCAGCTAGCCAAGATGTGGATGTCTGCCTTGCAGAAGTCTGAAGCTGTGTCCTTAAAATAAAATGTCATTGCTTTCATTTCCTGAAGAGTGCAAACCATGGTATTCTAACACTATTAGGCTATTTAGGTAATTGTGCAAAAAAGTTTACTTTCAGAGTCTGAACTTTAAGAAAATAATTTAAAATTATGGCTGAATAAGTTAAATAGATAAGAAGGTGCATTTATTTAACATGATAGTTACATAATGTTGGTATTCCTTTTATTAGTTTGTGTTTCTTGAGAAGGGTGGGACTCGTACCTTGTATACAATATGCAAAATCATTTTTGCTCATTATACAGAATATGTTGTAGGCACATGGAAACTTTTGTTGCGTGACTGTAAAGGCAGATGCTCCCTCTAGTGCCTAAGACTATTTTCTTGTGATGGCAATAGCTTTGTTGGGCTTCACTATCCAGTTTCTTGAGTCCCTCAGGTATCAGTCTTAGAATGGGTAATATGAAATGAAGATAAACCCTTTAGTATGGCATGCCTCCTGCATATTTAACCTTGTGTATAGCAGAAAGAGTCAGATAATGTGTTAGGATAAAGAGAATTAAGATATCCTTTTAATTTAAGCTTTTATGGCCTATCAAGTCAGTAAACTGTTATTGAAATTGAAAGTCACCTGGGAAAACCACAGTACTTGTGAACTTTTCTGAACCTAAGGAGAGTTCACTGTGTGATGGAATGTGAGGGATTCAAAAATTACATGGACACTAATCTCAAATTTGGGTTATTGTTCTCTTCTTGATATTTTTGTCAGCTGATATTTTTAATCTGGCTATTGAAGATAGCAAGATTAAAGTTATGTCAAGTGTTTGTTTTAAACCAGTATATGACATCACTGTCTAAAAAGAAGAAATGCCTGAACTATCTAGACAGCCAAACACACTGTTTAGTAAGAGAGAGTATCTATGAGCATCTATGCTGGCATCTGGGAGAAGGAGTGAGGTGAATGGAGTATATTTGTGTGCCCTGTGACATGCCTGAAGATGCACATACTGCTTACTTGTAAGGCTGTAGCTGCCTTCATCCCAGCACACAGTCCTTTCTAAAGGCAGCCTTTCAACACTGTGAATTCGAAAGTTTTTCAGTGTTACTAAAAAAAAAATTTCATTCCACAGTTGTGTGTCTATCTGTAAATCATGCTTAAAAATAAATTCTATTCGAAATAGTATGTGTAGAGGGAAAATGTGTATGAATCAAGGTATATTCCTAACAGTATTTGATAGTAAATTGTAAAATCCAAGGTTTTGAATAGTACTGCAGTAATGCATTGCCTGAACTATTATCAAGTTCTTGTAGATGTGACAGCAGAGGATTTTAAGGGGATTTGAGGGAAGAGAATAGGTAGAGGTTTTTTAAGAACTATTTCACGTCTGATGATGAGTAAATATTCTTGTACTTCATATTTATCCTGAGTCTAAGGTATCTGAAATGGTGAGCTTTTAGTTTGGGGGATTTTCTGTTATTTTTGTAGGTAATATGTGTGTCCCTTCCCCCTCCTTTTCCTTCCCTCAATCTTTCTCTCTGTAAGGAAAAGAAATGGAAAATTTATTGTAAAGGCTCTCTGGACATCACTATTCAAACCCAAGAAAAATGTATACAAGTAAAATGCATGTTCTGCTGAGGTGCATTGGGAATATCAGTAATATTTTTCATTCTGTAGCTTACATTTGTGCAGCTGAATGGAAGAGCGATGCAGTACAATTTGAAATAACAACCAGCAGCAGCCTCTCTTCTCTTCTGGATACTTGAATCTTCTTTGTCTCTTCCAGGGAGAACGAATGAGGAAGTGTCCATGTGTTTTAGCCACCTTTCTTTTCAACACGTACTACCAACATGCAGTGTAAGAAAAAGGAACTGAAACTAATTACCTATGCTTGATTACATTCTAAGGTAGTCTGATTTTAGAGCTGAGTTTAAAAAAAAATATAATCCCGTAACTTGCTACAGTTATAACTGATTGACTATTAAAAGTTACTTTCTCAGCATTGCCAGAGGCAAAGCTGTTTGCCTGCTGTAAAGATTTCTCCTTGTTGGTGGCATTTTATCAACATTAGTGAGCATGACAGTTAAACAGCAAAATCATATTGTTCAAGGGTCAGACTGTACTTGGATAACCTCTCCATAAAAAGGATCCATCTTACATTACTGTTCTTAAATTGCAAGAAGAAATGTTTGCATCCTGTTTGATGCTTCTGTTGCCTTTAACCAGTTGGAAGTCTAAATGCTGTGTACTCACTCTTTTGTTTCCAGCTGTGCATTGTAGATTTTACACTGTAAAATGTTCCAGTTACCTGCTTCAACATTACAAGGTAGGCTAAGCCCTTAGCCAATTGTCTACATTTTATTGTGATTTTTTTTTTGATGGTCAGTGACCTTCTCAAGAACACATCTTTCCTAGGAGGGGAAATCAGCCCCTAACTTTTTGTTGTGTGCTGCATGATTGCCTTTGCTGATGTTCTCTCAAGAGCAGTGATGTTTCTTGGCAATTGCAGTATAATGGCAGTGGAGACAAATATGGTTCAACAAAGCCATATTCAGGAATTTTAAAAATCAGGTAGCATGTCAACATCCTGAAATATAGTATGCAAACAGTCATTCACGAGGATGCCATTTGCATGTGAATATTGCATTCCTTTTCTGCAAGGAATTTATCCATCATGAACATTTGCCTTCCTGCTTCAAATAAAGGTTTTTTTTCCTTTGAGCTAATGTTGAGTCAGCAGAATGTGACCCATTCCTACCATTCCCTCCTTGCTGCTTCTTCCCTCTGAGACTATGCCAATTAGCTCATAACCTGTTGGTAGAGCAAATCATTTCTCCCCCTCCTGCTGGCTCTGCTTAAGGAGGAAAGAAAGGAGGGTAAGGTTTTGGTTATGAAAAGTTGAATTATCTCCTTTGCTTATCTCATGATAAGCTGTTATGTATTCAAAACCGAAGATATGGGTGTTATTTGAAGAATATTTAATGAAGTAATCCATTGTAATCCACCCTTAATGTTTTCTTATAATGATTGCTGTTGCAGAACCAAGATGCTCGCTCAGGCTTGTTATCTTAGGCCTGTTTCTGCTCTGCTGCATGTGATTAGCTTTGTGCTTCTTAGTTAAAATTGTGATTGTTTAGAAATGACTAAGAACAGAAGTGCACAGCATGATGCTTCACTGATGCAATTATTCTTACTATTTCTGTCTAAACATCAACTTCTATGGATTCAAACTTTAACAAGATTTTTCAGTTTATAGTTTTGTTTTTATTAGTGAAATGTAAAGTCTGTCCTGAAACTCTGAAAAAAACCATTGGCTTTTGTTTTTTGTACTATATAGTAGTTTATCAGGTGAAGATAGGATAATTTAATACAGCTAAATACAAATTTTAAAAATTACTGTTTCAGTAATTATTTCTTGGGAGCTGTTTTATTTTTGCTTCTCCAGTCCCAGAGGTTTCTGAACAGTGGGGCACTAATCTGACCTGTAATTCTGTCATGAACTCAGGACCCATCCTACTTATTCTGATTTATATCATTGCTGAAGTTCAATTAAGACCTCGACCATTTATGTGTCATATAGTGATTTTTTTCATGTAGTTTTTCTTTTGTTCAAAAACAATGGCTATTGTCTTTCTTCAGACTGTAGAATTCTTAATGTTTTCTGCCAGTCCTGCTGTTCCAAGTTTGACTTCCCCTGAATATATTTGTACACTCTGTGAAAGCTGATTTTTTTTGTTGATGCAACATGAGGACATGTTGTGGTTTAACCCCAGCCATCAACCAAGCCCCACACAGCTGCTCACTCACTCCCCCAGTAGCAGGATTGGTGAGGTAATTGGAAGGGTAAAAGCTGGAGAACTCGTGGGTTGAGATAAAGACAGTTTCATAGCGAAAACAAAAAGCTGCACACACAAGGAAAGAAAATGAAATAATTAATTCTCTGTTTCCCATGAACAGACAGGTGCTCAGCCTTCCCCAGGAGAACAGGGCCCTATCACACATAATGGTGACTTGGGAAGACAAACGCCATTGCTCTAAACACTCCCCCCACTTCCTCCTTCTTCCTTCCAACTTTATATACTGAACATGATGTCATATGGTCTAGAATATCTCTTTGGTCAGTTTGGGTCACCTGTCCTGGCTGTGTCCCCTCCCAACCTCCCTTGCAACCTCAACTTCCTTGCCAGTGTGGCAGGACAAAAAGCAGAAAAGGCCTTTGCTCTATGTGAGTACTGCTCAGCAATAACAAAGACATCTCTATATTATCAACCCTGTGTTCAGCACAAATCCAAAACACAGCCCCATACTAGCCACTGTGAAGAAAATTAACTCTACCCCAACCAAAACCATCACAGGGCAGAACTTAGCTTGATTTTGTTTCATTCTATTAATGACCTATTTGACACAGTTTGCATTTTTATGGATATAAAGTCATTCCTTGCATTTTATTTCTTTGTATTTAATACAGTTTTTTTCAGGCTAGACCTAGCAGAAAATGCTGTCTTTGAAAAGAGCTTTAAGATTCTAAAGCTACTGCCTGTATCAGACCTATATTTTCTGTAAAAAAAAAAGGCAGCCATAATAATGAAACAAACCCCATAAAATCTTTAGCATTACCCTACATTCCTAACTTAAAACTATAGCATAAACCTATTGCTATTTCTCTCAGTTTTCTTTTGTAACAGTTTATCATATCAATAATCTCGTTTACACCATTCATCTGACATGTGCTACAGGGGTTATCTTTTAAGTGTAAATCAAGCTTTTGGAAATAGTCCAGAGTATATCACAGTGTGGTATATGTCATTGTATAAGCTTGTTGGCCAAGCTTACGTCAGTATAAATACAGTGAATTGGAAGTATGAGCCACTGCTGGGTTCATGTATTTCCAGTAGCTATTTTTCCTTTTCACACTTTCTGTGATAGTTGACCTGCTTATATCGTATTCTTTTCTCTGATTTGTATGCTCTTTCTCATTTTCTATCCAAGGGTTACAGGGCTGTATGCATTTCCTGACAGCCAATTAATTGGCTGTCTCTTCACTCAGCCAAGAATAGAGGTAGCAGTTCTACATGAACCCCTCATGTCCATTGATGTGCACAGCAGACATCCTAAGAATGGGGACACATTTCCCTGGTCTTGTGGCTGCATGCTGTTCACATCAATTTCCCATTAAAAGGTAATTTAAAGGTATAGCCCAAGGCAGACTCAGGAGAAAGCTATAAAAAGAGTTTAATTAACAGTTCAGAATAATATAATCTAAGGTTGAATAGTCTGTAACCAGTTCATTTTTTTTGTTCACACTTGTCATTTCCTTTTCTTGCAGATTAGAAGAGATTTCCTTGTTTGGTAAAGAATGCAATGAAATAAGTCTTCGAAGAAGCTTTATTGTACGTGTCTTGGAGCTAGATCACTGCATTATCATGAGCTTTAAACCTGGCACTGCTTATCTTCCCTCTGCATTAGCTCACCTCGTTTGGTCAACACATTTTAAGGAAAGAAATTCAAGTCATCTCACAGTTGGGCCCTTAATGCTTTTTGAAAGGTTTATCGCCAATCAAAAATGCGTTTACCCCAACTTGCTCCAAAATAATCTAAAGAAGTAGCTATTTTCATCTGGAAATATGGTAGAAAAGTTGGACTAAAATAGATATAGGAGGCTTTGTACTCAAAATCAAGTACCATTGTCTCTTTCCTCCTCTTGTTAGTTGTGTTTTTGGTTCAACTCCCTCTGCAGAGATTTTGGTTCTTTTTTTCTTTTTTTTTTTTTTTACTTGATTGCTTGGTTTTGGTGGGTTTTGGTGTGGGTTTTTTTTTTGTTTTATTTTGTTTTGTTTTGGGGTTTTTTTTTGTATTTTGGGGGGCTTTTTTGGATTTGTTTGTTTGTTTATTTCCCCTCCCCCACACCTGTTCCTGTATTTTTGTATTGTGCAGGTTTCTGCACAAATCCAGCCCAGCTGAATATAGCAGGATGTGTTACTTTCATGGTCCTAACAGCCTTCAAATCAGAATGATTTTCTGTCACACTGGCCTGACCTTTTCCTGGAAAAATTTATTACCTAAAAGAAGGAGGAAAAAAAGACATGTTAAGGGGATCTGAAGTACTCTCTTCCTTGAGGGCTAAAGATATACAGGACTTGTTGTCATTTAACCATCCACCCACCTAATTCATTCTAAAATGCTAGCTACAAGTGCAACAATTTGTGGACATGAAATATCTTGCACTCTTGGTACATTGGAACTAGAAGCCTGACAATTTTATTCTACAGAAATGTCTTGCTTTCGTAGACCTGCCTCCCTTTCTGTACCAGTGGAAGATATGCAGATTTCTTAAAAACTTCTGGTTTTTACATGGATCACCTCTGAGGAGCAGAGTGAAAACAGTGACTGAAGTTTTGTTTTGCCCTGTGGCCCAGTATGTTAAATCATTCCACAATTAAATATGGCTATGCTGGGATACATTCTGCACAAGTTAAATAATCCTGACTTTTCAAGTATTGAGTTTGTTTTGACTGCAGATAAAATGAGAGGAGACATAGTTTGATCTTTATTCCTTTGTGTGCCAAGTTTTTAAGTATGTTATGACAATTTAAAAGGAAAAAAAAGGAAGCAAAACAGGAATATTTTTGTATGATTGACAGAAAACCCCCTTAAGAAGTGCTTGAAGTGACTACCTCAGTGAAAATTGTTGTGGAGCTAAATCAGCTTTTGCAGTATCTAATTAACACTGCCACAACATCCAGATAGTTTGTTAATTACCGTTCTGCTTCTCCCTCCAGTTGTTGTGTCAGGCACAGAAGTTAACGTGCACTTTCATAATATACATCAAATCTGTTAATTTTCATCGTGCTCTCACAATAGAAAGCTGTAGAAGTGATCAAAATAGATTTTAACCATAGCCATTCTGAAGGCTTAGTAAGCTTACCAGGCAAATGGTAATTTATACATGTCTACTTGAGACATATGGTGAGCTTATAATTCTAACTGTGGAATGGTTGGGGAGGCTTCTGTCTTGTAGATTTGAAACTAAAAGCAGCATTTTTCAAGCAAGCCTGAAAAATTCCCATGGTGCTGACAACAGGGATTTTCCAAAGTGAGCATGGTCCAAGCAGGCTTCATGTTCAATGCCAGGAAACTCTGACTTCAAGGGTCTTAAGTGTTCATGTGTTACAGGGAGTGGGTGAGAGAAATTAAAGTAATTTAAAATAGAACTGTGTTTCTCAGCTGTAGTGTAGACGTGCTGTCTCATGGAAGTAGTCATTGTGGAATTTGTTTTTTGCGGGTTTTTTCCCCTTTTTTTTACTACACTCCCACTCCCCCAGTCGCAGCTCCTGACCTGTATCTGTCCTATACAACAGACCCTGTATGTCCAAAGGCATAATGTTTCCATATGGAGATGAGAGCACTACAGTAAAAATGGACTTTACTCTCCTATATGCATGCATTCCTTCATTGTAGGATTGAGCATCGCTGGGGGAGAGGTGTAGTGTTTGACTTGTACCTCTGCTGAAGGACACCAGAGCTGATGTGAGCAGGAGTGGGTACATCAAACGCCGCGTTTTGTTCTCGGTTTTCTGTTTGCTCACAGGTAGTTGCTGACCTACACAGGCAGCAAATATGCTACCCACTAAGCAAGTTTAGCTAGTGCGTACACTCATCTGGAAATGAATATCTGCTTATCTGTAGTAAACATTTACTCTGAGAGGAGACAGCAGTCCAAGTTTTTCTTGTGATGTAGACTTGCAGGCTTGATTGCCTAGATGAAGATGAAGAGATGTGAAGCTTCTCACGGGTTTGCATAGTGGAAATCATTGTCTAGCTATAACTCACATAGGTCTGAAACTGCCAGTTTCCAATAATGACAGTAAGGTACATCTGTGTCGAACTGTCACTCCATCTTACATTAGGATCTCCATCTTGTATTACAGCAAGAACAAATCTAAGCATGTCCGGGACAGTGTGCTGCAGATGGTTTATCTTCTGAGAGGAACATTTGACAACTTATCCCTGAATCCCATAGCAAGGTGATCCTGAATTTGGCTTGTCTCTAAAGTTGGCCCAATTGGCAGGAACAGGGAATTTTCTGAAAAAGCATCACTGAATAACTAATAATATCTGATATTTCTCAGCCTTTCTACATGGCAGAGAGAGAGAGTGTATTCAAGGGTTTGTTAATCATCCCTGTGCAAAGATGACTGGAGAACAAGAAAAAAAATAGACATTCTGCCTGACCTGGAACATTAAAAATTTTATTTAGACGAGAGTAGGCAATCCTAGTACCTTTATTATTACGGTTTGAATTAGAATTTCCAAACCCTTTAGAGTATAGTGACTGTGATTAAATAATTCCCCTCTTTAACCAGAATTGGAAAAACTTGGAACAAGGAGAACCTGCAGTCAGGGTAAAGACTGAGTTCAAAGTGGCACCAAAATATTCAGGGGAGGTATGTGTCAGACTTGAAGAGAATTGAATCTATTAAGAGCTAGTGGATCTGCAGGTGAAATAACTGTTCAGCAGTGGGATGGGCCAAACTGCCACACTGAACATCTTTTGATGGACATCCCTAACTGCCATGACTGCAATCAGGAGAAATTCAGCACATTGCAGTTTTTAAATCTATTTGCAGTGCTATTTCATTCCACCAGCTGTTCTGTCTTTACTTCGTAGTAGCTTCGAAAGTTTTAATTATTCTTGCCCATAGTTAAAATTATGCTTGTGTGGGTAAGTAAATGCAAGTGTGTTGTATCTAATGTCAGAGATAATTGCTGACTGCCTCAAGAGACTTGATAGATTCATTACCTCTACATATGGTAGGAAGAAAACTGTCAGATTTTATTTAAGCTTTGAAAAGCCTTTAAAAAGGGTTACAAATTGTCGCAGAAAGAGCATCAGTTTGCTAAGCAAGGTCCCACGCATTGCTACATTTGTGTAGTATGTTTAAATGGATACATCTTTTCTATTTGTCTTAGAAAAGACAGTCTGGAAACAAAAAATAAAGGATTTATGGCTCTCTTCCTGATACTTGTAGATATTCCAAAATGAAAGCACTTCATGCTGCACTCTGTAATTTTGAATATCTGTCAAATACTGAGGTATTTTCTAATCAAAATCTGTGATGCATCTGATACTGTCACTTACTAGGCTAGTTTAGCAAGCATTACAAGTGACAGGTTCAATTTGACATCTTATTTTATCTGTTTTATTATTTTTCCAGTGTGATTACACTTAATAGCCTTATGGAGTTTGAAGTTCTATTGTATGAATGCAGATGAGACAAGTTTCTCTCTCAGAAAAGTGGCTGAAGTTCTTGCAGGCACCTAACAGGAATTTAAGTTGGTCTCACTGCTGGTTGTATAGTCACACTCTCCTCCTTTCTTTGTTGCATGTGTCCCACTCATGTATGACCGTTCTGGTATTCACTAAACCTGCATTTCACCACACCAAGACAGTGAAACACAGGTCCAACTGGCCAGTAGCTTGTTTGTTTAGCCTGCAGTAGAGCCTCAGCCCGGAGGTGCAGTTATGTGTTACAGCTGAACTCATTGAGAGGTGTAGAGAGGAGTCTTCCCTTGCTCCTCCTGTCTCCTGCTAACCACAGGGTTCTACCCATCTTCTCTGCCACAGTTTTGACTCCCACTAACTTTTCATTTAATTTAAGTTGTTAATTCAGCAGAAAGTTCTTTAGCTCTTTTGATCAGACTTTTAACTCTTCCCAGTGCAAAATTTGACAAGTACTTGATGGTGGTGCAAGGGAAGATGAAGGGTAGATTAAGTGACAGGAATCAAAGGCATACAATGGCAGTAGTGTTGACACCAGGAGCTCCTTCTGCAGTAGCAGTGTACTTTAAAACTTCTTCCCTGATGATGTCCCGGAACCATAACCAGAGAAGCAGATAAAGTCAAGATCAGGAAACAAAGGTGCACAGAAGACAGTAGCAGCAGAGAGCTGGGAATTAGGTGCATCCACCAGATTTTTTACAGTTTTTTTGAACTTTTGGTAGAATTTTGGAAATACAGCTGCTTCAGAAAAAAATGCAGTAGGTTTTATTGCATGCTTTCCTGTTTGAATCCATCTGCCTTGCCTGGAATATTTTCATGAACTTAACAGATACCAATATATTTTTTTAATGCACTATAAATGTCACAGGGTAATTTCAGTGTGTGAATGAAATAGTTAAGTAATAAAAGGAGAGGAGGGAGTAGCAGTAAGAGCAACAGGTAATCTCACTGTCACAGAGAATATGTGAAGGCTGTAGGGCAGTGTGGTTGCCTAAGGAGGTTTCCCAGTGGCACTTGCTGGAATTCTTAAAAGCTTGAGTCGTCCTGTTGTGCTGAGCTGTCATGGGTGTTTAAATCTGTCATGAGCAAGCAGGGAATTGATCAAAACATAGCATTTATTTGATGTAAAGGCAGCTACAGAAAAAGGGATTGAATCTGTTACAGATGTTGACATATTGAAGTTAGCTCAAGTGGAAATCTAGCTTGTCTTAATTAACCCACAGAAAGCTGGAATACCGTAAAGAGGGAAGTTCTTCAGGGCAGATATGGGATTAATTAGCCCTTGTCTCAAATTCAGAATGACATACCTTTGGAGTAGAGTTGGATGACGAGGTGTAATTGTCTCTTATTTTTTTGGCATTTAAGGTTAAGGAATCTAGTTGTCCACAAAAAGTCCATTTGTAAAAAAGTTTTACCTTATACCTGTAGCAAGCTATGGGGAAGCTGGAAATCAAAAATGGTGAAGATAAAGCAACAAGGTTCACAGCTTTTGCAGTTTTGAGATCTTTTCTTCCAGTCAATCAAGCATCACAAAAGTGTAGCGCTATCACATATGGATTACTCAGATAAGAGATTTACATTGAAGTAGATGAGAAAGCACATAAAGTAGCTATATGTCTATGCAGAATGATTTTATAGAGCAGTGAAAGCAGGTGTGAAGTTTTCTTCCGTGTTTGACACACCTGAGAAAGAGGGCTGTTCTGCAGAGGGACATGCAGGAAAGCAATTAGTTTATTGTGTGATGTAATGTGCATAGAGAGTCATAAAGCATTTCATAGGATTTTATTTAGAAGCAAAAGAGCACTTTTTTGTTGTGTAAGCCTCCTTTGAGGAGAATTTTTTGGTTCTTTTGTACTCAGTTTTGTCATTTAAAACATTTCTGTGCATTTTGCACATTGCTTGGTTTGTCACTCTGTGCTGCAATTTTCTCTGGTACTCTGGGAAGGGAGTTTTTGAGGCCAATAATTTAGAAATTTTTCAGATGTCATCTGGAAGGTGAAATTTATCTCTCTACTGGCTGAGCTGTAGGAATTAGCTTGCAAGGTTAACAGTGAAATAAAAAATGAGGTTTGGTGTGTTCTTTTATTGTTTGTGATTAATTTGTGGTAATAACCTCTGTCATACAACTAATCACTTTACAAGTGTTCAGGGAGGATGTTCTTTTCTCTAGGGAATTCACAGCGTAAGGAAAACTGGTCAAGGGAACAGGGGGACAACGACAGGCAATTTAAAGCTTTGAAGGTGATGACAAGCTTAAATTTGATGTGATAGAAGTAGAAGGCTTCAAAGAGGGAGTGACATGACATGATCAAATCGACAGGTGAGGAAGATGGCTATTGCAGCTGTGTTTCTCACGGTGAGGGGAGTCTTGACGAGTCAAGGAACAGGATTTATCTGTTCTCAAGGTGGGATATAATGAGAGTCTGAGCAACAGACTTGTCTGTAGGAAACACAAGCAGAATTTTGGAGATGTTAAGAATGAAGTAGTATCTCAATTGCATGGTAGAAGAAAGAGCAAAGTGAAAATGAACTCTGAGGTTGGAAGTATATGTGATGGTGAAAATCGGTTGATTTGTCATCTTGCAAATAGAATTGGAAAAGTGGACATAAAATGTTTGTAGGGAAGGGTGTGGATGCTCTTATGGCAGTGTTGTATAATATGCATGTACTTTGTTACTAAACACTGAAAAATAAAATTTGATGCACAACGTCTTTCACTTCAGTTTTCCAGGCTATAGGACAAAGACACGAGGCAAATTTTCCACTGTGTGAAGATCGTCAACAGTACAGAACAGAAATGTGTACACTGTGGAAAACACAGAAGTTTAGAGAGAGAAAATTCAATTCACCATGAACTGGGTTAAAAACGCCTTGAAGCCAAATCACAAGAATTTTACTGACAGGAAAAAGTTCATTTCAGGTCTCAGAAGTCAGCAAGATAGAGAGAAACTGTGTTCAACTGAAATGTAGGCTCTCTGGCCTAGGGGCTATAGAAAACTCAAAAGTCAGGCAAAATAATTTTAGTACCTCATGTCAATTTCTGAAATATTTCAGCTGTCTTCCATGTGAAGCCAGAAGCACTCTTATCTGAGGAGCAAAGGGCTAAGCAAACAGGGAGAACTGACACAAATCACAGCAGCATAGTAATTAGAAAACTTATTTTTCCTGTTGCTTGCAGACAATTTTTTTAGGGGATTTTGTTTTTTGCTTGAGTGTGGAGAATCAAGACTTAAGGAGAATTTTTCAGAGGCATCCTAATAGGCTATTTGGTTTCAAGGCCACAGCTTGCTCTTATCAGAAGAATTTTCTAACCAAATTAGTTCAGAAGGGTTGTTTTTGGGCAAGCATCTAATTTATGAGGCAGTACCTATGGCGAAGATACTACTTACATCAATATGTGTTTCACCTCTTAGCTTCTCTGAAATTTGAGGGACTATTTCTTCTTGGAAATATCAGAAGAATATTTAAAAATTATGAAGTGTTTGTTTTCTCATGATATACTTTTTTTCCTGCCTGCTTAACTTGCAGGGTATGAAGTCTGTGACACAAATTATTCTGTTGCATGTTAATTGTGCATGTTAAAAAAAAAAAAAGAAGGTAAGAAAAAAATTCTGCAAAAATCAATTAGCAGTCAGATAGCACTTACAGATACTGTAAAATCGTTGCCATCATAGGAATATATGAAAACCCAGGCCCAGAGGATTTTAACCGGTGTCACTGCATAACAAAAAATTATGATCTGCCACCCTGTCTTTTTTGTGATTCTTTTCTTAGCTTTGAGCTTTATGAAACACATTTATTTTGATTTCATTTTTATGTTACCATCCAAATAACATGGTGTCTGAATGTCGGACTGGAGTGAAATATGCTGTCTTCTACTATCGGCTTTCACACAGGCTTTTAATTCCTCCTTTTTATTGCAGAGTACCTCTTGTTTCTGAGCTCTCATAGTGAAATGTGCTGCAATTCTCTCTGGCTGTCTTGGATGTTTATGGATTGCTGCTGTAAGAAGTAGAAAAGTTTGCATTGTTTCACAAGCATAACCCATAAGGTAGAGTAATGGAAGAGGCAAGATAACTCCTTTGCTATTGTAATGGCACAAGCAGCATTAGATTTCTCATTGCACTTGCTCATGGTGACCAGAAAATGCTAGGTTTTTTACAGGAATGAGTGGCCAGTGGGACAGGACTAACAGAAAACATCGTTTAAGATGGAGGGAAGAAAGAGATAACTTTCCATTGTGATGGAAATCACAGGCTTCCTGGGAGTCATTGGCAGTTACTGCAAATAAAACTGGTGGTCAGGAGCTGTATTGACTTATGACCAGTCAGAACAGGAACATGTTTGGTTGTATTTTCATTTTGATAAGGTTGCAGAGACTTTGCCGGTATCCATCACCTGTGTTGTAAGGGGAAATGGAGCTTAAAGCATTTGTTCAGATACACTGTGTTTTCATTGCAATAATCATGTAGTTTTGCAGGTGCTTCCTTGTGATGGTCTTTCAAACTTGCACAGTGAAGATCTCTAGGTATTTCAAACTTGCACAGGGAAGATCTCTAAGTACAATTAACTCAGGTGTTTTTTTTCTTCTATCTGTGTAGCTGCCTGATTACATAATCCAGCTTTCAGTTTATGAAGCCGTGTCACACAGTGATGATGTCTTTCCGCGGTTTTTGTTCCTTTTCCATTGGAATTGTCTTGGAAAGGACAACATGGGAATGGAAAACTCACAAGGAGGTGGCTGTATACTCAGAAAAAAATAAGTGTCTGTCATACTAAGTCATACTCTATATACCTATATTTTTTGCTTTTTTTTACAAAGTATGTGGGGGTTTTAACCTTTGAAAAGAAAACTTTCAAAATGCAGACAGACTGAAATAGCAATGTGTAACATAAAGGCTCTTCTACAATAGGAAAGATCAGGTACTATTATCATTCAAGAGAAAAACCCTTAGTATTTTAATTTCTCTGTCTAGAAGAGTTAGTGCTATTAAATGTGTGGGTGACCAGCTGCAGTCATTCACCATATATGAGTAAGAAAATATTTTTTTTTTTTTTTACAAATTATGTAGCTTTTTCTTTGTGTATATATTTATATATATATATACATATATATATAAACATGCATAAAGTGTCACAGGGTAATAAGATAGCTAAAAACTGTATGTATAGGGATTATAAAAATAAAAAGGAACACAAAGGATAGAAAACAGGAGGTGGTATATTAGAAAGGTTCAGAGATGCGGAAAACAGAAACCCCAATTATACAATGAAACATTATTCCATAAAAGAAGGTCTGTTCCCCAAAATTGCATCTTTATTCTCCATATTAAATTCTAAAATCTCCAATTACTTTTGTATTTTGATAAACACTTGACAGTTCCTCCACTGTGTCCAAACTAGTATTATTTCGATGGATTTAAGTAAGAGGCTGTAGAAAAGCGAGATCTTGCAAGAGAAAGGAATTTACTTGTGAATATTCTGTTTTATCTTTTTCTGTAGTAGTTGTCCACAAATCTAATTAAAAAAAAAAAAAAAGGCATAGCAGATACCTGGAAAAAGTACACTTCAATGTAATAAACTACAGTACTGTAGTTATTGGTAACTTTAAGTCCATTGCTTTAAAAGCTGTAGCAAAACCAGTATGTCTAAAGACAGACATTCAAACAAATTTGTGTATCATATTCTTTCTAATGTACATGCATTTTCAAAATGCTATTAAGTTCTCGGAAAAGGGATGTAACTCTATGTTTTGAGGAGACGGTCTTTGGAAGGCTCTGTCCCAAATTCTGTAAGACGCATGAGCATGTACTACACTTTAAATATTAGAATTGACTTCTGAGTACTCAGAACAGTAGCAAAAGGTTACCCATTTGGGGGCTTCCACAGATGAAAATAAAACAGGTTATATTTTTTTTTAAATTCCAATTCATATTTTCATTTCACATCAGATAAATGTTAACAAAATCTTTGTTAGTTAAAAAAAAGAAAACCCAATTTTTTTTATTCGGAGGCATGAGGGAAAGGCATATGGATATGTTGGTAAAGCATATGGAGACCCTTATGTAAAGACAAAATGAAAGCAAAATAAAGTTACTGACTGGCCCCCCGAGGTGCAGCACATAAGAGCATTTGGTGGAATGCTGCCAATTCTCTTTTCTTCTGAAGAACAAAAGTCCCTTTATGTCCTAAACAAGTAAAAACAATGCAGACAGTATACATCTGGTAGCATCAGTGTGTTGCACACTACTTGAATCTCTGGTTTTATACTGGTTATTTTCACTCAGTGCTCAGAAAGTAGTGAACTTAAGTTTGTGGCAAATACTATATTACAGTAGTTGGTTTATTCCACACAAGTGCAGTGCACTTTTTTCTTGGGTTTTGCATCAGCAATATACAAAGATTGGTACAGTAGGAACCTCCTTTCTGCTAACAGAGATCTTTGCCTTGAAATGATTTCTCACTGTGGTAACTTAAATACATTTGGAAATAAACCTTCACTGGATGAGTCCAGAAACATAGCTTAATGCACTTAATCTAAATTTTAAGCACATTTTTGGCAATTTTTTTCTTCTTTAGTAATGGTTCGTATCTTCATTTATGGCAGCCATTTAGACACGCCAGCTGTGCAAAGGTAAACATGTACTTAAAAAAATTAAAACATTTATCTTTTGCTGAACGTAGTATCTATTAATAGCTTGCTCTGAATGTATTTGCATCAACCTCTGAGTTCTGCTATAACTGACATACACTGTCATTACTAAATTAAACATGCCAGAACTGTTGTGGCGTCTCCATACACTCATAATACATTTTCGCACTTTTCATGTTTTCCGAAGCAGGGCCAGCACAGCTGTAGGCAGGCTGCCTATTAGAAACAGTCTCCAGTGTATACTAACCCCTGACCTGTGGCAGGAAATCGTTAGGGAGCACAGTGATCATCACAGCCCAGAAGCATTAATTCTAGTGAATTAATAGTAGAGACCACTAAGGCTTAGTACCCAGGAACATTCCATAGCACAGTAAAATTTACTACTGTAGATGTAACCAAGTAGTACTTCTAGGCTACTGCTGTCTCTATTTTGAGTTATTTTTAGAGAATAACATTCTCAGATAGAGAATGTTGCTTGGATAAAGAGACCTCCTTGCTGTTATCCCCTTTCAGAGCACAAAAACAGACTAGAACTCACTGTGTATGTTTTGGGGTTTTTTTTAAGTTAACATCTTTGGAGATTTTGAGCTATGAGAACTTTCCAACATTGCTTTCTATGAAATGGCCAATGAATTGTGTTTGAATTTTTAAAGACTTTTGAAAGAGTTGAGTACTCAGCAACAGTCAATAAAGATGCCTTGAAAACTTCAGGTTCTTTTTACAATAACAGTCCCCATTTTTATGCTATCTTTTTATGATATCCTTAAAATTATTAATTAAAAAAAAACCAAAAGAATTAGCAATTTGCAAATTCATGGTTTATTTCTTGCAAAAGAGTAGAAGCTACGCCCCAGCTCCCAGTGCATAACTGAGTTTAAGTTCTGATATGTGAAAAATGTTATTGGGAAAGCTGAACAGTGGCCATATTCTTCTACATTCAGATACTATGCCTTAAAGTATATCTGTAAATTACAGACCTCGGTGAAGTAGGAGCATGCATGAACAGAATAGGAGAGGAGAGAAGAGAGTAGTAGACCCTGAAGGGGAACTTCATACCAGAAACAACATCACTCAGAGCCGTAGATGAGGCACGCACAGTGTCTGCAAGGGCACTGAGACAGGACCTCCACAGCACTATTTCTACATCAACTGCCAACAGTTTTCTCCCAGTCTAGGATGATACCTGCAGGCTTGAAGGATGGCACTGACCTTCTTTTCTGTCTGTGACCCTACACACCAGAGAGGCAAGCTCATACATCTGCCTCTGATCTTAGAGACTGCTGCACCATACTGCAGCTCTGTGTGCTTCCTAGTGTAGCCCTGTGTTGAACAAGTCCTGCTGGAAGGCTTCTTGTCTTTCTTTCCCACATTTGGTGATGATTTCCTCAGCCCATCTCCTCGCATTTTTCCAGAAGTAATTACTGTGCACACCTCTATTGGGCAGGCCCTTGAAGAAGAGAAAGTTGGTCTCTGCCCGTAATGTGTCTCACTCTTTTGTAGTGTCTCCATTTTGGTTTTGGAGAAGATCTATAGTTTATAATGTTAAGCATAATTCATTAGGAAGACACCATGGATAAGTGTGTCCACCTGTAAGTGTGTACCAGCAATGCTTGGCCCCAAGCAGTGACTGAAAAGCAATTGGGCAATGCATGCTGCATATAATTTGTTTTGCATTTTGTTGGATGGAATTCCTCTGATATGGAGAATTCATCTTCTCCTTCCACCTCAGCTTTTTTAAATGGCAGTAGATATAAATTGAGAACAGTTTCCCGGACAACCTTAGCAGTCCTTAAATGCTAAAGAGATTTCTACTATTTACTGTAAATCGGGTAGGAAAAAAATCTTAAAAAGCTATGTTCTGTTTTATGTCGGTCATCTCAGTAATTTGTGGCGATTGAATTCAAAATTCATAAATTATTTTTATTTTCATTGGCTATCAGTTACACCAAATGGAGTTGCATTTTTTTTTGCCCTGTGAGTGTTCTTAAATGTCAGGCTGATTAGAACCCAAGTGCAGAATATCTTTTCTTAGAAGACTGTACCAAAAAACTTTGAAACGAAATGTTGGTAACGTAGATGTAGTCTTGAGAATTAAATACTACTGCAGATTTTCTTGCCCACTTTCTGATTTGATCATATTGATAAGGGTCTGTGTTATAATCCTGTATTAGAAGATTAAAATATTTTGGGGACTTTATGCAGAGTGTCCCTGCAAGGAACAGGCCATCTTTTCAGATGTGCCTATGTAATGCGGGGTTTGAGACGGAGGCTGTGATGGGCAGGAGAAGATCAAGAAAATTGGTAGGTCTGTTCCTATGCAAGTTTAGCAGCCATTCTACAGAGAGTCTAGGCGTGGGAGGAGCCAAGGGGCTGTTGCTCTGCAAAACAGTTAAAGAAGGAAGATAACTCTCATGCTGGCTTTATTACTATCAAGTGTTTCTGCTAATAAATGTTTTTGTCTCATGGCAGTACAAATATGCCACATTATTAAAACGCACATAAGAGAAGAACAGAAAAACTGGAATTACAAGACTATCTATGCGTGAAGGCAATTTTCCAGAAGACTTGCATTGCTAATACATTCAAATCTTTCTAATATGATGCTGAATTTTATTTTTTTTTAAATTCTGCCTATTTAAATGATATGATAACAGAATGAAGACTGTTTCAGTGCCTGATGTTATCCCAAGCAGTGGTAGCAGCAGTGTTTCCTCTACAGGAAACACTTGTAAGGCTTTGACTCTCCAGTAAGTTTTCTCATAGGTTTAGTGAACAAATCCTTCCCGTTTCTGTAGGTACAAGATGGCTACATCAATTGGAAGGGACATGCTGTCACAGTATAGAGCTCCTTCTGCTGAACACTTAGAAGCTCTGTCTGAGTCCTAAGCCACTGACCCAAATCCTTGTTTTGAACCTTCCCTCGTGGTCCAGTAATACAAGTAGTTTACAGTGTTATTTCTTTCTTTGGGCTCAGTGGCATATAATGGTGGTGAAGGCTCTGTGCTTGTTAGTCCTCTGTGACAGTAGGTACTTCAGGAATTTGGCTGTGTTAGGCCCCCCAGCAATTGCTGGTTCCTCAAAGATGTTCTGATTGTGCATGCATCATCTTCAGATTTTAATACATCTCTTTTGTGCTTGTTATGGGATAAGAATTTTACTATTTACACAGCACTTGATGGATTCAGGTATGGTGGGGCTTTTTCTGACAGTTTGATAAATCAGCCAGAATTTATCACTTGTGCATATGAAGTTTATTAGAATATTTGGTTCTACAGACACTCCCCAGAGTACTTCCCAGTCTCCTGAATGTGACCTGCAGGTATCAGTTGGGTGTTTTTATGTAGTGGAGGTTTAATATTGAAATAAAACAGAACAGCAGATTAAAAGAAAAGAAATTGGAAGTTGTCAAAAGGTAGACATTTATTGCTGAAGTACAGGATCACCTGGAACAGCTGACATCTTGTACCCAGTAGCACCATGTTCTGCCAGCGCTGCATGTTATACAGAAGAATTTTGAAAGGCTCAAACTAATTCTCTACATAGGTAGGGTATTCACTATCAGTTTTACTCGGTTACAATTTTCTGTCCTCTTTCACTAACCTCTACTAGGGTTGTGATGTTCTTTTGGTTATTTTTGGTATTTTCAGCAATAATAATTGCACCTAACTTAAAGGAAGAAAAAGTGGACTGAGATAATGGGGAAATGCTGGTTTAGATACTTTAAAATTTTTTTTTAATCATATATGCCTTTCTTTCTTCCTTCTTCAAAACAAAGAGATGATAATTTCCATGCCGAATTGCTTTATTTGTATTTAATAATTTAAAGTATACTTTAATAATAACTTCAGATCTTGAAAATTTCATTAGTAATTTGTATGATGGGAAGTAATGGAAGGGCAGGTTTGAGAAAATATGCTTGCCTTCAAAAATCATAGGCTTGATTTTAATCAGAATTAAAGTAAGAAAAATTCATGAAAGTGAGCTGTGATAGATCTTCATTGGTGTACATGTGGAAGCCTGCTCATGTCAGTGGTTCATAGACTGTGAATGGTCCCATGAGTTTAATGGGACCCATTTAATTTTACAGTGTTGCTTCTCAGAATGGAACTTATATTTAGCACGTCTGGTTTCCTACGTAGAACATTAGGAAGAGAGTTGCATGTGTTTAGTAAAATGCATAGTATTGTTCAAGACTATTAATCCCATGCTATCAAAATTAGTTTTTACAGGCAGAATTGCAGCTGATTTAACATTCAGAAGTACCAAAATGCCAAGAGGGTTAAAAAAAGGAAAAAAGTTTTAAACGTAAGAGTAATTTTACAGAGCTAAGATGAGACAGAACTTCAGTCACACTAAATACCCTTAAAAAGCTGAAGACTAATGTTTTCTGCCTTCCTGCAGCCTTCACACAGGTACTGGCCAGGTATTATAAAGCATATCCCTATGAATGAAAAGTTGTCACATCCTCCAGCTGTGTAGTGCTCCCACTTACAAAGCTTCAGCAAGGTGAACAAGATTTGCTAACTTTAACAAATTGAGGGGAGCTTGGGAGGAAGATTAGTAATAAAATTAATTAAGATATTTATAGCTCTGTCTTACCACTAACATGATTATGTGTGTGTTCTATGCCTCTGACCTTGCAGCTTCACAAGAGGATATTTACTTCAGGAATGTGTGATAAACCATGTGTTTGTAAATTTTTGGAAGTAGTAGTTTTTTGTGAAAAAAATTATACTGTATAATTGAAAATTAATGCATGTAACACAGAAAAATGTCATTATCAAAGAGATGAAAATTATACTTTGTTGGTAGTTTGCTATAGGTTTTAAAAGAAATTATAATAATCTAAGCCATATGGAAATTCATAACCTCCTGCCATAAAACAGCTGCACTTTTCGTAACTAGTAAAAATTATGCTTTTTTTTTTTTCAGATTAACTGCTGGATTTGTTTAATGTCAGAGCTGCTGTTACAAGCTAATATACAAGTATTAAGTTTAGCTTTTTAGAACTCACGCTCCTATTGCTACTGTTGTTACTTATCTTTTCCACCTTCCTCCACTCCTTTATCTCACTGTCATAATTCCTGCACCATCTCCAAAGATCTTTTTTCAAACAGGCTTAAGTCTGATATTGACATTGGTGTGAGTACGCTGTTAGGAACAGGATAGAATGATGCTCCTGGGCCTTTGCAGTGGGGAAAAGTTATGAAGGATTAAATGTTTCATATTCAAGTGTTTAAATTCCTATTTTTTAACATTTTTCTGAATCATTACCTTTCAGTGTTTATGCCCTGATTACACATTTTTTATATGTTCTCTGTTATTAACTCTGACAGGGATGCTGCTTATCTAATTGCTTATTGTTCAGTAAAGAGTGTTGTTTTCTAAACAACAGAACAATACTATCATGTTTCACGACAGGACACTGATTTCCGAGCACAGGGTTTTCTATAGCTCCTTCAAGGAACCAAAGTTTGTCCCTTGGTTATGTGCAGCACAGAGCGAAAGGCTGCACTGCCTGCCTATAATCTCAGCCTCCCAGGTCCTCTAGTGACATAAATGTGCTGTCTGCACAGGGTGTTAACTTTAGATCTTGTTTGGAAGCTTTATGTATTATATCATCCCGTGAAAGACAAGCAGCTGATGCTGAGTAATAAACACCTTATTCTCACTTTGCAAAGGAGAGAGGAGGGAGTTCTCTGCTTTCTTCCCTTCTCTCACTGCAGCTGCTCCCCTTCTCCTCCATTTCAGAGTGTGAAGATATATCTCCTCAAGTGCTGATATTAGAATACTTGACCAGAGGTTTCAGGTTGCTTCCATTTGTCTCTACTGATGTAGATGAAATTAATTTTGAATTATGAGTTATTACCCAGCCTTTTCTGCCTGCTTGTCTTTAGAAAGAATCCCTAACTGTCCATAATTATTGTTTTCTACAAGCTTATTTTTCATTGTTTAAAAATAGAAAATCCATTGCTAAGAGAAGAAGAAATCTCACTGTCATGTTATTCTGGATACATTTTCCCATCTGGTTTCCTAATAATGATAGGTTGTGGAAAAAGGATGTTTATATTTACAGCTGTAATGAACTGCATGATCACATGAAGAATTGGCAGGAGCTTGTTGAAGATAATTCAGAAAAGAGGAAGTGAGATGCAGAACATAAGTGCCAAACACTGTGTGTAATCAGAAAATCCCCAGCACTTTCTTACGAACTGTGTTGCATGTTTGTCCTTAAAGGCCCCATCCAGTGAGATATTGACCATGATGCTTGCAGGGTATGGTTTGCTTTGATATAAGTAGGAACTGAGGGCATATGTCACCTTGCATGAACATATGCTTAGAGGGATAACATCACTTACCTCCCACCATGTGAGTGCCAGCTTTGATCCATCACAATTCAGTTTGCCAGATGTGCCCTGGCTCAGATGTCTGTGCTCAGCCAGTATTGTTCACCAAGTGGGAAAGTGTCCTATATCACTTCTGTGCCCCTTTGTATACCTGGGAGCCTATTTGAGCAAGCGCAGCTCAATTACTGTGGTGAAATCTCTCAGGATTTTGTGGGTGGGTCTCTGTGTGTGAGTAGTGATGATGTATTTACTTGTTAAAAAGAAGACAATTGATCAGAGGAAAGAAAATATGAAGCTTAATTCTTCGGGAGGAACTTCAGGCTGATGGACTGTTTAATTCAACTCTGTTTAAAAGTGCTTGAAATGTAATTACAGTGCCTCATTGGTTATCGTGACAAAAAATACACAGGAGGAATTTTGCTGAAGGCAGAGACAGTACCAGAATGTCTGGCAATTATATTGCCACTTTAAAAAATGATCTTAACTTCTGCTTTTAATCAGCATCTTTAGCAAAGTTGTTTGCTGGGAGGTGGTGGGGTGATAGTGTTTGTGTTTGTCTTACTTCCCCTTCACTTTCTGTGTTGTAATGGAAATGCAGGGTGCCTGGGTACAATCTTTCACCTCTGACAGCATGTACTGCATACTATGCACGCAGCTGTCATGGTAGTGACAAGTCTGGTGCACCAGGATAATTGGATACTTGAAGAAGATTCATAAGGCAATATGCTGCACAGTACTTTGTCGTGCCCTGGGGCAAGGGGAAAAAGAGGGGAGGGTACCAGGCAGAGTAGAGAGTATATTTGTGAGAAATTATAATGTGAGTTTGTTTGCTTATGAAGTGGTTTCCCTCTTTCCCACTCACCCCACAGAATTACGTTAAGGGTTTCAAAGTTCATTTGTACTATGTAGAAAATTGGGTTCCATTTGATAAGTAATGGAATTGAAATATCCCAGAGGAGTGAAGGAGATGAGTGTCGTCATAACCCTTTGGCTCTCCATGAGAAGTAGTTTGGTGTCAAACCACACTGTAATCCCACCATATGACAGCTTGTTATTAAGAAACAACAAGCACTGACTTTATTACTGTAGACTATGGCTGGCATATCTGCAAATTAGCATCTTTTCTTCCCTTGTGACAGATTCTGTCTGTTTTTCTGGCATCTGTCATGAGGTGTTAAAGGGGAGCATATTTTTAGAGTCTAATGTGATAACAATTAACCTCTGATCTCTTTCTGTTATATCTCCTTTTTCATTATTTTTGAAGTTATTTGTCTTGAAGTGAAGATGAAATGCTTGAAGACCGTGTATTTATGCACACTGATACCAAGAGTCTGTGTAATGCACTATTAGACATTTAACAGATTACTCATTAATATTTTTACGACTATTTATCTCCAGCAAAAGGAGAGGAAGTGTTGGTCATCAAAAAAAGCAGGAACCTAGGATTCAAACTTTCCATCTGAATCTGATTTGTTTCTGCGTCCTTGAGCAAGTCATTTAATCTCTTGGTATGATGAAAATAATCGCTATGGTACGTCACCAGCATGTTGAGAAACCTAATTAATTACTGTTTCTATAACACTTGGGTACCAGCAAATGACTTGTGGCAGAAATATGAAGCACTACTAGTAATAGGTTTGAAAATTTAAAAATGCTAATTTTTTTTGTCAAGAGAGTTTTTTTGTGGTATCATACAAACAGAATTTTCATTAAAAAAATTAAAAGTTAATCTATAATTTAACTTATGCTGCAGATAATGTAGATAATGATACCAGCATAGCACAATAGCAGCACTTGTAAACAGGAGCTGACTTGCAGTTATGTAAAGAAAGGTCATGTGCCTGAAAGGTTTTCCAGCATCACCAATTTTGACTATTACAGAAAATGAAACATGTATCAAGGCATCCTTATCTTATTAAGAATAATGGAGTTGACACCGGTCACAGAGGAGTGCTGAAAGAAGCACTCCTTAACTGCCTAAGTGGTGAATTAGGGCAAGCTTCCTTTTCAAATATCTTTCTATATCTTCTACAAAGAACTTTGTAAAATTAGCATTTATTGTTTTGTACATATCGCCCTTTCGGAGTCCAAGTTTTTGGATACTCTTCAAGGAAACTAATTTGCCCAGTTTTTAATTTTGCAGTAACATATTAAAAAAAAAAAGAAAAAAGTAAGCTGGAAGCAAGTATGCTGTCTTTACATAGTCTCTATTTCTGGCACACTGTGTATTTAGAGTGTGCCTGGTCTTCTTTTGAACAGATGTCTCCCTTCATTCTCTCTCATTTCTCTTACCAGAAAAGCATCTGAGATTTTTCACTGTACCCCTTTCCAAAAATGCTTGTGTATTTTAACCATCCAAGGATCACTGTCTTAGAACAGTCCAGTTCCCATTGTCTTAAGTGAAACTCCCAGGCAGTGTCCTCTCTGGGAGATAACAGTTCTTCATGCTCTCAAAAGGTTTCTGCTGCCTTGCATTGTATTGTTATTTTAGTAATTGTGTTAGAAATTTATAAGTTGAGGCAGAATACAGGTGGAAGTTATGAATTATTTAGCTGCTGAGTTGCTGTATTATCTCCGCATTTTGATGACTCCTGATTAAAACATTTTTATTTTTTGAGTATTAAAGGGGATAACCTTTTACTAGTCTGCACTTTATAGATGTTACTAGCATTAGTAGCTCCCTCAGGTAACTCATAATGTGTATGCAAATCCTAAATACATAGGACCTCTGATCAACACTGGATTCTCTTGGCCAGATTTTTCTGAGAATGGAATATAATTTGTTTTCACTCCTCTGAGAGTTCCAGACTTAAATTATCTCTTTGGGTGTTATTTTTATTGCAGTGATGAAGTACACAGGGTTACTTTTGTGATAAAGTACCTCTGAAATCTGTGATACCCAATTTATTATTTGTTAGCATTGAGATTATTCCAGCTATACTGTGTGGTGGTACACCTCTGTCTTCTGACTTTTGAAGGCACAAAACACAGGAAAATTTCACTGCCCAGCTGATAGTCCCGTCAAGACATCTGGAAAGCTCTGAGGCTGTTTTATTTATTGCTGGTTTTTTTGTGGTTTTGGGTTTGTTTACTTGCTTGTTTAATTCAGTGTTCTTTTTCTAAATATAGAAAGATTCAACCTTAGTAACACTTAGAAATAAATTATTTTGTTTTTCCATAAGAAGATGAGTGCTAGCACAAATCAAATATATTGTATAGAACTTTATTCTTGGTGTGTTATAGATGGAAAAAAAAAGGTCAAGTAAAGAATTAAAATTGTAGCAAATCAGGCACAAGTCCATCACACTATTTTGTGTGCTGTGAACTAAGGAGTAAGCTTCAGAAAGTATCGTTTGTCCTCTGAGGGCTTTTAAGGTTTTTTGTTCATAGCCCATCAGCTTTAGTTCACTTTAAAGACTCTTCCATGGGATTGTATCCATGAAACTGAAAGATCACTTTACTGTATTATTGCACAAGATGTTAACCTGAGACTAAGCTTAATTCATTTTGGGAATTTGCTACAGGTTTATGATGACAGCAGGCAGATAACCAAAGTCATTGACAAAAACAGGTAAAGACAGCAGCCTAGATTTCTAGCTGCTCAAAATTGCTTGACTGCAGCTCCTGTGCCTATGTGGGCCTAGTAGTCCTTTTTTTGAGTCTGTTTTTGTATAAATTGATTAAAATACGTAGTAAAACAGACTCCTGACCATTTTATTTCCTTTAACATATCTGTTGTATTGGGTGATAGATAACGCTCAGGTATGCCAGGTGGGACAGTCTGCCTACAATCTGTCCATACTGACCTGCCAAAAAGGCAGGTTGTTGCATGTCAGGATTTGATGCAGTTTATTTAAAGCAGTAAGACTGAGCCTTTTGAAGCTATTGGGGTCTGAGTGCATATACTTGGAAGGGTGATGAAATGCAGTAGGTAGGGTAACTTTTACATTTTAAATCTCATTTACAAGAAACGTGCACCTTCCTCAAGTGAATTAAAACATCTGTCTCTTTCTTTTGAAGAGTGGGGGTTTTTGATTGTTACCTGTTTGCACCATGTTAAGAAGCATTTTGAAACTCAGGAAAAGAATATTCCAGTTCAATGTTTCCTAATGGATTAGATTTTCTTTTCTTTCCATAACTCTTCCTAATTATAAATGTGGATGTGAAGAACTAAATTGTAGAACAAATGGACGCCAACACTTAAAATACACGGGATTATTCCTGGTATATTTTGAGACTCATTAACCATAGCATCTTTTAACCCTAAGCACAGTATATGAAACCACAGTAAGAAATTATGTTTGCACAACACAACCAGTAAAACACAAAGTACTGTTCAGTAACAGCCTGATGTTTGACATCTGAATTACAGAGTTTATAAACAGAGCAAATTATCTGGAAATAATAGTCTGTAATCAATGGTTTAATTTTAATATCAAATAAAGAGAATCATGAATGGTTGGAATGAGAGAACCTATTTTTAATAAGTGAGTACACCTTTTAAGTGCTAATTAATTCATTACTTCTTCATACTTCACCATTCATCTCATCTTTTTCCTTTGTTTTCTTTCGAAGACCATTGTTGCAGCGCTTTTTTGTTCAGTGCCTTGAGCTTATATGCAAAACTGTCAGATATTCAGATTGGCCTGCATTTTAAAAATTATAAATGTCATATTTATGTGGAGGAAACACTTCAGTCTTCTCTTGGTTTTGTTATTTTATGTATCTAAAAAATCATAATCATTCTTGTTTCCCCGTGCCACAAAAAAAGCAGGTAACAAAGGAATTAAGGTCTTAAGGACAGCAATTAACCCTTAAGCAGCAAACACAGGCCAAGAAAATCTCTGAGGAAGTCTGATTCCATTTTTTCAGAGCCTGGAAGATCCCTAATAGGAACTTCTTTTGTTATGACTTAAGGACTCTGCACACCTTTTGTAGTTCACCCCCCATGGCAGGCTGTTAGCAGCATTGGTAGGTGCTTTGCTTCACAAAGTCTGTCCTGCTGCAGGTACTACAAGGTGCAAGCCACTTGAGGGGCTCTTTGGCATAATCAATTTGAATATCCATGGAGATCAGAAGGTATATTTATTATGGTAACTGCCCCTTGGCTACTTCACCTGCTCTCATTCACAAAAGATGTTAATATTGAAAAATAATGATAAAAGGTGCCTGAGCCGTAGCTCCACTATTTTTTGTCTCACCCTTACCCTACTCACGCAGGTTTAGTTGATCTGAGGTTTTTTGTTGAGACCACTGGGACTAGTATCCAGAAAGTAACAGAACTGTAGCTGAGATATCAAAGTAATTTAATCATCAGTGCATATATGATGCTCTGATTCAATTGTTTGTATCTGAGTGCTTTTTAGGATATATGGGAGTAGGGCAGGCAAGGATACAAGAGCAACTGTCCTGAGGCATTAGTTTAAAAGTTGATTATATTTTGACTTGTGGTGTGTCATGGAGGAGTAAAGAGTTACATCTTTTATGCAGATTGAGGCCTAATGTGACCAGATTGGCAATACTGAAGACACTATTTAAAAGTTAAAAACACAAAGCACCACATTGTTGAAAATCATTATTATCAGGAATAATGACAGTAAATGTGATTTGCTGGTGGTAAATTGAAATCACTGATTAAATTACATTTTTGGCTAATAAATTCACAAGAGTAACAGTGCACAGCAAGTGCCAACACAGCACAGCCCCAAGGCACAAATAAAAGTTATCTAATTGATGGTAAAGATAAATCAGAATAGAAGCAAGTGGCTTGTTAATATGCTTGCACTGAGTTCATTACAGCTGGAGAAGAAGCTCCTTCTCTCTGCACACTTCACTGCACAAGGCAAACCTGGTGTTTGTCACTTTTACCCACGTGAATTTTTTACCTAACAATTCCTCATGCATGTGGGGTTTTTTGAGGGCATACAATAGGTATCGATGAAATAACTCCATTCTTTCTAGCCTACATCATGGCTAAATTGACACTTGAGCTTTCTTTAATTGCTTTCATAATTTTTGTCTTGTTGCTTAAGAAGCTCTGAATATTTTACCAGGAGATGACTTGACTTTAGTTAGTGGAGTGAGTCAGGGTCCCAAGCTGATTTCAAACCTCCCTCTCTTGTAGAGTGAATGAATTCCTGAACCAACTCTGATGGGGAGATACAGTTGTTTTCTAGTCAGTGGAATTACTTGTGCAGAGTGATGCACTCTTCAAAGATGTTTTCCTTGGACTGGACATGATATCCAAGTCATCACTCTGGGAAGCCATTAAAATGTGCCACTCACAAAATATGGCATGGAAATGATCCTTTCCTCTAAAATAATTTGTGGTATCCTTGGTTGCTGCTTTGGGCTATATGATCATGTAGTTAGCAAATGAAGGCTTAAAAAGATCGCCCTATCACATTAAAAACAGGCAATATGATTTTGCAGCCTTAGATTTATCTCTAGAAGCCAGTGGGAATTTGAATACTATATTTCTTCAAACTTAGGTCTTCAGGTCTGTAATAATGCCTCTTTTAGAAGTCACCTCTAGGACAAACAAGTAAGCATCACTGCATATACTGTGCTTTCTCATCTGCTGCTATTTATGGTTGTGTTCTGATCTCAGTGTCACTGAGTAAGGCTCTCGGGTAACTGCTGAATTTAAGGAATTTATTATTCCTCTGCCTATAGCTGAACAGAACTTGTCCTGCTACCTCAAGCTATAATTAGTAAGACGTAGTCGCTTCAGAGAGATTATATTGTACTGCTTTTTTGAGAAGGGAATTTTGTGATTGATATTCATAGTGTTTCTGCAGCCATAAAGCTTAAACATAAATATGCATGCTCAAATAATGGCAGCAGACTGAAGCTTCAGTAGAAATCCCAGAAGCATTTTCAATTGTGTAGGTAAAGGCAACCACATGCCCCACATAAGACAAAGTATAAAAGAAAACAGAATTGTTACATATGCAAGTACCTGTTGGATTTGAAAGAAAATAACAAAATGCAATTCAAACCTTACAGTTATAAACCCTGAAAAACTTTATGGTCCTTCTACAGTAGCACTTGCAGTCTAGTTTTACTTTATGCTTTGAAGGTTTGGAGCTGCATTTAGTGGGAAAACCAAGTCATCTTCTCTCTTTGAGGGTGAAGGGATAATGGCTCAACTTTTGCTATCTTAGAAAGTTAAGGAAAGAGGCAAAAATTGCCTTATTTGAAGTGATTGTATAGTTCTCTGGAAACATTGACTGAGCAATCATGATAACCTTATTGCCTTATTTTATCTGTCTTGTTGGATAGACACATCATTCAAATGAATGCTAGTCAGCATTGCCCAATCCTTTGAAACATACTGCAGACTTTTTTGTTCATCATGAAGTACAACTTCAGACACTGATGAATTTGTAGAGAAGCAGGGTGAGTATCAGGAAAAGTGATTGCAGTGCATTGGAAACTGGAGTGGGAGGAAACTGACTGCTTAAAAAATAGTTAAGTGTACATAATAGTAAGTAGACAGCCTACATTTTTATCTCCAGAGGGAAAAAAAATTGCTTTGCTGTTGCAGCATATTTCGCTCTAACCTAGCTCAGAGATACCTGCACGTACCAATTGTAGTCAACAATATTCAGTTTTGAGTGCAAGAAACTAAAATTATATTGAAACAACTAAAAGTGGTTTGTCCTGATTGAAGTTCCGTAGGCCTTTGCTAGAGCTGAACACCTCTGAAAACAGTTCCTTTTGCAGGGATACGTAATTGAAGGGGGTCATTTCTGAGGTAAAATTGGGCAAGCTTTTTATGCATGCAGCCATTCATTTGAGTCTAATGTTATATGTACCATGTGCCGGAATATGCTGAAAGCTGTCCATAACTGGATATGGAAGGTTCTTTTTCCAACGAGTCCCCTAATGCTCATACTCAGTGGCAGAATAGAGTGGTGGGTCCCTGGCAGCTTCTGAATGTAGTATAACAGAAGGAAGCTCTGAAGGTAAACTGAGTAAGAAGCAACTATGATTTTCTCCTTAGTCTAGAGGCTGAAGAAAAAGAGGTGATGGAGTGGCTGGGCCTTTGTGGAGGGCTACAGAGCCAGCTCCCATTTTACAAATGGATTCTGTACCCTGAAGGCCTCCATAATTTCTTGTGCAAAGCCAGCTGCAGCTGCTTCTCTTATGCATGGGGAGGAGTAGATTTCCCCTGTAATGAGTATAGCAGTCTCTTTAGTACTAAAATGCGTTAGTTATTATAAATGGCAGCGATGGATAACCTCCTGAGATTATTGTCATGGCTGTGCGCTATCACATGCCTTGACATCCCCATTCAAGGGATTAGAGGAACAAAGGGAATGCTCAATGAGCTGATTAAATCAAATAAACAGATTTTTAATTCTCATTAAAAAACATTAAGCAGCTACTGCTTTTACCAACAGAGGGGAAAAATAATAAAAATATGCTGCTGTAATTCAGAAAATTTAAGGTAGTGTTTGCTTAAGAAATATTGGGCAAATGTAAGTATATCTTGCTGAATGTTGCAAACCTTTTGCATTATAAGCAGCAAAAATGCCAAAGTACATTTTGTATTAATCAGTCAAAATGCAGAAAGTAAAATATAAAATCTTGTAGAGCAGCAGAGGATATTCCTCAGGGGCTATTTCTGTGGAATTGCCTGACTTTTGCCACTGCACAATCCAGATATCCAGCTATTGATTTAAGTCTAATTATATGCTTTTTAGTAATGGTTTACATGTGTATTAGAACAGGTTTCAGGAATGGAGTAAAGAGGTTGAAAAACAGAGATAAAATGCAGGGGCAGTCAGGAATTAAGGAAGATAAATTCAGAAATGTTTTTGAACTGTAATGAAAAAGCCATTTTTTTGTATAGACACGTTTTCCTTAGCACTTTTGCTATTATAAATGAACACTTATTTTGCTCACTATTTTGAGCCCTGTAGATGCAGAATTAATGTGTTTGTTTAGTTTGCTTGTAAAATTGTAAAATGTCTTGAAGAAGGGCAACTGATTTTCAGTCTGGAACAGATAGAGAGACAGAAGGGAGGAAACAGGGAAATAGAAGTGTGAAGAAATAGATGAATACTATCTTGAATTGTCCGTCTGGTTCCTTCTTTCCTTCATCCGTCTTCTTTTCATCCTCCTCTTGGCCATCTGCTTTGGTAGCAGCTCCCACAGGTGCTAGGGAGATAAGCATGTGTAGGAAATAGTTTCTGTTTACTGGATCTGGGGTGTGTTCACTCATTATAAACATGCCAACCACTTTTGACCACCTCCTGAACCAAAATACTTCATTAAAAGTTTCATGGGAATTTAGCAAAGGCAAATCTTCCAGTTAAAGCATAAGGTAGGCACCTGGAGGTTGTGGGCTTTTCTACAGTCCTCCTAGCAGCTGGTGGATTTAAAGTGTCGTTGCATTAGAAAAGTTCTTTGTTAAATGAGAGTAACAAATCAAAGGGTGGGAAAAAAAAAAAAGTGAAACAACACTGTTTCCAGGCCCTGGTATATTACTCTGAGATTTCTTAAGATTGAATAATATGTATAGTGCCAAACATAGCAAACCATATCTAGTAATCTCTGTTTTGAGATTACTAAATTAGTGGTGAGAATGCTGCAAATAATCGTTATTGAGGGCCCGTTATAGCAGACATTTAAATGACATAATATTAAACATCCGAAAAGAGAAAGAGAATGAAGTAGTTAAATAATAGTTAGGGCACCTGGAATATATGCACATTAAGAATGACAACACACTGCATCCTTCTCAGAACGCTTAGCTTGCTAATTCACGCACATTTAGTAAGAATAATTAGAAACTTATGGTAATCATAGTTGAAAATCAGTATTTGAAAGTAAGTTTTTACAGGGGGAAGTAGAGAACTGCAAAAAAATAGTTAATACATAGTTCCTATCCTGTCATTACTATAATATAAAAAGGAATATTTTTTTCTCTCTTTGATAAGATTTTTCTCTAGTGAGTTGGTCCATTTTTTTCATTTTCACAGAATCATAGAATATGGTCAATTGGAAGGGACCCACAGGAATCATGGAGTCCAACTCCTGGCCCTGCACAGGCCCATCCCCAAGAGTCATGCCATGTGCCTGAGAGTATCATCCAAATTCTTCTTGAACTCTGTCAGGCTTGGTGCTGAGGAGCCTCTTCCAGTGCCCAACCACCTTCTGGATGAAGAATGTTTTTGTGATATCCAGCCTAGATCTCCCCTGACGCCACTTCAGGCCATTCCCTTGGGTCCTGTCACTGGTCATCACAGAGAAGAGATAGGTATCTGCCCCTCCTCTTCCCCTCACAAGGAAGTTGTAACTGCAGTGAAATCTCCCCTCAGTCTCCTTCAGGCTGCACAGACAAGTAACCTCAGCTGCTCCTCATATGGTTTCCTCTCAAGGTTCTTCCCTGTCTTTGTTGCCCTCCTTTGGACACTCTCTAATGGCTTAATATCTTTCTTATATGGTGGTGCCGAAAACTGCACGCAGAACTCAAGCTGAGGCCACACCAGTGCAGAACAGAGCGGGACAATCCCCTCCCTTGACCAGCTGGCGATGCTTTGCCTGATGCTCCCCAGGACACGGTTGGCCCTCCTGGCTGCCAGGGCACTGCTGACTCATATTCAAGTTGCCGTTGTCAACCAGGACCCCCAGGTCCCTTTCTGTGGCACTGCTTTTCAGCACCTCATTCCTCAGTCTGTATGAATATTCAGGGTTGCCCCATTCCAGGTGCAGAATCCAGCACTTTCCCCTGTTGAGCTTCATATGGTTGGTGATTGCCCAGTCTTATAATTTTCGGGGTCTCTCTGCAGGGCCTCTCTGCATTTGAGGGAGTCAACAGCTCCTCCTAGTTTTGTGTCATCTGCAAACTTGCTTCGTATCCCTTCCACTTCCGTGTACAAATCATTTATGAAGATGTTGAAGAGCACAGGGCCTACGACGGAGGGCCTAAGATGGAACCCCACTAGTGACAGGTCTCCAGTCTGATGTTACCTCATTCACTTACTCTCTCTGCTCGACCTGTGAGCCAATTACTCACCCACCACATGACATGGTTATCCAGCTGTGGGTTGGACATTTTGTCCAGAAGGGTCCTGTGAGAGACAGTATTGAAATCTTTACTGAAATCCAAAAACATTACATTAACAGGCTTCCCTTGATCAGCTAGATTTGTGTTACCTTGTCACAGAAGGAAATTGGGTTTGATAAGCAGGACTTTCCTCTCGTGAAGCTGTGCTGGCTGTGACCAATGACTGTGTTGTATTTCGGTGTTTTTTTTTCAATACTTCCCAGAATAATCGTCTCCATAACTTCACCAGGCTCTGAAGTGTAGACCTGTAGTTTCTGGTGTCATCCTTATTGCCCTTCTTGAAAATTGGGACAACATTCTCCATCTTACAGTCAACTGGGACCTCTCTGGATTCCCAAGATGCCTCAAAAATCATCAATAGATGTTTTACAATTACATCATCCAGCTTTTTGAGGATTTGTAGATGAATCTCATCAGGCTCCATAGATTTGTAGAGTGCTACAAATGCTGGAGCAGGAGATCCTGCAGAATTTCAGGGTTGACTGGAAGATGATCATTCTTTTCATCACAATAAATACTTATTGTAAAAATAATTTGCTTAAGAAATAGTCTGAAGTAGGAAAGGTCATATTTTCAGGAAAACTTATTTTCAAAGTTAATAGTTTTGACTATTAACTAAATGCCTGTCTGCAGCAGAGAGCATGCAAGTATCTTGACAATTCTGGTCATGACTTACTTCGGAAAAGAGTACAGTTTGAAAGTGGAGGCTAAATTGCATACCTTAAACCAGAATTTATTAAGTAGGATGATTATTTTAAGTGTTTTCTGCTCGCTATTACTTTCCATGTACACAGCTTCCTCATCTTTTCTGAGCTTCCCACAAGACAGCAGCTGAACAGTTGTTTTATTTAATAAAGTCTTTCAGTGGTATAGACATCTGACCTTGTTCCTAGATAACTTGATTGTACTTTTTTCCCAAGTAGTCATCCCCACTGCAGATAGTCCCAAAATATAGACAGTGAGTAATGGAGTGATAGGATAGATTTTCTTAAGTGACTGATGAGTCATGCAGAGTCCATTTACAACTTGGGTGATATCCTTATCAAATTCTTCCATTCTGAATCATATGGTTAACTAACTGTGTTCATTGTTCCCTATGGAAGAACACTACAAGGTATTGCTCAGAAAACCCACTGTGGGCAGAGGTGATATATAGACTCTTAAAGAAATTTTAACAGGACATTTTTCTACCTTAACGTTTGTATATTATTTGGTGGGTTCACCACCCCACCCCACCCGTGTCACTCTATTTCTTCAGTCCGTTTGGGGAAAAAAAAAAAAAAAGAAAAAAAGATGAATTATATCTAAATTACTGCATGGAATTAATATGTAACTGCAAAATAGGTATATTTTTCTGACTCTCCCTTTCCCTTTACCTACTGAATGATTAACTTCTGTTTATTTGTAATTAGAAAAGCCACATCAGACTAAGCCACAAAGCATGACAAAGAGTATGCAAATAATGCAGAGTACTTGAAAACCTAGGGCACTTTGCCTTTAAATGCCCTGCGTGGTTTATTAAACTGTAATTGCACTCTCTGAAATGTCATATTGCAATTATATGCTAGGTTATTAATTAAAAGAAAAGCAACTATAAATGGTAAAAGATAATTCTGCCTGTGAAAAGCTTTAGTGAGATTTTAGAGAAGGGCATTTAGGCAAAATAATCCGTGAGAAAGGCCCACTGAAAGAAAATGAGATGTTTTGATCACCTTCTGGGGAAGTGAACCTGTATCCATCCTCAGTAGCTTGGAAACTGTAGCAAAAATACAGGGAACCACAGAGGAAGACTTATAGGTGATAATGACCAGTTACTTATGCAAATTCATTAACATAGCCTATATAGGAAAGCTTTCATTTTCTCTAATCACATCTTTGGGAAAAAATTTAGGAACCAGCAACAACACCAGTTTGGTCTTTAAAAATAGTTTGCTTGTTGGAGCTACCATAGTATGTCAGTCTTTAAAAATAGATGCAGATGATGAAGCTTCTGAGATTATCACCGGCACTGCTACCACTTCTAGTAAAAGTGGGCATTATTTGCAAATCTTCACTATCTAAGAAACAGCACTTCCAAAGATTAAGTTCACTCCTCCTATTGTATTGAATAATGGAATTTAATATTATGATTTACAGTGCAGGCCTAAATGGCTGTTTCCTAAGTCGGCAAGAAATCTTTTTTGAGCTGCAACTCTCTCATGTATGACTTCTCTTTAGGAGTTTATTTATGATTGAATCCATCCTGAGAATGAGGGATTTCAGTCTGGCCAGAGCTTTCTGGTACAAAAGAGTTAGTTTCTTGGGTCCTCCTCTGAGAGAATATACTTATATTTCTCAGATAACATTGTGCTATTGGACTGTATGGCTGAGATGGAGCATATTGAAGGATTTACTTGTTCTTCTTTTCTATCAAAGCATTCCTCCTGTGCAAGTTGCATGATCACACATATTGCTTTGTCAGAAACTAAATGTCTACATGAATATTCTCAGTCAGACCATAAGTAGATTGTGTTTTTACCTCTCTATATGTAAACATGGGAATATTTTCAGTCAGGCCATAAATAGACTGTGGTTTTACTTCTCTATATGTAAAGACGGGAATACTTTTTTCTTCTTCGAAAGAATTCTACAATTAGCTGGTTTTGAAAGAGGGGGAGGAACAGTCAACTGATTACTTAGGAGGTTTGTCTCCAAATTTTTCTGTGCTTCTACATACTACTGGTAGGTCAGGATATTTACAGTGCTTCTGAAAAGTAGCTGTTTTTTTTTTTTTTTTCCTATAAGCGTTATTGTGTCACTGCAAGTCATAAGGTTGCTAATGATGGAGGAGTTTTAAAGTTGCATGTTTTCAGCATATGGCTTTCTCTTAATTCCAAAGAGATAGAGGAAGCTGGGTCCAGAAGTACTGACAAAGGAAAAAGATGAAGAACAACTTTAAAAAGTCATCTTTTTTGCTAGTTTTGCAGATGTAAGTAATTCTTAAAGTTGAAGGGGATGCTGGAATGAATGGAAAGGTATACAAATACTAAATGCCACTGTTGAACCTATTCCTTTTGTAGGGAAAACAGAACAAATATTGTTGGGTTTTTTTTCCACAAAGCAAATAATTGAAAAAAAACAATCTGTCTGAACTGCCAGAAAACGGAGTACATCCCAGGATGAATCAGGAGCTCACCACTTCAGTTCAGCCCGTGATCTTTGGCAAGCTTACAGATGTAAAAGAGTAAAAATATCCATGTCAGTATATGACCTTATCTGCTCTCTCGCTCTAATAGAGGCTGAATTTCACCTTTCATTCCTTCAATTACTTGTATTAGAGGTATGTCAAATTTTAGGAGCTCTTGGAAGTAGCTGGGCAGAATAGCTGAGAAGTTAGTTCTGCAGTAGAATGTTTATTTTAAAAAAATGGATCACCTGTAATCACCTAAGTGTTCATAATCTAAGCAATGGAAAGAAAACATTTGCCTTTCAGCAACAGGCTGTAAAGAATTGATAGCATGATGTTTATTGCCATTTACTTCCAAGGGTGAGAATGTTTTTTAATCAAATCAAGAATTCTTAAACCTAAATAATTTCTTGCTACTACATATTGCAGCTGTTTTGCTAAAGCGTGCTTAAAATAGCAGCAGTATAAAAGTAAAGTTAAAAGGAAGTTCAATTTTGTTATTATTTTAATAGTACTAACAGGAGTAATGAAGAATTGAATTTGCTGTTCTGTAAGGCTGCACTTACTTTAAGCACAGGGAGTTGTGGACTATGTAAGAATGGGAATTACTGCATTTTTGTCAAAATTGCTAGCAATTAATAAGTTTGAGGGGAACTATAACGTCAGGAATAATATTGAAGCATAGCAAAGTATTTTTAGAGAGGAATGACAAAAATTGTTCACAAAACCATGGAAGATAGAGCTTAGGATATAGAATGTTAGGAAGCATAAGAGCTGGCTAACGGGACGTGACAGTGGATTATATTGAAAAAGAAAATATTGGCTGTAGGGTGAAAAAGTGGTGAAATGTCCTAAAGCTTAAAAAGTTAATGGAGTTAGTATTTTTCATTAAATTCTAGTTGTCCTGCTCTGCTGTTGCAGTTGACACAAATTTAGCAGGTACTGTCAACAGAGGAAGAGGATTAAGATAGCGGGATGAGAAGAACCAGATGAACCTGAAGATTATAATAACAGAAATTTAATGAAACTCAGTTTTAGAAAATGCAGGATCATTCCTGTAAATTACATGTAGACTGCTAAATACTTGTACAGACTGTACGGCTTAATTTTTAGCACAGTCTCTAATTTTTAGCATGCTCCCTGTCAAGGTTTTAGGCCCCCGTCAAGACAATGGTCAGGTACGCCTCAGGGAATAGTGAGCTACAAATACCATTCCTGGCAGACAGTTTGGACAAGACAATATCAGCATTGGCACCATCTAACACCCACAGGCTTTGCACTTTCCAACGGCCCCATATGCTTTCATACTGTTATGCTTGTGCTGCACGTTACCCATAAACACAATTTTGTGGCATAAAAATGCTACAGTGGTGGGCTACAACAGGGGGTTCTTATTTTTTGTCAGGTACTTTGAGCTGACAAAACTCACACAACAATTGTAATAATACTAATAGTAAAAATGATAGTAATTGCTGTTGTTGTAATCATGCCCTTGGGCCAAAGAGATACGATATTTTCACAGCCTTAGGCTGTGATGCTCTGTCTTTAGGGATAGAGAAGTCCTGGGACTTGTTTCCTTCAGTCTTAAAGGCCAGCATTTTCTGCACTGAGATGACCTCTTCAATGACAAATTAACAAGTAAGAAAAAAGCCCCTGCTAAGCCCCCATCTATCAGAGGTATCTGCATGCTGAGTCCGTAAATCAGACTGTGCTATTAGCTACAGAGAAATAGTGCATTTTAGTAGAGACAGGTGAGCATTCATGATATACAGGATGGTGGAGGGACCTCACCTGACAGTTTTGTTTAGCCATGTTCATGGAAAATGAATTTGAATTGGGACAGGTGGAGCTAGGGTAATTAAAAAATGGAAAGCTTGCCATGTGCAGGGTACAAAGAGAGTTTGGCTTGTTAAATGCAGTACAGTTAAGGCTGAGGAGTGTGATTACTGCTTTGGGGGGAGGCATGAGAGAAGGAAGTGAAATAATTGTTTCAGATAAAGGCCAGTGGTAGCAGGAGGGCAAAATGAATGTAACTGTCCCTGAGTATATTTGGCTTGTGAGAATTAATTACAACTAAAAAATGGTAATGTTTTTACAGGATGTATGAAAGCTATAAATTTGTTACAATTTTCTGTGTTTTTTTTTTTTTTTTAAGTTGATTAATATTTTATATGTTTGTAATTAGAGTCTTCTTTTTAAGGAAGCCTATTTCATACATAAGAATTTAAAGCTCTGTTTTTCCCCTTGATTTTTTATTTAATCTTACAGTAGTTCTGGAGAATGTGATTTTGAAGTTCATCCAGATACAAAAATAACAATATTAGGTTAGCCAAAGTTTTCCAAATAAAACTTTTTGCCTACTTTTAGTAGAGATGATTCAACACTGCAATGACTTTGACAGTCTTATTTTGTGTGCTGCTACCTTTTGCAGGTCCTGAAGATATTGTTTGGGGAAGAGGAGAATTTAGGAACACTTGCTTTTAGAGAACTCGTGGCCAGTTGTGGTTTACTTTTCCTGGACAGTGATCTGATGATAACTGGGCAAATTCCAGCTGGAGAAGGTCATTAATAGAGTAAAAATGTATTATCACCCAGTAAAGAGAAAAAAAGTTGCTATGATTTAAAAAGAAAAATTGTTAATTTACTGAGAGGGACTTAAGAGTTTTCAGGGTAGCACCTGGTGTCTGGAGTTGTATGTCTAATGTTACCAGTTGTGGAAATGTTGATTCATTAGGGACTGACCATGTCTGGACATCTACCAACCCGAGCTGTTATTTGTAGGATATGCTGCTATAATCGTAGTTCATGACAGCATAGTGGTGTTGAAATTTCTCTTTGTGCTATATTACAAATACCCGTTCCAAGCAGTATTACTGGGGTGGGGAGAAAGGCTAATTTAAATATATCATGCAATTGTCTTTATATATCAGTATTCACAACCATTATGTATGTCTAATAGGTTCCTATGAATAAAGAAACCAAATATATGCAAATGTATGAGGAGGCATCCATTGTTTGGCTGCTTTTGTGCCTGAGGACACTTTATGAAGTGTCAGTGATTACAGGTGCTTTTGTTTCGAACAGCATTTCCCCTAAAATAGCAACAATCACCAGTAAGAGGAAAAAAAAGCCTTGCCGATAGCAGCAGCATAAATGAACTCAAGGGTGTTCAAGGGCCCTTCTAGTAAAGAAAGCTGGTAGGGAGATGGTCTCCTCTTGGCATATTAAATCTGTTTTATTGGGGGGGTTTTGTGAGAGAGGAGAATTATGCATCTCACAAACCCAGTGGGAGTGATACTGCAGTATAATGGGGCTAACTTTTATGCCCTCACTTAAAGAACCTCATCACAGTAGTGAGAGATTCAGGGAATGGCAGCTTCTAACCATTGCTTGTACACAGTCCCCATGGTGCTAAAAAACTGGACAAAAGGTAATATTAATATAAAAAAAAGCTGAGAATTGTTATATAACTAAAAGGCTCCGTGAAGAAAAAAGTTACTGTTCTGTTACAAGGACAGGGATTTAGGTATTCTTCCTCTCCCCGCTTGCTAAGAACCCTCTGGCTGAGGTTGGTTGTTTGGAAGGGATGTTGTTTTGAACAATACCTTGAGTTGTCTGTTGCCCTGCCTCATGCTTTTAACTACTGTACTTTGGTGTTGAATATATTTACTTCCCATCTAACCATAGCTGAGTAAAAAAACTCTATCCTTAGAGATGAATCTTCATATAAAATTAAGATGTTAATACTTAGACCATGGTAAATATATCATTAACATGCATTATAGTTTGAGATTACAAAATATAGTAAAATCAAGATCATATAATACTATTCTTTTTATTAATTTAAATATTTTTCTCTCTCCTACGTCTTGTTACACATGATTAGGACACTTGCATGACATCACAGCTGGGATTCAGTCTTAACACAGATTCTTTCTCCTAGGCGTTTTTGGATTAGTTGAGTCCTGGTCTGAAGGTGCAGGTTTTGTTACACGTCCAGACTCATCTAGGGTGCCGAGGATGCTGTTGCATTCTCTCCCCTCAATGGGGAAATGCAAACATGGATGTGGTATCAGGCTGCAATCCCTAATCCAGGCAGGGAGAAGAATGTGCAACTAGACATTTTAGCAATGCCCTGCGGAAGTATTAGCCTGTTCTAACATAAACTCTTCCATCTGATTCACAGGCAGTAGCTCTCAGCTCCAGTTGTTCATGCAAATTTTCTGTACAAATGTACAACAGATAATAGTTCTTTATACAAGCATGCATTTAAATGAGAAAAATATACCTGAGTCATTACTAGCTCTTGAATGAAAGTAGACTTAATGATAGCTGCGCTTAAGAGAAAGTGTATTGGGAAGAAAAATGTTGGAAGAACATTTTTTTTTCTATTAGCTGTATTTTGTTGCACCAGTGGTAATTTTGGATACTTCTGCAAGTGAAAAATAGGAAAATAGGAATTAAATCAGTATGCTTCTCTTGACATGAAAAAAAAAAAAGTTATAGGCGTACTTAAAACAATCTTAGGTAGATTTTTAGATTTTTATTTTTAATTAAGATTCACCAACATTGGGTAACGAAAAAGGGTTGATGTGAAAGTATAGTTAAAATTATTAATAGGTTGCACATATGGAAAATGGTGCAGACTTGCACACTGGGAGATAAATGACTGTATAATGCAAAATCTAAATAGCAGAGAGCAAATGAAATAGATGTGCCCAGCCAACATTTCAGTGTGCTAGACTACTATGGACTAAAATGTATGATAGCTCCAAAATCAATAAGAAAATCCATTTGGGGGAAATAAAGGATGAAAAAATTGTTGAAAATATGTTGGTTCCCCTCTAGACTCTTTAAAAAGCCATTTTCAATTTCTGGTGATCCATCAAAAGAAAGATAACATCATTTTCTATAGTAGTGTTCTTCTAATGCAGAGGACTTGAGTTGCTATGATGAAATAGATGAAACATCAGAGGCAATTAACTTGCATCTAACCCCTAAATTTTGCATAGCAGTAAATGCCCTTAACAAATCTGATCTTTCCTTTATGATAGAGTGTATCAGGTCCTTTGTCTTATACCAGTGTCTGTTTAGAGACTGATTAATTTCAGACTATTTTTTACCAAGGTTCTCACTAAGACAGTTTTTATCGTAATGCATATGGCTTGCCAGAGAAAAATAATGTCGTATGATTTTCAGTAGAAGCATAACTCAGAAGACTATAGTAAGTAATCCAGGTCCCAGTTATCAAAGACTGATCCAAAAAAAGAAAGTCCACTGTATGGATACAGTCTCCTTTCAACAGTGTAAAAGGCAGCGAGCTGAAGAGTAGATGTAGAAAGATCTTGCAGTATAAGGTTAAATTAATTTGGAGAAATGTGTATCTATGTGCCAATTAGTAAGTCGCTATCAGGTGTTTGAGTTGTTTTCAGATTTGTAGAAGGTCTTTTGGAATACTCTTTCATTAAATATAAGTTTTACATAAGTTCTACAAGCAGTTTTGTACTGTGAACCATTTTAAGTTAATCAGGAAAAATCCTAACAACCAATTATTGTCAAACAAAGACCAATAATTCCAAACCATGGCATTCCTTGTATGAGCTATGATCAAATACAGTATTTGGGGATGTTTTTCAGTATTACGTTAGTGAAACAGTTGTGGAGCACACACACAGCCCATTTGCTTTGTAATTGGAATTTCCTGGGCATCTGAGCAGACATATGACCCTAAAGAAGAGAATTAGTGATTGCAATCATATCTAGCTAATCAAGCCTTCTGCAGTGAAAATCCTCCACCATATTTGAAAATCCTTCACATACACAGGATGTTTCAATCTACTTCTACTTTTTTTCTCACACATTTTCACAGCAGTCTAATGTTGAATATTTGCTAATATTCCCTATGTGATTCTGTAATGTCATTAAACAGAGCATGGAAGATTGTTGGTAGGGGAGGAGAATAATGTCAGAGACTTCTGTAAACAGAGGTTGCACTGCTGTGGCTCCTTTATAAGAACTCCTGTTCTGTTCATTGCTCTGATGTGAGAATTAAAAAAGCTCTGAGGTGTAAAACCAACATCATTTTAGAGTGAGGAATGATGCTTGATCCTCTAGAGAAATTCACAGGATCTGTTTTTTCCCCAATTGATTTTTCATTTAATGAAAATCATGACAATGTGCTAGATGACCCCAAATAATAACCTCATAAATAAAAATGTTCATTTTTATAGGCAACATTCTTGATGAGACTTCTTTTTGAAACATCTCAGCTCCAACCCACAAAAACACAGTTTCTTCTATACCCACACTGTCACTCATGTTCACATAGCAAATGAGGATTTTCTGCAGGTTCTGCCATAAGGAAGCAATCTTATATGACTTTAGACAAAGAAAAAATAACCAAAGGGAAAAAAGCTAGCCCTGAATTATTCAAACTATGACAGAGGTCTTTCTTCTGACTGGTTTCAAGCAATAATTTAATGAAGTACATGTTTCTATACATGTTCAATGTATGCCAGCTCTCTTTCCTGTTTATGTTGTCTCATTGTAGGATACAGGATTTTGTCTGTCTTCTCTGGCTGAGCTATAGCTAAAGACAGCAGCAAAGGGCAAGACTGTTTTATCTGCAGTAAAACACTGGCTTTGAGGCAAATTTCTATGCTAGTTCTATAAATTAATAGGAAATTGAGCTTGGGGTTTGAAATCTTGAATTTCTGCATTCTAACAGCAGTTCTCTTGATTGATTCTCACTGTCCAGCTTTGTACAGAGATGTTGGGAAGTGTAATATCAGATTAGATGGTCACATTGTCCTTTTCTGGCTTTAAAAATCTATGAATAAAGTACTTCAGTCTCTTTGTTCCCTGTTTTCCCGGTTTTAAGTTGAAATAACTCTTGTTCACATAGATCATGGTATATGCTAGGATTATTTAATGTTTGTGAGCACGATAAAAATAGAAAAGCTTTTTTTTTTTTTTTTTTTACTAGAAATATTCAAATACTATTACAGACTTGGTTTAAACATTTACTAAAGTATCATCTGGCTGTCAGAGCTAATCTAATATGATTAACAATTATATTATTGTGATATGCAATGCAGGAATTTCAGTACACATTCGCAAGGGATTGCTCCTGCTTAATTTGTATGGTAATCCACAGTCATTTATTCTACTTTGTGCCTGTTTGTATGGGGTGGCTATAGTCTATGCTAAGGTGTTTGTGAGCTGGATAGCCAGCTGGATTCATGCTCATTAAGCCTCAAAGCCTCTCACTTTCTCCCCTGCTAGCAGCATTCAACGTGCTGTGGTTTTGTGATTTGGAAGTACAGCACTGAGGGAACTGATCTGAAACCACCAGTCTAATTTCACTTTGGTCCTTTTTCACTTGACTGATCAGAATGATTTTCAGTCACTCCAGTTCAGGGCTGGAATCCCAGAGGTGAAAAGTCAGCAAGTAATCCGTTTAGTCACCAGGTCCTCCAGGTGAAGCTTAGCAAACCATAACAATTATTGTATTCTCTTCTCTCTTATCATAGCACGGCCATTGCCATTGTTGTGTTGGAGCCTCCATTTTAAACCATGCTTTGCAGGAGGTGTGGAATTTGCTGTAAAAATTCCCTATGTGATGAATCCAGACACAAAAGGTTGAAGTGCGAGAACCATTTTTGGGGTCAATTTAAAGATAAGCTTCAGTGACTTTTAATGAAAAATTGACTTTTCCATCCAGAATATTCTCCCTCAAAATCCAAACACAAAAGAAGCCTTCTAGAGAGGAAAAAGGGGTATTTGTCCAACCACAGAGCAATCCTTCTGAGAAGAGACAAAGGGCTACTTGGTGAATATGTGTCACCATTTCTCTCCAGCTGCTCCATAAGTTGCAGAGGGCCCTTTGCTTCCATATTGTAAAAAATGTGGAATAGCAAAGGAATACCTATAGACTGCCCCATCAGTTAAACAAGGTAAAATACATTTCTTTATTTGAACAGTAACACTTCATTTTTTTACACCTAAAATTGCTGCTCAACCATAGAAATTGCTTCTGATGCTTTAAAGTTGGTTAAGCTCTTGCACTTCTTTCGGGAGACTATAGAACTGAGAGTTCACTTTTAGAACAGGCAGTTGCAGTTATCCAGTTCCCTGAACTTCAGCATCTGGGAAGAAAACATCACAAAATTCTTTTGCTAAGTACAAGATCATGGAATCAGGAAGACTTTTTTTGTTTTAATAATTGCATTTTTTGAATACCTGCTGTAGAAAAAACCCACCATTTTATAAATTAAAATTAATATTAAATTAGTATCCATACTTAAAAAAGTATCTTGTCAAGTCACATGTGCATATATATATATGACATTGATACTTTCTCACATGAATTTTTAACTTATAAAGTAGCCTGTCTTGTAAACATAAAATGGTGAAAACCAGGTGGAACATTGAAAGGTCACTTACTACTTTTAAGCAACTGTTTTATAATCAATCTTATGTTTTCTGAGGCATTAACTGTTAAGTACTACATACGTATGAAACTGAGGGCACTCATGAAGGACTAAAATCACTCGCAGTATTTCTGAACAGTATTCCATTTACTTTCAGTTATCCTGTTTAGGCTTGGGTTTTGGTGTCATCTCTTTGTATTCCTCTCACTCCCAATAAGAAAGCATTGGAAGATCAGTGGCCTTTTTGTTTCCAGGCAAGGAGCAGTATTATACCCTTGTTACTACTGTTAACCATCCAGATACCTCCCCAGACATTATTTTTCAGTTTATCTCAAGTACTGCTATTTCTCAGGTTTTGATTTTACCATGGAGTTACCTAAAAGCTTTTGGTAGATGCACAGTTTATATTTTAGCCATCTCTGAAAATTCAATCTCAAAAAAAATGTCCCAAAAACTGAAACTGGTGGCGGAAAAAAAATCCTACAGAAAAAACCCCTTCTGTTATGTGTTATTGAACTTTCGTAGCTGCTGTGCAACCCTTATATTTTTATTCTAAATTTCCAGTAAACAATGTAACATTCAGTAGTATTATCAGGTCCTAATTCTCTTAAACCCTTATACTTGGATCTACTTTTGTACATGGGGAAAAAGGTGGTATGCATAAATTTTATGCCCTCAGGATATCCCAGCTGTTTTCTCTTTGGGAACCAAAAAATAGGGAAAATTATCAAATACAAGGAAATATTTTGAATGTGTCTTTCAGTGTACAGAACACAATATAAAAGCTGACAAAGCATTCCTGAATTGAAGATCCTTTGTTTATTACAAATCTTTAACGCTCTTGGCTGTTAGAAGCAAGATGGATTCAATTATTTTGAAAGTAACAAACTCTAATCAATATTCAATTGTTGGTGTGTTAATTAGTAGATGATGCCTTGTCTCTATTATTAGCACAGGCAATTTGCTGCTGAACTTCTTTTCTGTTTTGACTGCTCAGTCTCCAGTTAAGAGACAATATCACTACAGAAGCAAGAGCAGTTGCCTTCTTGGAGTTTTAGGTTAGTATTTGACTGAACAATTTTCTCAAGAAACATGAAATTTCTCTGAAGAAATATTTCTGTGGGATTATGTTGCATGAAAACACTTTAAAGAGCCTTTATTCACTAATTAGGCCAATGCAAAACTGCAACAGTTGTTACCATGTCTGCCGGTGCTCGTTTCTAAAAGGGCAAATGCATAGCTTTGTAGTTCTTGACTTCAATGCAAGCTTGCTGGGATTATTAGTGTGCATTGCAATTGGGATGGTCTTTCTGCAAAACCAGTCCCTATAAATTTGTGTCTGGACTCTGCTTTCAAACTGTTAGGCACTGTGTGTATACTCATATTTATTGAAGGCACATTTTAATTTAGGAATAAGAGTGGAGAAAGACAAGAGCTGGAATTATTTCTCACAGTCATAAAAGCCTAGAAATGTGTATCCTGTCAAATGACTGAATTATTGTTTAGACAAGTAATTTTAGAAAATGACACCAAATTTAGGAGATTGTTAAAGTGTTGTCTGCTTCTGAAAGCTCATTTATTTAGTTAGGGCAGTGGAACTGAACCATATGACTAAGAGCATTATCCAGACGCTTCTAGACATATGAATTATTTTCAGATAGCTCGGCGAGGAGCAGGAAGTTGTCTTGATGATTGTTATGGGTCCCTTCCAACTTGAGATATTCTAGGATTCTATGAAATAGTGTCAGTCAAGGATTATTAGCAGTGAGACAAAATTGAATGCAGGCTCATTGTAACCTGTACGATGTTAGGAAGCACTGGAGCACATGGCAAAATGTTTCTGGAGAATCTACCTGTTCCTACAGAAGTTGCACTCTTAAAAAATTTAAAAATTTGTATACTTTCCAAAGATGTATACTTTCCAAAACATTAGGGTACTTTGTTTTTTATTTTAGTGTTAAGCTATATAGTTCTAGATCATAGGTGGTACTCTTGGAGCGTTAACTGTGATACCTAAGGAAAGCTGTGTATGATGCTAGCATTTAGCATCAGGCCAATCCTGACCATTTAATTTAAAATATCTGTCAATTCTGCTAAAGGTGTTTGAGTACCATTGCTTTCCAAACCCTAGTATAAGACTGGCACATTTTTTCACATGGTTCTGTCTGTCTTTATTTATTCCTTTTTTATTCCCCAAGACTTTCCTGCTGGGCTACTAAATGCACATTGCACTACAGCTTTCTATTTTTTTTTTTCAGTATTAAATATTAATTATTATGAATGCAGTTCATCCTTACTAATTTTCCCTTGGTTTATGATACTGCTTTTCTCCTTTGTGTACAAGAGGGAGAAGATGAATGTTGCATGTGGAAAGGGAGGAATGAGAATGGGAGCTTTTGTTCATCAGAAACTGATGATGTGTAACCCACTAGAGCTTCAGTATATTTTCAGATACAGACTTTTTCCTGGCCACTCTGTCTTACCACCTCCATGCAGACCTGAAGTCCTCAGTATTTTTCCCACTTCCCTGTGCTCTTCTCTGTGTGATTTAGCTGGGCAACACTTAATTAAACTCCATTTCCGCTCTTTACGCTTCAGGTATTATTATGCAGCTCCCTTCAAGAGGTAATTTGTAGGCTGTTTATCAAAGCTGTGAATTTAATAATATCAAAGACATGCTATTGCACTGTCACAGTAATAAGATGCATTAACATTTCTTATGAACAGAATTTTCTCTCCATATGTATGTTGTTCCTCTGCTGAATACTGTGGGCTTTCAAAATCAATAAAAAACCCCACAACATATGTTTTATTTAGTCATTTTATTCCATTACCCTCACCTCCTTCATAGTTAAATACTGCCATCTGAAACCCACAACCTCAGCTCTGTAGTACTTTGACTGCAACAGGAAAACCATCCCATGTTTTATCTAACAGCATTACCTGCAGCACTCAGCTGGTGTATCTGGTTTGAGGTATGAGGGAAATGATAGCAGTGCCCTTTCAAACTGTCGGAGATACAGGTAGTCTCTACTGTGGTTCCAGAGCAGCACTGATTATGTAATTCTGGAACTGGTTGAAAACAGATTTCTTGTGGAAATTTTGTGTGATTTGTTACAAAGTTGTGGCCTTATTTAGGAGAGACCATTATGAATAAAAATAGGTTTTGTATAGAAAGTGTATACTTTCTTTAGTATAATAGAAAATTGCTTGGTGATTTTTTTCTATGTAGATTCACACTAATCTGTAGCATGATTACAATGTTTGTTCTTTCCTTAAGTATTGTGTATAGCTCTGCTTTTTGTGTTACTTGTTCTCCTTTCCATAATTCTTTCTGCTGGATTCAGGAGGTCTGATGAAATTACATATCTAAAATATCCAAAATACAAATACTAAAAAATGAGCATGGAAGGAAGTATAGAGGAAAACCTGAAATTTCCAAGTCTAACTTCTTCTTCCTTTTTTTTTAGTTTTCCTCTCCTTTAAATTTCAGGAAAGTAGTAGAATGAGAAAAGGAGCACCTTGTGGACAATATACAATCAGCAATGACTTAGGTAGTTTAAATTTAAAGGTCAGAATATGCACTATATACATGCATTAATGCTCATGTCTATGGAAGCATTGTGGTAGACCTGTGGTATTTTTTGAACAAATATTATTATTTATTATTCAATCCTAATTTTTAATAGCTTTTTATTTTATACTTGAAGATTATTGTTGTTCTACTTTCACATTTTGGGGCTATTTTAATTACATCTTGTTTTGGAGAAAGTATGAATTACTTATTAAAGCATTAATAACCAGTGACTGATGTTTCTGGTACTCTATTTATATGAGCAGCCCAATTCAGAAAGACGTCTTTTATTAATGGTGCCTCTCTAAATTTATGAGGCAGTCCTCATCAGGTGTTTTCCACACTTAGTTTGTCTCCTAAAATACAGTTTAAGAACTTATTGAAGGATAAATTGCAAAGATATATAATCATGGATAACTTGGGAGAGGTATCACAACTTTTTTGATAACAAACTTACAACAGCATTAGTAAAACTCATCCCTTGACAGAGTGCTGTAAGCACAATGAAGTCATTGGGCACCATCTCACCTTCCCCAGAAAATGGAGTAGAAAGGACTACTAGGACACAGCCAAGGAAGTGATCTTGGATGGTAACATTTAAGGAATGGTCCATAGAGGAGGGACATGTGAAGGATGCAAAGCTGATCCTGTGGCAAGCGGCTACTTAAAGGAACAGTCTGGTACCCTGCTCCCCAGCACCATATTCCCACTTCCCAACTTTGTGTTAGATCACGTGAAACTGAGTCAATATACTTTGTTAAACCATCAGAAAACTTCTGCGTTTTCAGTGCTGGTAGAGTTACTATTTCACAGGATGGGCCAACTGAACTAACTCTCCAGGTAGTTGCATAATTCCCTAAATCTTTCACAAGGCAGAGAGACAAGGATCCTTAACACAAAAATGCAGAAAAACTCCTGAATTTTTTGGCTGTAAAATCTATTCAAAAGCTAATATCCAAAAGTGAGGTAACCATTGCTCAAGGTCTCAGACTTTAAATCTGACTTTCTCCTGGGGGTCCTTAAAAAAAGTTGATTTTGTAAAAAAAACTTTATTAATACTGTATGCAAATAATGTGACACATAAATTAGAAAACCCACAAAACTATCTATTAAGTTGACTATGCAACATGTTATTATATAATAAATATTTTACATATTTTACAGTAACATATGAATGTTATTGCTGGTGCTCACTAGAATGCATACCTTTTGTGAATACACATATTTTTTTTAATTATTTTTTCACACTTTTTTTTTAAATTTTATTTTTACATGCTTGTTTTTTCCTAGTCCTACACACAGACTGTGTCATGGATCAGCTCTATTTTGAATAGACTCTTAAACTTCTTATTTTACACATGTTCTCTAATATTTACCTGAGTTCTGAAAGGAATTAATCCTGATGCTCTTCTGGTGCAACTGTGTATTCTATAGTCTCTTGTGGTGGTGCTAGTTGCTAAAAAATGAGAATATACATTCATTACAAGGAAAGACTCATTACATTTTTAGATCTCACTTTAGAAGCTGAAGGCTTATCTTTGAATGTGCTGCAGCTGTTCTATGATTTGTGAATCAAATTCTAGGTTGCTGAAAAAGAAATGAAGCAATTTGTTCTTTCTAGCCAACAAGAAATGAAATTAAGTCAGATGTCCCCGCCTGTAAATAATACTATGCTTGTCCTTTGAATAAGACAAACCAAAATAAAGGAAAATCCAATCCCAGATTTCCTTCTGCCTGGCTTGCCATGTGTTTTAAGCCTACAGTGCCTTGTAGACATGTACTGTATTATAGCAATCAAAGGTTGTTTTCTTCACATGTGCTTAAAAGATTTAGCAGCAGAAACATGTATTATTCCTCAATTATATATTAGAAGGGAGATGAGAGGAAAGATGCATATTTGCCATAGACAAGTATGCATTTCTCAAAGTGTTGCAAAAAAATTCTTGAACTGAAAACCCTGTAAAAACACAAGTTTATCCTTCCACTTGGTGTTTTTACTTTCTATTGTTGAAACTGAAACATGGAAACTATTAAATGACAGTTGTAAAGTCCTTACACTAAGCATAGCAAGTTTTAACTCTGCTAGGCTGTAAGGTGAACTCTGGGAATGTTGTGTTTCCTCTGACCTTATCCCAAGGAACTCCGTTCATGCTCTGAATCAGGAGTGAGAATTGTGTGGGCAGCAGCATCTTACTCAATTCTGAAAATACCTCCGGTTGTGTCTCTGGGAAATTATTCTCATCAGCCACATGAGAACAGCAGTTAAAATATGTCAGGACACTGCCTTCGTAAGTTGTCCTTTTCCACATTATGTCAGTGCACTAATAGCAGTAACAGAAGTGAAAGCTCTTTTTTTTCCTTTATTTTGAAAATCTGACAAGGACAGGGCATGCCCTTGTCCATTAGTGTAATTTCATGTTTCACAACTGGAAGAAGACGCTTTTATATTCAAATAAACTCTTTCTTTGTGTACACCATAGGGTGTCCCCTTTTTTTTTTCTTTCTGTATCCCAAAATACTTTATCGATGGCTCACTCAGTAATGCCTTCTAAGTAATGTGCATGCTACTTTATTTGCTCCCCGTTGTGTCCTACTGAATTGTCTGTTGCTTTAATTATCTATGCCCACCATAGGATATCCCAGAATGTGCAGTAGCATGGCATGGTGAGAGAAGGACTCATTAGAAGGACTTTTCTCTTGTACTTCCCCTGAGGGATTGCTGAGGTACATTTCTTCTTTGGCTATGTAGCCATCATGGGAGTCATATAAGGAAATGCTAAGTGCAAGTGTAAGTTCAAGCCAATGGTAAGTGCAAGTAGAAGTTCAAGCATGAAATTCAGGGATTATTTTTAAGTTTGTTAGAGATGTCTGGTTTAGATTCAGGAGAACCAAAAAGTAGGAGAAGTACATAATAATGTAAAAGAGGGTTCATATTTTCAGAGTGTCAGACGGGAACACTAATGGAAGAAAGGAAGGAGCTAGACCATGCCAGATGACAACAGGGATATTCAGGAAAAACACAGAGGGAGATAGAAATAGGTTTAGTGATAGGCACAGAAGCTGCAACACAAGGAAATAATGGTAGTTGGGAGCAGTAAAGAATTGCATAACAAAGGAAAATAAGAAGATAAGGAAATAATATGGTTATAATGAAGGAAGATTTCTAATAAGGTAGACATGAAAAAAAAAAGAAAAAGAAAAGGAAATTGCAGGAAATGAAACACTTTTCCACATTTTATATAAAAATAGCTTAGTAAACATCTCAACTGTAATGATTCTGAAGAATAGAAAAGATTGTGGCAAATTGCACTGGAATATGTGGATACACATAAAGACAGTTTTGTTTAAGGTCAAACCAAGTGTGGAAACAGTGCAGTGGTCTTATACAAAACTTTATTGCAAACACTTTGGTGAAGGCCCATTCAGAGCTTGCACTTTTGACCAAATAAGGTAAGGCAGAGAAACGGCATAACATGCAAAAGGAAGAGGATAATAGCGGACATAATATGTCACTGTGTGCATGCACCACGTCATGCTGTGATGTCCTTTTCAGTAGAAAACAAGTAAGGGTGTGTTGTTTGCTCAATGCTTATTTCTTTCCATGTGGCCGTAGATTGGAACGTGCCGACATCCAGACGTCTAGAGGTACTAAGAACTTAACTTTTGGCCAAGCTTTTACTTAAATCAATAACATTAATTAATAGATGTACATCATAAAGGCATAAAGTGTTAATATTTTAAAATCAAATTACTGGTTATGAAATACTCCCCCCAAAAAGCACAGCAAGGTATTAAAACCAGTTTTTACTGCCATGTGGGAGGTCACTGCACTGTAGTAGCCTTACGAGGCATTTTATTTTTCTCCTCTGTTAGCTCCTCCATATTTGATGCCATCAGACATACAAATCAAAATATTCTAAGAACTCATCTTGCTATTCCAGGATTAGGCAAACTCAGCTGTGTTATCAGCTTCAAGGTTGCCCTGTGCTATATGTAGGGAGCCATTGCATGGATGGTGAACAGCAAGCTCACTGCTTTAACAGCCTAGTGCACTGACATGGAAAACTTCTTGTCTTTTGCTTTATCTGAATTTTACAGGAAATTCATTGTCAGAAGTAGGCAATAAGTCAGGCTTTTTTTGGTCACAACACAAGATACTTGTGGAAAAGTTAATTTATTAGTAAATAAATTAAGCCTAGTGTTGTAGCAAAACATCCTGTTTGTGCTGCTGCCAGGTATTGCTATTAAAAAGGGATGGAAACCTGTTAGGCTGTGGTGTACTTTTGATTTTAATACTTAAGGGAAATATTTATAAATTTAATTCAATAAAATTTTTAGTTCTGTTGCAGTTAATGGCAAAACTCCCTTCAAACTTAAGAGTTTTCAGTGTCATGTTTCTCAAATCTACCGTCTGTAGTTTTGCTTATGTATTTTTAAATTATTTTCAATGCATGTAGTATCTTTGTAACTATAAAATGTACAAATATTTAAGTTAGCTCTCCTTTAAATCTCAAATCCATTTCCAGTTATTCACAGTGACTTTTTTTTCTATTCTTTTGGCTGCTTGTCAGCCCGAGGAAAAGCTGTGGCTATTATTTCCTGAGGAGATCTGCCTTGGGCTGTCAGCTTCTGAGACTGTTGTTGTCATCAATTCAATTCTCACTTAAAACCAGAAGACTTAAGGCTTAACAGTGGAGAAGTACTTTTCTGGACCGCTTTGCTATTCTGAACTTTATGCACTTTAAAGGAAAATACGTATTATATTTAAATTTAGATTAAGCTATAGATGCAAATTATAGGATGCTTAAGTAACTTTGTTAGGCTTTCCTAGAAAGGTAAGGATTCAGAATTTGCTGCTTTCTAATGATTTTATGAAACTTCATATTTTGATGATATTTCCTTCCATCTGATATTTTGTGTAGCTGCTGCATTCCTCAGCTGTAGATGCCTATCTGTCAGGGCTGAAGTTTCATTCCAGTTAACTCCTTGGATTTGGGCTAAGTACATATCTTCCATTGAATTTTCAGTACTGGATTAAACAAGAAAGGAAAGTGTGGTGCTAGAACATCCTTTCTCAAGTAAATTCCTACAAGCAAAAGTAAAATATGGCACACATTTACAGATTTTAAAGATTGGCATGTCATAAATTTTCACTAATTTAGATCCTGTGTGTATAACATGATATATTCATAATTTTGTCCACTCTCAACCCAAAGCTTTTGCCTTTGAGTAACTGTTGAAAGATATCTATTACCAGCATAGTAGCAGTCTTGCTACTCCCCTAAAATTACTCCTTAGCCTATAAGGGTTTTCTTTTTTTTTTTCATTTTTTTCTTTTTTTTTTCCTTTTTTTTTTTTTTAATTTTTACTTCTGATAACGTGCTGACATGAAATACCATCGATGTAATTTTCAAGGCTTTTAGCACATTTTTTTTGTAAAATCTTAAGGTACATGCAGGAACTGTTAGTTCATGTATGACACTGTGACTGTTCAAGGTCTTTCTGAATCTTTAGGTGAAATATTTCCATGAAATGTTGCTTGAATGATAGGAAAAAAAATAATTACAGTACTTAAAAATTGTACTCGGTGCATTTTTAGTGAAAACATGCAAAATTATGGTTCAGAGTTGGTCATTTTATGACAGCCTCTAGTTATATTATTATTTGCAAAAACAAGGTGGTGTTTATACTTGCAGCAATTTGAAAACTATAATTTTGCAACATAATAGCCCTGTTTAAGTGAAACAAAATTGACCCCAGCAAAGCATCTAGCCTGTGGTAACTCCAGCATAGCACCTTTGAGAAAGTCTAAAGAGGAAGGAGCTTGTGTTCAGCTGCAGGCTGAGGCATGTCAAGGTTTGTTTGAAATTCAGACCTCTCCTTTCAGTGGTACTCAGCGTGTACTTAAGGTAAGAGCACATTCATCCTGGTCAATTTGAGAATTACTGTAATTTTCTTTTACTACGCTGCTCCATGCCTGGTAAATTGCTTTACACTACAAAAATAATGTAACACAATGCCTTCGTCAAGTCCAAGAAGACTTTCCCTGAAAGACGTGACTGACTGGCACTGACTAATTCCCATGATAATTGCCAAAAGGACAGAATGCTAAAATATAGTAACTTGCTTCTCACAGCATCAGCTGAATTCTCTTTCTGGTTGTTAAATTTGACTAACACAGTAATGCTATTAAGAGTATGTCTGAGAAGCACTTACGTGTTTAGAGGATAATATTTTTGTGTACTGACCTATAGACTAGGAGTCCTTAACCCTGCCTATGTTGTCTCTTCCAGGGCTGTTAAAATGCAGTTGCATATTCACAAACAAGGGCTCTGCTGTCCTGTGTGTTGTCCAGGAGGAGTTGTTTTGCGGGAACTTCTTAGTGGTTTTGGGGGTTTTTTTGATAAACAATAAAATCCTGTACAGAGAAATAAATGACAGGTAGTAGCATGCATAGAAGTGATATAAGGTTACTAGGATAGAAAGTCTGGAGAGATTTTATTCACCACTATAAATTAGGTGTCGTGGTATAAAGAAGGTACTGTGGCAGTGTCCTTGTATCTTCCTTAGTTCCTGTTGTTTCTGTGCAACTATAAGTGATAGCTGTGATATAACTAAAGATAGTGTGTCAATGAATAAATGATGACCCTGCCTTCACACTGTGTAGATACAATACTTACAATTATGTGCATTACTGAAATACTGTCATCTTTGAATCCCAGTAAAATACACAGTAAGGAACATCTGTCAAGTATCTAAAGAACCTTTCTTTACTCCCCTCTGTAGTCTGGTCAAATGCCCAGAGATGATGTTCTTAGCAGACAATATTTGAGAACATATTTTAGAGGAGTGGGTTTCTATTCAACATGTCTTTCTTTCAGGCTTATGTTTGCATTGGAAGTTATCTTGAGATTTATAAACAGAAATATTTGGACTATAATTTTCTATAAGGTGCTATAAAATTTAATATAAATCTATGGATATTAAAATCTGATGAAATATCAGCATCTTTTGACTGCTGACAAAAAATTTCTGGAGGATGTAGTGGTTTACAGATGAATGAAATGATGGAACCAAACTCTTAATTTCTCTCATAAAAAGTCTGATTACCCATCTGTACTATGTCTTGGATTCACAACTGCCTGGGAGAACTTCCCATAGCTTATTCCAAAATACCTGGTCATGCCTAGAGAAATCATAGGACCAAATTGTTTTCTAAACATTGAAGCATTTTAGGCATGCATAACATGTGGTACTGCACAAGAAAATTTCCTAATCTTCTCATGTAGGCTTCAGCTTTCTGTGGAAGCAATTCATGAGCTTGCTTTAAGAATGGAGAGTTAGTTTACCATTTATTTTTGCAATCACTTCCAACTTTGTTTACGTTTGATTATGGTTTTACCTAAGGAAGGACCAGAGGTTGAGAAATTCTTAGATATTATGAAAATTTTGTTAAGTTACCTGTCCTCCTGTCTGCCACTGCACCATTACTCTCCACAGGCAATTTTCCAGAGTTATGTCTAATTTGCTTTTAAAAACCCAAACCAAATTGTGCTTTTGCTATTTCCTATGGGAAGATGATATTCAATGAGTCTCAACAACCATATATATAATTTATTTCTATTATATATGATGTAGTCAGAACTTTATCATCCAGATAAAATTAAAGCAGAAAAAAAAATTATGTTTTTTTAAAGAACTTCTGGCACTGTGGTGATGTGTTGTTCTTCATTGCATAAATTTTATACGTCAGTGGACAGCAGCCGCCTATCCTGCCGTGTCCTACAGGACACTTCAGAGGAGATAGATTTTTATAATACAGCCATTATTTACAGTCATTATATGCAGATGTTTTATCAATTACCTAAGCAAAAATACCCTGTAGAATTTATACCTTTTAGTTATTAAAAAACAATGACTTTCTTAAAATAGTAATTGGAAATAAAGATTTCAGCAGCAGAAATTAATCACTGTCACATTCTTGTGCATATCTGGTGGATGCTAGGCTGTGTAGAACATTTGTTTGGAAAATGGAAAAACATTATTATGATACCCTTAATAGAAACAGACAATCAAACAAATCTTAATTTGAAAAGGTTTTTGCAGTCATAAATCATACAGGAAATATGCTCTAATGGAGGAAAAACATCTTCATAACTGTATGATGTTGGTGTAGAGGGCCGTGTTCTGGGAGGGATATGCTCTCATCAGACAGTTTCATTTTTTCATTTCAGAGACAGGTGGAATTTTTGCCAAAATGAAAAGTAAAAGTCATGCATTGTAGCTCCTAACATTTTCTGGCAATTAAACTGTTTTTCTCCCATGTGTTGAGATAATCTCTCTGCAAAAGGAAAAACGTAAAATGGAACTTAGGCTATGCAAACCTCAGTTGGGGATGTAGCATACCTTAGCTGCCATTTAGACAGTCTGCCCATACCACTGAGAGAGGATTTATTTTTACATACGCATGTATATGAAAGGTATTTAATCTTTAATAATCACTTAATACTTCCACCCCTAATGAAGGGGAGAAGATAGTAGAATAGTGAGCAAATTAAAGCCTGAATAGTGAAGATATTTATCTTCGGCTGAAGAAGAGGGTAGTATGAATTTAAACTAATGAAGAATTGGGTAGCAAATTAAGATAGATGAACTGTAGTTATTTAGATACTTTACTCTTTGTTTACAAAAGCTACTGTCATTCACCTAATATTGCATCAGTGGGAGGCAGCTACCACTTCTCTGGGCAACCTGTTCCAGTGTCTCACCACCTTCATCATAAAAAAATTCTTGCTTATATCTAGCTCAAATCTACCAGTCTTTTAGTTTAAAGCCACTACCCTTCATCCTATCGCAACAGGCCTTACTAAAATGTTTCACTAATGAAGCAATAAAGGGCATAGCAAAAGTTTAGTGATATTCCCTGGTGAACGTTTGTCACCTATCAGTGTGTGAACTTGTATGGTGTCTGCTTACACCATTATCACGCATGTCTACTGACCCTCTGTCTTTGTGTAATGCTATGCCCTTCCTGCAGGTTTTCTCAAACAAGGATTTTTGGAATAACATTTTCGAGTAATTTTTGAGTGTGACATGCTTTCTGCTGTAAAGGGAACAGGCCCCATAATAAACAGCTCAGCAGTAGAACATAATTTTTTTTCAGGTCACCTTTAAAGACAGACATGGTGTGCCTACTGTGTTACATGCCCCCAACAAACTGCTTCCTTAGCAGGAGCTCTGTTGTTTTATTGATAGCACAACTAACTACAGATAAATCCTGTGATTTGGTAAGTCCCTCGTTACCTTCCTGCTACAAAGCATCTCCTACTGTGCTTCCTGACTATCAGATGATCAAAAACCTGAACTGTGAAAGCAACACAGTGAATCTTCCTTTCAAAATGTAGTTTTTGAAATAAGTCTTATAATAAATTGGTTGATGAATGAAATATATCATTAATATGCATTGTAACAGTGTGAGAGAACAGATTTTGTGCTAATTAAGGAAATAGCAAAAGTTTGAGAGAGTTCACCCTTGCTCTTTTATTAATATGGTGTGGACAGTTGGTCATTTAAATTACAGCATGGTATGTGATTCAGAAGAAATCTGAAATTGTAGATCCATAGAGTAGAAGAAGAATTGTTGTGTATGAGGTGGTGCATTATCTAGCTTTTCTGTACATAGGATCATGCTGTGATCTTGGAGTATCTTTCTAGTTGCTCTCACTGAAGAAGGCACTCACAGGGTTTTAGCGCCTGCTCTGAAATGAGAATCTTGAAAAGTTACTGACTTGACTGTACATATCAGCTGTATGTCAAAGCTTCACAACGTTGCTTTAGCAAATCTCTGTTCTGGGATGTAGTTCAGTCACACATTTTCTCATGAAACCTCAATGCCTAAAGTATCCTGACTGTGTTTGGTATCCCACACACATCTCATGTGACCCTGTAAGAGGAATTTTAAGACTGTAGTCGTAAATGAATGACTTCCCAAAGTGCACTTCCAAGAACTCTTCAGCTGTACTGTGGTATTTACTCAATAGAGGTAGGAACTAGCAGGTCAGAAGTGCCTCAAAGATAGTAATGGGGCTTTGACCCAATCTTGGTCAGTCATGTCACATATTGAAAAGGCTGTTAAAGTCTCTGGAATAGGTTATTATAAGAAAAGTGGGTAGTGGTCTGGGCTGTGGGTTCGTACTAAACAGGTCTTATTGTTCTTCCTAGTTTTTGAATGGAGCTGTTAGCTAATAAAAGTGGCACTTGCTAGAATGCAAGTGTTTCCTTTCCTAGTGTTACTTCTGGAAGAATCTCAAACAATTTGTATGTATTTGCAGAAATCTAAAGGAACATTCAGTTGCTGAACATACTGACTCCACAAACCAGTCCAGCACAACTGAAATCTTCTCTGTTTCACATCAGTCTAACCACAAGAGCTGTGTTTTGTCTGATATTCCTGTGATCTGTAGATCATAGAAAAAGAAAGTGCTGATGGGAAAAAGCTAGCTAAGTTTTCAAAGCTCAAAAAATGTTCGGTTTGCTTGTGATTTCAATTTTGAATAAAGAGAAGGGGAAAGAAAACATAGTGTCTGTTGTCAAGACTGGTTTTGCTGCTCATTTAATTTCATATTATTTCTGGATCTTGTGTGTTATGAAGACCTAAAGAGCATTGAGTTATACTTGGGATATACATATATTGATATATAAACACTCCATGTTCCTGTAGGAAACCACACCTGCATTTTGTGTCTGACATAAAACATGGCAATGTGAATTAATTTATTTAAAGGAATAAGGTAATATTCCCTGATTGTGACTATAATTAGAGTACCAAGATTCTGTTTCAGAAACAGACATATACGCTGAAATATTGAAATACAGCACAGACAACTCAGGAGTGGGTGTTTTCATTTAGTGTGTTTTCTATACACTGAGAGTAAAGATGGAGAGATATGACAAAGGATGGAGTAGAAGAGAAAGGAATGAAACCAAGAGGCTACTGAAACTCCTTAAAATGCAGTAACAGAGTAATGAGCACCTATGCAGTATCTACTGAGTAATGCATCCTTGGACTTAGGACAAGAACAGGAGAACTTGCTGTAGATTTTTCTCCTGTTGGAGAAAATCCTTTCCTCTTTTTTTATCAATGAGGTGTCCTGGTGAAGCACAGGAAGCTGAAACTGTCAGTTTGGTTACTTTATGATGTTAAAGGGCTCAACATAAAAGGGTTGAAAAATGCTAGGGTTTTTTAATGTCTCACTTAATAAATTATCATTAAAAAGAAGGCAGTCTCTTTTGGAAATAGAGGATCCCACTGTCCTGAGTTGTAAATCTGTCATTGTAATCATATTACCTTTTCACTAAAGACAGTTACATGGAAGATTTAGGATGCAAAACCATAAAGTACCAGAACAAGAATGCATTTTTTGCTCTCAGAAAACTTATAAGAAACTTTCCAACTGTGTGGTGTTCAAAACTGAAATTGTCCTGTGCCCCTTAGGAAGAGAGCATAGAAGGCAGCTTTTATTATGCCATGATCTAAAAGCGTTATTTCGCCAAATTCTACAAGTTTACTTTATGATGAAACTAGTTAATTTTGATTATAGATAAGAAGTATATGGATAGCATATGATAGAACTATATCTAGACTCTTTTCTGCTAAGTATATCCAGTTAGAGAATGTCTGAGGTTATCACATCCTGAAGTTCAGCACATACTGCACACAGACGACATCCAGTGAAGACATTCGTGCACTCTCTTCCTCAGACACATCCATTCCACACTTTCAAGCTTTTTGGCTCTAACTACAAAGATGTCTTTGTTTCACAGTAATATGCAAATGTCAGGGAAGCAATGTGTAGGCCGTCTGGAAGTGACTTGTCATTTTACAAATGCATGGAGATTGTTAGTTGTTTGTACAAGATGGTGTTTACAATAATAATTTCTGGTAATAGTGGTAGGATGTCACCAAATAAATAAGTGAAAATGACATTTTTTTCCTCATGCCTCCTGCTATTAGCACATTTCTCCACTCTGACTATTAGAAAGCTGTGTCCTAAGCTGCTTTTCAGACAATTCAGAACATGTTTACAAGCATGTTCTTTTGGAACAATCTGAATGTGATATGTGCTGAATTCAGTCATGTAAACTTTGTATGCTGGTAGCATTCTACTGATAACTTCTGATGCAGAGAATGGAGTTAAATTTTGGGGGTTTTTTTCAGATACTTGATGATTTCACTCCATCCCTTTGTTTTGCAGTTATGTATGTTGTACAGAGTGTCACAGCTTTAGTTCTGCAACCCATATCTCCTTAGGGCTTTTGCCTCAGGGCAAACCATAACTATCAACTTTCCTTGTTTAAATTGGTTTGTTTAGAGCATGTTGCAGGAAAAGACTGAGTAATAAAATTCATACCCTGACTGTATTTAAAAGTAAGCTTTTTTTCTCATTGGAAAGTTTGGACCTGGGTATTAGTTTTGGGCCAGTTGTAGAAAGATCAGAAGTACCAGTGCAAGAGTTTTGAGCAATCCTAGTTGCAAACTACACCAAAAAGTGCTGCAGAGAGCAACCTGTCTTCTGAAGGAGAAAATGAGGGGTACAAATTTGAGCTTGTATTTAATTTTCAGCTTTTTACCATTAGAATCTGAAGTGCATGTCTCATGGCAATCAGCTGCAAAAGTTAAAAAACAACGTACCAATTGCCTGCTCCTGCTGGACAGATGCATCAACAGGCCACGAGAGTGTTTGTTTACCAGTGCAAGGTTAAGTGGTTTTATTTTATACTGTCATGGAAATGTGGCTTGGGCTAAGCTGCTGAATTTCACACTGAAGCTGAAGGATGCAGGTCAATGCAGTAACCTCCAGCGCTAAGGCAGTAACATATTGCCGTGGAACAGCAGCATCTTCAATTACTGCAGGTACTTGCTCGGCAAGATATACATCTGATCCTTAAAATCTATATTCATTTCTTGAGTACAGGAATTCATGACAGGCTTTGCCTGAGTTACAGTACATAGTTTAATAATTACATCTTTAAGTATGAGCTTGATTTTTCATTTACTTTAAAGGAAGGTTTGATTTTGGAAATTGTGTTGTCTTTTTCTTTGCTCACGCTCATAGGTTAGTGTATATGCATACTTTCAGAGGTCTAGCTGCTCTTAAGTGAGGATTTTAAACACCCTGACAAGTGTTTTCCCTTGCAGCTGATGTATAGTTTCTCAAAGGCAAGACTGAAATGAAGTATTTATTATAGGGGTTTATTTAGAAGTTTAACAGAAGACAAAGAAGGTAGAAAAGAAATGGAGAGGAATTTTTAAAATAGAAACCAATTCTCAAGAGCTCTTTCTGACCACACCAATGTACAAAGTTGCTGGCTTCTGTTGTACTCATAAGACTGATACAGGGTTCTTCTTTGTTACTGGTTCTTCTAGAGAGTATCTTATTATTTTCTATTAAAAAAAAGTATAGAAAAAGAGGATAGTGTGTGCCACCCATCTGCAAGGGACTTAATAAACCAACTACATGTGTATCATTAGGGCGTAGTATCAACAAAGGTTAATGAAGAAAACGTAATGCTTTCTTTTGAATCCTAGGTCAAGAAAACAACATTTTGAACAAAACCCTTCAGCAATATGAAAAAGTAATAAAATGTGTCAGGTTGGTAAACTGCCACTTTATTTCAAGGGCTTAGCTCTGCAATTCAGCCTTCATTTGCGGTGTCATCTTCACTGTCCCTTGGGGTGGGTTACAGCAGCAATTGTGTCATAGATGGCTTGGCAGTGGAAGGCCTTTCATTGCACAGTGACCACTTGGAGCCTGTCACTCCAGTAGCTGCCATTTTCCTATTACAATGATAGTTGCTCATTTATTAATCACTCTTCACAGAAAATAAAGGGGAATATGTATGTGTAGGTGTTTGTGGGAAAGCAGTATGGAGAAGGTAAAGCCCTGAAATTCTCCAGTGAAAAGTAATCATAGTTAGCCGGATCCTCATAGGCTGGCATAGCTTCATAGCCCAATGAAACTCATCAGCAAATGGAGTATACTCTTCTTATGGCTCTTTCACTCTGATGCCTCCAATGTATTTTGCTCAGACAGAGGTATTATGAAGTTAAGAAACTTAATTGCTGAGACTCAATTATTTGCCTGCTTACCATGTTTCCCTAGGAGTTTGGGAAATTTGCAGCAAAGTAGATTATGCAGGGACAGAGTCTGTGGGCAAGGCCCCACTCCTTGACTCCAGTAGCACAATAGAGTTCACACCCATATAGCAAACTTTTCTCCTCAAAAAAATACGACAACCTCATCTACACAGCCTATTCAGAACATTTTGCTACAACCAGACTGTTACCCAATCACACCAGTACTACCTGGTGTGAGCCAAAAGCACCAGACAAGGTATTAGTTACAGCTTTGAGAATAAATTATCACAGAGCAGTGCTGGAACCTCTTTTCAGTTCTGTTATCCATACGCGTTGGGGAGTTGTATCTAAATATTCAGAGTGACAAAGTAGGAGATACTCTGGCTGGACTAACAAAGATGACCAAGCCTCCTCATTTCGGGGATGCCAGAAATTATAGTGCATTTGAGAGTAGTAGAACTGCAAGATGTTATTAGTCACTAGATAGGCTCAGTGGGCAGACTCAGTAGATGGCGTGGGATGCATGTCTATCTAAGAGAGGACTGACTAGATAATTTTGTTTTTACTGTAGCTTGCTTAAAAGCCTATGGAAGTACATGAGTGATGGAGAAAAGCTGAGAAGAAAGCCTTGATGAAGAAGGTAAAGGAAGTACGCTGTAGCTGCCACAGTGTCACTTTGTATTCATGTTCAGATTATGAAAGGAGCAGGTTTACTCTTGCTTATGTAATGCTTTAAAATGCTCTAAAATTGCACTGACTGATGGTTCTTTCACTAGGTCTAATCCTCAATTGCAAATAACTGTAACGTAAAATGGAACAAACCTACAAGGTCATACAATTACTGTAAGGGTATGTGTGAAAGTTTTCAAAGGATTAAGAGTTGATATACAAAATTCACCCTCTCACTAATCTTTAAGATGTAAAATGTAAGAAGTATACATCTGTGCCTGCATGTAGGGTACCTTTGAATTTGTAATGAGTCCTTGATTATGGTGATTCTAATCTAATAGCAATTTTCATCTTCACTTCCTTATTTCTGGCATGGAATACACGATCATAAAAATAGACTGTGTACTTTTCAAGTATATTAACAGTAACTGTAGGGAAATGCACTTCATGGTTTTAAAAAAGGGCTTCAGACTTCACAAAGCAACTGTATTGGGGTTTATGAACTCTTTCAGCATCTAAGTAACTTTATTCAAAAGTAATCATGAGTAAAAGGCATAGCACTCTCTTGAGACGTGAAGGCAGTGATTGTTAATCATAGTTTTGTAGAGGTTCATTGCAGGAAGTAGGGATATCAAACTATATGTATTATTTTTATTTAAGTGCCTGACAAATAAATTATTTAAATGCTTAACTGTGGGCGTGGAGGGTAGAAACACTAATCAGAGAATTCAGACAAAAGAGGAACTGCCCATTACAGATTCAGCATGGACTTAGATCAGTTTAAGAAAAGTGCCGAGATCACAAGTGACATAGACCAGGATGCTGTTTGCAGGCATGGGCTGTCTTGCACAGCTGCCTGCATATCCTTACTCTGGTTTTGCTCCTAGCTTCCTGGACTATGTGGGGATTTTACACAGAACAGACAGCAAATATGTTCTCTTTAATTGCTGCTCTTCCTCCATTTTTTTTTTAGTTTCTCAAGTTAGATCATAATTACTGCTATGTCTAATTTTTTTTTCAAGAGTTTTAGTACCTTTGCAAAAATTATATGATGATTCAAAAGAAGGAGGGGAAACAGGAATGCAAATGTGTGGGCAGAACAGGAGTGCTTCCTTGAGTGGTAAGGCAGATTTAACCTGACATAGGTCATGAAGCTACATTGAGTCTCTCTCTCCCCTTCCTCTTGTATAAGTTGAGGACAAGATTGGTTGATGTATGGCTTAGTGGTAGAGCAAGGTTCATGTCTCTGCAATTTATATAGCTGTTACAATCACAATAGAGCAAACCACCTTATTCTAGATTCCACTGTTAGAGCGATGCCTTGATGTTAATGTGAAAGCAATACATTTTGTCGTAGTATTAATGTGCAAGCAATACATTTTTACTCCTTGTCTACAAAGGTAAACAATCTTCTCTTTTTTTGCCTATTAGCTGATTTGGCCTTTAACCCTTCAGATCTTGAACTCTGCAACATGGTTTTTTTTTTTGTTTGGTTGGGTTTTTTTAAGTATGAAAATTCAAATAACGAAGTGTGAAAATGACCCCCTTTATTGTTTTGCAGAAAGGATGAGATATGGTTGTTGAATGAGGGATGTGGAAGATAAAAGGCTCTGAGAAAATGTCAAATAGGTAGAATATATAGAAAGTAGAAGGACCATTCTGGAAGCCTGGGGGGCTCTGCTTGTAGGAAACTGTAACTTTCTGGATTTCATTATATAAATATTTCACAGAATTTAACAATAATGATGACTTCTAAGATTCAAGAGATCATACCAAACATTCAGCCAGATGATACCTTGATCCTACCACGAATGTATCAAAGCCTTTACTCGAGTAGGAGCAGGCCAGCTGACCCAATTTAACAAAGCGTATATCCCCCCGTGATATTTAAAAGAGCAGGTTCTGTTGCCAGAACCTTAAACAGTGTAATCGAGACTGCTTGTGCCAAAATTTCCAAGCTTAAAGCCTTCAGAAAGACCCAGCACATCAGGAAGTTCTTTCAAAGGCTTTAGGAAAGCGTTGCAACAAATAAAACTGCAGTTCTTCTCAAAAACATTTGTGCTATAAAGCAGAAAGCGATTATTTCTGAATTTCTTATGACAGTAAAACTTCTATAAGTTACCTCAAAGTGGTACTGCAGTCATCTGGAAAGGTTAACACTTTACAGTGGTCTCTGTTTATCTCACTGATCATTAATTTCCAGGAATTGCCTGATGGAGATAATAAGACAATAAATAAATAAATAATGTAAACCTAGTAAGTTAACCTAACTTAAAACAAACTGCTACCAAAAATTGTAGTCATGTGCAATAAATAGGTCCAACAGTATTAGCTAGTCAGCATCTAGTTAACTCTCTTCTTAATTGCTTTGTGCTGATTTCTCAAACACAGTTGCCAATAAATAAATGCATTTCTGGATCACTTTTCCTGTACCGAAGTCCCCACTTATCCTTCTGAATCACTTCTGCCATTGAAAGCATAGATACTTTTAATTGAATATCACCAGTTTTTAATGGGTTTAGGGTTTGCATGAGTTTTGCAGATAAATGCTCTTCAAGAAATGGAATTAGATAAAGTCATTTTAATTAAGATCTTCTGTTTGGATATTGAATATTCATGCTGGCATTGTCTTACTGGGATACTTAAGTAAGATATCTAAGTCCACGTTTACACATCAGAAATAAGCAATTAAGTTTATTGCCAAAGGATCCAAATTGTAGAAGCTTAATGAATTACATTTTTGTTAATCAGGCAGCTTTTTTTTTTTTTTTACAACTTGGCCATCTGAATTTGAAAGCACTGACAAAATTTTTTCACCATACCAACAAACAATGGTTTGGTGCTTTTTAGGAAAAAAATGTTAAACAAAAAATTCTCTTTTAATGATTTAGATTTTTTTTTTTCTCAGTAAGAACTTTCCTTGTGCCCTTGTGCTGTGTCTGGGTGCATCAATACAGATAGCCAAGAGGCCCAGGACATCATTTTGGCTAACGGCCCCTGCTCTGCTCCTAAAAACAGCCCCAGGAATTGTTTTGGCCTCTCCAGTTAGTTCTGCCTCAGACACAGCTGCAGTGGAGGGTCCTGAGCAATGGTATCATAAATAGAGCAGTTTCTGGCCATCCTGTATTCAGCATTATGGAGGAAACCTGTGTTTCCAGTTCCTCTGATGCCTGTTTTAATTGAGGATCCAGAAAGGAGGCCATCTTCTCCCTAAGTATTCAGAAGAGCATGATCTACTGAATGCCTCAGAAAATCCCAGAAAACTGAGAGCCTGTGGAGGTCCTCATGGAGTGTGGCTGAAGCTACCGTATGCTCCTGATGTACATGCTACTGATGAAGGCTGGGCTGCAGGTCTCTCTCCTCTTCTGCCTTTTAGTGGTTGCTTTTTCCTTAGGAACTCATCCAGAAGCTGCAGAGTCAGGCTGACTCCCTTCTCAACATTCAAGCAAAGCTGTTCACCAGCAACTTCCTTATTTATTCTCCTTTTCACAAGCTGTCATTGGTTGAGCATCAGTTTAAGACATGAGGAACAGTGCGGGGTGTGAGCCTGCCAGCTGAGAGGGTGAGTGGCTCCTTTTGGCAGCACCAGCAGCTTGGTGAGAAGCAGCCAAACAAGAGCAGGAGAGTCTTTGCCCTCTCACTGTCTTATCTTCCTACTGCCAGTTTATATCTGCCAGTTGTAATCTGGGTTAATGCCCAATCAATTTCTCTCTCTAAACTTTTGATGCAACAGTTGTCTCTGGAGGTAGAAATCTCTGCCCCTAGAGAAGGGAAAGGGCAATTATAATTTTTGCAGTTTGTATTTACTGCTGGCCTTTTTTTCTGGTTGCAATTGTTAAATAGTTGGCTCTCTCTCAGTTTTGAACTTATCCTGGAAAGGCTTGATCTTTACAAGGTTCAGAGAGACTCAGAAGGAGACCTAGAAGACTTGTTGCCAACACTTTTGAGCTGAGCTCCAAGCTGTTTCCTTTTTTCTGCTTGATTGATTCCTATGAGTTGTTATGATGGTTAGACGCCTTTTTTTTTTTTTTTTTGCTTGCCAATTATTTCAGGTTTCAGTGTAGTTTAGGGGGTTTTCTCCTTTATTATGTTCTCAAGAAAGATTAAGTATGTTAAATGAAAATAAATGGATAAATTATTCCAATCCATATGTGCAGAGGGAGGACTGTGACCTTTCCTTGTCTCAGTTGCCACCCTCCATATTCAGATATTTCAGAAGATATCTGACCTGGGTTCAGTTTTGTACCTAGTTTTAGCAGCTACTCTGCTGTGGGATTGGCCTGTCTTCATTTTGAAGGAGTATTTCATATCCCATTGAGTAGTTTTGGCTTTATATAACTGTGTAGGACACAAATTGCAACACTTGTGAGTGAAAAGGGTACAAAGGCTTGTCTTTATTTTGAGATGCTTCTTCAAATTAGGTGTGACTGTAGGCATTGGGAGCAAGGTAGCCTGTTCATATTTGTTAGGTACATGACTACATTCTTCTGTTCTCGTAATACACAGAAATGTGTTTGTGCTTAGACTTGCAGTTTGGAGCAAAGACTACCATAACAGGAATGATATGTTGAGATTTAACTGCTCTGTGAATTGTAGTACAATAAAGCAGTAATCCATCTCTCCTGTGTTGGTTCTAATTTTTTATTCAGCTGTGACATTCTGTACCATGCTGTTTATCTTGTACTTTCATTCACTCATCGAACTGATAGTTGTGAAATTGGCAGGTGGTTTGTGATGCTTTTCTAGGAGTGGTTGTATCAATCCCAGTGATTAAAAGGCTTGCTGGTTTGCTTACCCAAAAGGATTAATGACAGGCAGTGAAGGCTTTGTTTGAAAAATCCATGCCAATGGATTCAACAGAGGGTCAAAAAAGTAGACTGGAAGTAATCCAGTATTAGAGCTGCATTACGGAGCTTTTTAAAAATCTTACTGACTCAGCAATTGGACATTTCTTGATGAGGTCTGAACTATCAAGGAAAATGCAGCTTCACACTGTTTTCTCAGTCATTCCATGAGGATAAAGTTCAAGCTTTTAAGCAGGTCAGCAGCAGAACTGAATGACATGTAAAACTTTGGAGAGCTGCCCTGCATATTTTATTTCTATAAAAAATCAGAAATGTGAAGTACAGAAGTAAGACCTTGACCTATCCTCTCCTTGCTATATAATTTAAGCATTCATAAATTCCTTTATAATCAAATGCTTCGGCAGACCAGACACAGAATCACAGAATCACAGCCCGAGCACTTTAATCTGCTGCTTAGACTTCCAAAAGTTACTGTGATGGCTTCCTAGGAAATTGTAGTTGCAAATTGCAAATTACTGTAATAGTAGACTATTAAATTTAAAGTTAAATGTCAAGTATACAACATGTAGCCCAGTGAACATACATGTTTTGAAACAAATGTTGGTCTCACATGAAGTATGACTCTCCTCATCTATATGCCATGATCTTGCACAGTTAGCTGCCTCTGCATGACTACCAGCCCAAATACATCAAGAACACAGGAATCGGCTACTATCAGACTATTCTTTGCATGTTTTCTCTTCACCAGCACCCATTATTTAAAGTACAGATTGTGATTTAGGTCTCTTTCAGTTGTCTTTCATATATCCAGAGTTTTCATCTTTGCTGCTCAGATTATTTTCTATAATTTCATTTTCTTCCTGATGTTTGATGCTGTTCAGATACCACTTTGGACAACAGTGCTTGAGAGACCGACCCTTATGTGCACTTTCAGTCGCTTCTTATGAATGGATCATGTGCTTCATCACAAGATCTTCCTAGGTCTTCCAAGAATGAACTGAATTATGTAAAGATTCAGTTCTTCTATCACACAGTATTTGTCATTATATCAGCAAGTTTACTCAACTGGAGCGTTGTCTACAGAATCTGTGTCCCACTAGAAAAATCTGTCTTATAAACCAAGGATAAAATTGTTAAATGTGTCCAAATAACCTGAGATCTTACCTGCAAAACAGATAAAAATAATTAAAATTCTAGATTTTATTGAAAGTGCTTCTACATTCTTTTGCATTATTCATTCTGCTAGATTTAAATCCAGGGATTTTAAATATGCATATTTTCCATATTGTCTCAGCATACCCTGGAGAAGCTCCATGTAAGCTCATTTTAATTAGATTTGTGTTAAAGAGAGAGATTGCCTTTATTCTAGTTGAGCAACTAGATATGTTGAATACTTTTAATGGCAGTCTCTCACTACTCTAAAGGTATGTGGTTTATTATCTTTTTATATCTTTATATTTTTATATTATCTTCATTTATTATCCTTTTGCCACGTTACAAAAAGGCAACCAAAACTAGCTTCAGTTAATGGAGCTGTGACACTGGTGTTATTCTGATCTCACAGGTAGTAGATGAGAATAAACTACTTAATAAACACCTGAAAAGTGAATGAACTCAAGATGCCCATTTACCTAAAATGGAAGATATCATCCACAATCAAATATTTTTCCTTTCATTCCTTCATATGTGGACAGGGCACTTTTCTGTACATGTTTTCTTTAGATTATTTTTTTCCAGAGCTTTTGTTTTGACTGGAAAGGATTAACATAATGAGCAAAAAAGTCCTGCAGGTGTGTAGTTTCTGTTGCCATGACGAAGAGTAAGCAGTTAAAGACATGTAAGGACAGCACATTCATTTCTATTAATCTTCTCAATATATGGAAAAGTTTCTCAAGCAATCCAATTTTAGGTTTGCCTTTACAACTACCTGATATATTTCAGTGTTTTGTTAACCTTCTACATAAGTTATTTGTCCAACCCAAATAGCTTAGGTTATATCACTATCTTCCTGTGTCCAGCAGTAGTTGATGGGGCTGACCGTGTGTGAGCTCCTGTGATTAAGGACATGTGCATGTCTGTTCTATAAGTGGTTTTGAAGAAAAGAATGTGAGATTGTTGAACCGTATTGTGGAAGAGACTTGTAGAGAAGAAACTCTCTGTACGGGTTTGTCATGTGCCATTTTATAAATTCATTATTTGCTGCAGCGATCAGAAATGCAGTGTAAATGTGGGTTTGCATCACAGGTAGTACATTTGCTATCTAAAGCCACTCTTACACAGCTAGCTACATCTTGCTCTGTGACCAGTTTTTGTCAATGCTTTTCTATTTATAGAGTACCATACAAAGACACATCTCACACTAAAAGAGAAGTACTAGATCTTCCCAGTGGGAAAAATTCATGTAATTCTGTTGCTCATTCTACTTTGCAAATTCGCAAGTGAACGTAGGATACGAACATTAATAACGTAATTGTCAAGCTTTTTCTTTAAAGGAAAAATGTTTTTATTGCTAGGTGTTCACCTAGCAAAGACCTGTAGAACCTAGATTGAATTCTAATGGGGCTTGTCCCTAATTTTAATCACAGTTTATAGTTTTTATCCATCTGAGAAATATCCCTTTTGAAAGTCTGATCTTCCTAGTAACTCTTAGAATTACTTTGCTTTTAGACTACAGACTGCAACTATCAGATCCCATTCTTTGGACCTTATTTCATTGTGCTTCTTCTATTGTGTAAGCTATAAAAGACTCGACACTTTCTTGTTCTATGCTGAATAAATATTCTCCCTATTATAAAATTGAATATGGTCTCTGGAGGGTAAATACTATATTCTTAGGACAGAATGATTGGCACAGCTGGTCTAGTTGGATGACAGAAAAATTGGAGCCATTGTCTTCTGGGGACCTTGAAAGAAGAAGCAGGTAAAGAGTCTGGAACTTACCCACAGTTTTTTCTCGAGGATTAGCATTAAGATTTTCTTATCTACTGCATAGAGCACTGGTCCTCCACAATATAAGCCTTATTGAAACTAAACCTTATTCAAAATCAAATTGCAGGTAAAAAAGAAAGCAGCAACCATTATGGAATAAATTCAAAGAGAACAATTACCTGCCTTTTTTGATTCTTGTTTTCTACTGGTTATTGTGTGACATTTACAAGCTCAGCAAGTCTTAAGTTTTCAATAGACTATTTCTGTACACTATACTAAAAGCAGTGATGGCTTTAGTCTGATTTGGAGAGAGTGATTGTGAAACTGAAGGGAGAATGTTTTTTTTTCTGTAAAAGAACTGCCACGTGATAGATAACTTTGAATCAATCAAACAAACCTATTACCAAAGTTGCTGACACAGGTGGTAACTGGTTTCTGCCAAACATCCAGAGAGAAATTGACTTCTGTCATCACAACATGACACAGAATAGGCTGCTCTGTGGGTTTCCTTTGTGAAGGAATCAGGCGAACATCTTCGTAATACTTTTGAAGAAGAGATTACATCTCCTCACCTGAATTGGTGGCTGTCATAAGGTTTTCCAAAAAGTACTACATAAATTTTAGTTTTTAATGACTGCTGAGATTGAATTCAGTTGAGCTGAAGCCTTTTTTGCATTGAATCACAATGAGAGCCAAGGACCAACGGACATGAATAAGAATTAAAGAGATGCAAGAAAATAGCCCTAATAAAAAAGCACAGCACTTGGATGCCACAGTTAGATTGAGTCCTGAATTGTCTTTGATGGGTTTCTCAATCTTGTCAGTAATGATGGTCTCCCATGGTGCCAGCAAACTGCGAGCAATTTTCTGCAGTAGCTGCTGTGACCTGATTGTATTAAGATGAAATGTTATCAGGAGACATATACAAAAGCTTCTCCTTTCTTGTGTCTGATGCAAGGAAAAAAACCATCTTTCTCTGCTTGGTGAAGCATAGAGAACCTGCCTCAAATCCAGGCTGGAAGAAAATATGTGTTTCAGTTATGTGCCATTTACTGGATCTTTGTTAGAGACAAATATTGTAACTGGAATAAAATGAGATTTTACAGAATATTTTCAACATATTAAATATCATGGTTTCTTTTATGTGGATATATTATCAACAGCAATGTTTGGTACAGTAACCTAGCCTAATATGAACATTTGTAGATAGCATTGCATTATGCTTAATGCGTGTTTTCTGTATATAATTTAAATTTGTATTTCTTAGAAGTAAGCCAGAGTAGAAGTGGTTGATTAGAATAGAATATTTCAGTTGAAAGGGAACTCAAATGGTCATCTAATCCAACTGCCTTACAAATTCAGTTGCTGTTGAGATGGGAGAACAAAATCATTTAGATGTGTTTATCGAGGAGCACTGAAATAGATGACAGATATCTACATTAGAGATATTCAGTTCTGTTAAATCTATTATAGTCTTTCATTTGAGGGCCTTAAGATGGTGAGAGTTCATAACTGAGCAACTCTCTAATGCAAATTTAGGTATTTTTAGTTATTTATTAATATGAACCTCATTATGCCAAGTCTGGAAACAACAGGGAGTCATCATAGCCAATTAAATTTAAGCAGGAGTTCTTGGGCAGGATTTTGGTTAAGGTTTGTGTTCTTGTATTTACTTTTGCCAGTAGTAAAGGAGACATACTAACAGGTACTACATGCAGAACAGTTTCTGGTCATAATAAGTAAATCAGAAAATTTCTATCTTTGCAAAATTGTGAGGAATAGTACTTTCAGTTTTAAGTGGATAAAGTACAAAAGCAGTCAGGTGCAGCTGAGAAAAAGTAGAACAACAGTTCTGAATCATTTAGACACCCCATTAGCTGTAAATCACTCATTTTGGTTTATTTTTAGAAGGTGTTTGTTCCTCATTATTGTGTAACTAACAGCAGCCTATAATCCATCACGTAAACCATTCTGGTACCTGAGGATTGGAAGGTAGCAAAAGTGACATCAGTTTTCTAAAAGACTTTCTGGGAAGTCAGGGTTAATATAGGCCTGTCATCTATAGTCTGTCAGTCTGTAGCAGACAAATATAATTTTCGGGGAAATTAGTAAAATCTGTCATAGTAATAGAAATAATGGACACATGAATAAATATGATGAACACTCATGGTGATTTTTTTTTATGGAATGCTTGACTCTCAAAGCCACTGAATTCTTCAAAGTTCTCAGCAAGCCCATGGATAAAGGAGATTGTTAAAATTTCAAGATAGTTTTCAAAACAATGGCTTTCCCAAAAGTTTTAAGCAAATTAAGTGCTCAAAGAGTTTCTGCCTATACAGTTCCTTCTACAGACAGGTACTGGATAAAAGACAGAAACCAAAAAATAGGAATAATGGGAATGAATATAGATAAGACCATAAGAACAAGTCTGATGATGATATTAAAATTCATTCAGCAAGGTAATGACAAGGTTCATCATCAATGAACAATAAGATGAACTTACATGAATCAGTGACTGAACACTGAAATGGCAGTTAAAATGCAATGTAAACTGATATAAAGTGATGCACATAGAAAAAAGTCTGAACTTCACACAGAAAATGAAGGCATTGAGATAACTATTAATACTCGGGAGGACCAAGAATGGCCTGGACAGGCGGAGAACCTCTTCCTTTTCAGCTTGAGCTGAAGCTGGCAGAAGGCAGGTTTGGAACAGTAAAATGAGTCAGGTTTTCATCAGTCATAGTATTTCTTGATGCAGAACAAAATTTTAATCTAGTCCAAGTTCTAATGTGTTAAAACTAAGGGGCTAAAATCACCCTAAAAATTATTTCAAGGATAGTTCTCTCTCTGATGGTCCCAAAATATGGCCTATATTGGTACTAGCAGATAAAACCAAATAATAAGCTGCTTTGGCTGGCACAGAGTGCTGAACTGTGCTGCTGTCAGCACCTTTCACAAACAGCCATATAGTAACACTGACAAATCTGTGATGTGTTTCTTCACTGGTATTGTTTTGAGTCTTGTGGAGATACAAAGGACAAATCCCACAGGTACTGTGCTGTCCTGCACGAGAAAGAAGCTTAAAACCTCAGAAGTTTAATCACTCACGGATGATGGGGACAGCTGAACAAACAGGATGCTCCTGAATTGATGAAAGGAAGAAATTGCATTTCTGAACTCCTGGACCCAAAAGCCAAATAGGATAAAGTGAAAATGGAGGAGTTCAAAATATGAGAAATACACCAGCCAATGTGATTGAGGTTGATGGGTACCTGTGAGCAAAGTGCAATAATAGCTTCCTGGTAGAAAACCCCTGAAGCTGCCTGAGTTATCAGGAGTAACATGATCTCAGTTTCTGATTCATAAGCTTGAGTGAGGTAACTTCACAGATGTCTGCCAAAATGAGTACTTCCAAACACAGTTCATGTGTATTTGAGTAAGTTACGTACATTGGAAAAAAAATTCTTCCAAAGAGTTTGTGTGGCTTTTTCCATCTGATCACACAAAATGTGACAGCTTTACAAGTGCAAACCCAGAAGAGGGTATGTTAATGACTTAAGTCATTTCCTGTTCAAGGAAATAAGTAACTGGTCTTTTCATATCAATATCACAGTGTATCTTCACTCTCTGGCAGGTCTTACGACAATAATAAGTGTAATGATGTGTAATGTTGCTTATTATCATCTTCCAAGTTTGTTTTGAGTCCTTCAGTAATTTAAGTTGCAGCTTAGACAGGCACTAAATATATGCTCCAGTAATCAATTTGAGATGAGTGTTTGGAGAAAGCCATACATACTTAAGCACTGTCAATATATCCTTTATCCTGCAGGTGTACAGCATATGAAAAAATAGAATATAGCAGGTGGAAATGCTAAAAACCTCTTGAAGTTAATGAAACTCATGGATGTTCATCCTGAGAAAATATATGGTTAACTACTGTTAAATATGATTTCTTTATATGTTACCTTGATTGATTATTTGCTTCATTAGGAGGCTTAGATTGGTTAATGTTGGTTCTGTCGTTTGTCATGGATGTCATGGTTAGTCTTTAGCTCTGGTTGACAACATTCATATATTTCATTCCTGCATCCATTCATTACTGCATCTCTGGTTTAGCTTGTGATGTTTCTTGAGGCCCACTCAAATTCTTCATCCTAATCTTGTGTACCTTTGGCACCTCTCTTGAGTAGACAGTCTGCCTTTTGAAGTGGAAAAATCCCATTCAATACCAGTTTCTTGAATTTGCTTCCTCAAACTTGCCCGTATATTCCATACAGTTTTTCTATCAATGGCTCTCTCTGACATCTTTCTTCTTTCCATATCTTATGCCTACCCAATATATATATATACACCTCTTTTTGCCTCTCATATGTATATTGCTATATTTAAACTACTCAATATCTCTTCTGCTCTAAAAATGACCCGCTTGCTTCACTTCAATGTATTTCATCTGTAACCTTCTGCCTCATCTCACCAGGATTTCTTCTTTTCTAACCCTTGTATTCTCCACAGTTGAGAGGTCACTTAAATTTTCTCCTCCTTTGAAAGACCTTCTGTCTTTTAAGAATCGCTCTGCTAGCTCTTTTTTTTTTAAATCACACTATCTTTTTGGATTTCCCTCTCAGTCATACAGAATGTAAGCTATGGAAAATTACTTTTTTTAGCAACAGTGCTATAAAGGTCAGACCTACATTTCTCCTTCTCATTTGTGGCTTCCATATTGTGTATTGCTGGCATAAAAGGACATTCCTGCTCTCTTTAGAGAGTGTAGCTGCCTGCTTAGGGCCTCACTGTGAATAGAGTTGCACTTCTAAAGAGTTGGGGCTGCATGTGCTGCAGTAAGTCCCCAGCTACAGGATGAGCTGGTGGCCCAGAAGATTAATTTGAACCATTTCTTACTGTGAGACGAGTTCTTTGGATGCTGGATAACCTCACTTATAACTGGAAGCAAAATAATCTATGAGAGCATTAACAAATAAAGCATTTTCAACAAAGAAACACCACAGGAATGTTCTGATATTTCTTCTGACAGCACACAACCTGAATGCTGAGGTGCTCAAAAGATATTATCTGCCTAACATCTAAAATATCAGCTGTCAAAGCCCTTAAAATCCTGCTTCTTGAGCAGTATGATCTCTGAGCTGAGGTGGGAGGAAAGGTTATCACATACAGTCATGAGATGAATGTGTATTGTACTGGTTTCTTTCAGTTTCTCCAACCTTCACCAAGCTTTCTGTGTGCAAAAGAAGAAACTGATTAAAGTGGAAGACAGATTTTAAAATGGATGCTATCTCAGAATTTAATTCAATTTATAAACAGTTACAATCAATTCCCCACCAACCCATCTTCATTCTTTTTTTTTTTTCATAAAAATGCAGTGTTTTGCAACTGTTAATAAGACTGCAAACAACAGAGGCCTCATTCACTGTCTGTTCACTTAATGACCTTTAACTGCTTGCACCATTTTTTCTGAAAATATATCTAAATGCCTAACTAGAATGGATTATTTCTTCCAATGCTAATGGTTCTGACTGAAAGCAACTCTTCTAAACGGGTAAATCTTTATAAGTCTTTAAACTTTCGTGGCATTTTTAGTTGGGCAAATCTAAAGGCATTAATGGGGGGACAAGTGTAGAGAAGAAAAAATACCTATCACGTCCCAAATCTGGCAAGTATCTTCTATATTACGTTGTCTCTATGACTTAGGAATAGGTATCTAAGTATTCTGTTTCTGAGAGGGAATTTCCTTGACTTTCATGGTCATAATAGTTGGTAGTTCACACAATCTGCAGTCATAAGGGAGGTGTCGTTGACTTCACTTGTTATACACATGATGGTTCTGGAAAGTTACTGTTATATTTCCAGGGAATCTATAATGCAAATGCCAAGTGTCTTACATTCATTATAGGAAAGCCTAAATATGTTTTTACCTTAATCTTTAAAAATATGTCATATCAATCTTTGCCTTCCATCTCAGAAAGAAAATTTGAAAAGATACCCTGTAAAACATCGCTAATTTTCAAATAGATTTTTCTCTTGTTAAGATTTTTACCTGAACTTGGTCCATTTTCTAAACAAAGCTAGACAAACATTGATGTTCCTCCAGAGCACCTAATACTGAATTGCCTCATCATGAAAAACATATTTACTATTTCCTTCTCCATATCTGAGTTTACAGAGATTCTTTGTGTAATTGGATAAATAAGCCATGCTGTTTCTTGCCTTTTTTTTTTTTTTTTTAATTTTAGACTTTTAAAAAATGTTTAATGGGATCATCTCTAGTACTCAGCTTTATGAAATTACACTTTCAGCATTGTGAGAATTATTGGATGTTATAAGATAATTTTAGATCACTTAGTATACCAAATGTATGCTTTACTGGTATTGTCTGGTGTTGCAAGCACTATTTTCTACTTAGTTAATAGTTAATGTGATTCCAGCTGAACCAGTATAAAGTTCTAAGAATATCCCAGGTTTGTAGTTACCAATTTATAACCTCCTAAAATAGTAGAACTGGGTATGGCTGCCAAGACTTTCATTATGCAACCACAAATGTAGTGTAGATATCAAATCTTTGGCAATCTTTTCCTTCATCATTCACAATATTCATACTTCTTTGTTTGCCTTTGTTGCATACTGAAATGTTAGAATGCTTCAAGATTTCTTAAGTAGCCTGAGTATTAAGAGTTTTATATAAAAACTGGTAATTGTAGTTGAAAAATTATAAAAAAGAAGCTGATTGAGTAATTTTTACCCCTAGTCCATGTTAGGTATTTATTCCCTGAAGTTACTCATAGAACAAAAAAATCTTTTATCATTCTCATATGATGAGTACCACATCCTACTTTCTGTAAATAGAAGTATTACTTGAATATTTCAGCCTTATCAGCATGTTCTGAAGTTTTATTATTTACATTCATAACTGAAGATTTTACTATTGCTAAGTATTCTCACATTACTGTATTTTAAAGCCTTTTACATAATTGCTGTATACCTGCCATCTGTGATTTTATTCTGATTGATCTTAGATCTCATCCCCATGTTTCTGATAACATCTATCCTACTAAATAATTTTCCCCTTACTTTGTCATCCTCTAGTTTTGCATATAGCCCTTGAGCAAGCGGTGATAGAAAAAGAGAAGTGTCATGTATCTGAATCCTATTATTTGTTCCAGTTCAGTCCCTGTATAGTTGTGCTGAAATGAAGAAAATTGCTTATTTTTAGGTTTACTAAAGCAGTGACATACTTAATATTTTTTGTTTGCATTGAATTTTCAAATTAGTATTTAATGAATTTCTAAAAATCATGAGAGAAGCAGTTCCAAAAGGAAATCCCAAAGTCTAGGATTTTTTTTCGGTATCAACAATCAATGTAAAATAAAATAAATTTTAGCAAAGCAATCATATTTATGTGTTTAGCCAAAGAAAGCACACAGTGTTCTTGCAGATATTTAAGGTCTGGCATAGAAATTGCATGTGTCTTTTGAAACAAGCTTTTATTACCTTAAAATTCAGTGTAGTTAAATTGCTTCCATTTGCAAATCCTTTTCTAAATATGCTGGTATCAGTAGGCCAGGCATCACATCATGAATTGAAAATCATGTTGCTTTTTGCTCTCTCTGGAAATCAGGTGTTGATATTTTTTGAGAAGTTGTTTGCTGTGTAGTTACTGTGCTGGGCCCAGGCTGAAGACATATTACTGTGGAGTCTGTGGTTTTCCGAACATAAATGGAACACCCATCCAGCCTGCTGTGATAAATTTCCTGCACAGTCATGTCCTTGAATCATAAGCAATAGCAAAGCATGGTTGAAGGAGACGATTCTAGAAAAGAAACCTGAGGGATAACTACCTTTTAGAGGAAAAAATGTAAGCAATAAATCTGGAGCTCAGATGCCACGATCAGCTTCAAGATAATTCTTGAAATTAAGTGTATTGAACCTTCAACAGGACTGTGGACTTTAAAAGACATAGGTCTGTAGTAATGATTTTAATTTTAATTGATACAAGAATTGTCCTACTAAATAAGAGATTCTTCAATTCTTTAATAAACATGGAATAAAAACCTGCCTTCGGTTATTTTATCAGGTGATGAATGCCTTCTAAGAGGTCTGTTATCCATGCCAAAAATCCAAACCCCTTGGATACCAAAGTATAGATTTAGGCACTCCTGTAAAGGAATTTCTGAGTGCTCTTCAGGGCAAAAATCTCTCTTTCCGTTCTCTGTGTTGGATAAATGGAACTAACAAAAACTAATCAAAGATAAGAACAGTAGAGTACAGAAATGAAACTGCATATGTTTGTCTAACTTTCCTCAAAAGGAATTTTTTTTTAATGCATGCAAGTACTGACTGGACATTTTCTATTTCTTTTCTTTTTTTTTTTTTTTTTTTAATTCCAGCTAACTCCAAGAAGAAGTTTATCTCAGAACCCATTGCCAACAAATTTCCATTTTAATATAGACTCCTATTGGGAAAAGAAGGATGGAAAATCAGGTTTTTATATATTGAAAATAATGTCACTGATAAGAAAAAAGAATCTCATAAAGATAATCCCAATAGAAGACAAAATATTAACTACTGAAGTACAAGAGTACCATATATTTTTTTAGAACAGGTTATTTCAGATAGAAAGTTATTGTGTGGAAAGTAGTTTGAAAATCTAACCTGAAATACTGATACAATCTTTCTATAACTGACTTAGAACTCTCTCATATGCTCCTTTATTTTTACTGTTCCCTCAAAATATATTTGCCCAGTAGGCCATAAAAATCTTAAGTGACATTGTAACTTGTTAGTGTCCTAAGTATTATTAATTATTAAAGCAGCTCTGTTGTCTTCTTTAAAGCAGTTATCCATCTGAATAATTGATAACATAATTGGTTGTGTTTATTCCTATTACCTAGGGGCTTGTCTATTTGCTGTTTTAACACAGTGTCATGAGTTTGTCTAGGGACATTTTTTACCAGAGCTGTCTGGAAGGAGAGTACTGATAATACGTAAAACAGTTTTTAGTGCTTATTCAAAAGGATAAAGGGTATTATACTGATTTTTGGTGAAGAATTGCTATGTGTTTATACAAAAACTATGCTTTACTGGTGTCTCAGGGAGGGAATGTCACTGTGATTCACCTTGGGATATTATAATGTACAGCAGGCAGTTAAGACATTTTTGCATTTCTCTCTTTTTTTTTTTTTTTCAACCAAGCAGTTACTGAACTCTATCCCTTATGCAGTAGCTTTGTTTAACAGCACATGTAATCTCATAGCAGTCTTTGTTTCCCACATCTTGGATCAGATGGCAGCATGCAAAGCAGCTTAAAACCAGCAGAATGGCTGTCAAGGGATCAGAGTGGCAAACTGGTAAGGCTAGGAGGAGGGGAATAAGGATGAAGAGGAACTTGGAGTGATCTCATGATCATGTGTAACACATGGCAGCCATTCTTGGGTCCTTCAGACTTGGCAGATTTTTGGCTAATACTGTGAGAACATTATAAATTGTGAATAGGATTTGCAAGGGCATTGTGTAAAATATTCATTGGTTGTGGGGGAGGATTGGCTGCAGAGCACCCAAGTGGTGAACTGCACCCTGATTGCTGGGGCTCCATTCCATACTGCTGAGTGGAGTTTTCTCTTAGGACAATCCTACTATTGCATTAGACACCTGCAGACGGTGAGATGTGCTTTTTTTTAGCTTACTACTATAAGCAGAAAGAAGAGCAGCCTCTCTAGTTATGTTGAGCTCCACTAGCAGTCACAGGCATAGCAAATATGATGAATGGTTCATGATTCATTCTTTGGCTCACAGGGTCTTTGCCCTGGAAGTGTGTGGTGTGAAAAGGGAAGGAGCTCTTTGCCCTGTCATAAAAAATGAAAGTTGTCTTAGCATGGTTGGAAAATATTATTAAGAAAATGATAAAGGAAAACATAATCTCTGTGGAGAGTGGTTTAATTGTGATGCTTCAGGAGGGGAGTAGTTGTACCAACAGCCTTTCTCAGCTTCTATATTAGATTGCACAAAATGGATAAAGTATAGTTTTCATAATATGTTTTTGTAAAGATCTAAAGGCCATAAGCTCTGGAGAAATTCTAAGTGGCTGCTGCTTTGTGAAACAGTGGAAAAACATTGCAAAAACTTTTTAAGGGAGATGCTTGCCTATTTTTACATGTTAACGAAAAGAAGCTATCACTTCTTCTTAGTTAGTGCCACTGTAAGAATGGACAATTTTGCTCCAAGGACTTGACTTTAAGCTATTGTCGTGCCGAATACATAACAATGTCTCTGCTGGTTGCCTCCTAACACTATTTTGACAGCAAAACAAGTACCCCTTCCATTCTTTGCCATGACAGTGGAAAATAAACATCTGGCTATCTGTTTCTTCAGAAAATATAAAATGTGGCTTCTGAGAGAGTGTCTGTATGCAAGAGCATTATTTTGTCAGAGAAATAATGCTTTATCTAAGAAAAAAAAAAAAAAACAGAAACAGCATTAACATCTGGTTTCAAGTGTGTTAAGATCCAACAACTCAGTGTCAATTTGGTCTGACTTTACGGTATTACTTGCTTGATTATGGCTCTCGCTGGAGGAGCCGAGCATTTTGATATCATCCAAAGCCCCTGAGAACAATTCAAACCAGCTGGTATTCTCCTTATTACATAATTACAAAGCATGCGGCGCCGTTTGGCATACTGAAGAGGCACTGGGGGCCTACTTCTCAAAATATTTACAGCCTTTTATTCTTTTCTAAACAATCATTTGCATAGTAAAAGTGATATACAGCACACCAACATGTGGATTTACTTTTTTTGCACTTTCTCAAACATACCTGGAAGTGGCTGTGTTTAGCAGTGAATAGGCAGGAGTGAGATGGAGCTGTCAGGGAAAAAGGCTGTAATATTTTCAGGAACAATTTCACATTGACTCAGTCAGTGAAAAATGAGGAATCTTTCAAAGAAAACCTGAAAGACGGATAAATATTTTGCATATGTGAAAGCATATCATGAAACATCTGCCCTGGAAGTGGAGAAGTTAAGACACTAGGAGAAGTTGCATGTGAGCAAGCTGGTTGTGACAGGGTTGCTAATGTGTAGATGAGATGCAGTGGCTGCATCTTGTTAAGAGATGTGTATGTGTCTGCATGTGTACATCTTTAAGTAACATATTTTTGATTGTGAGATTGGTTTCTTTCTAAGGCCAAGTTGATAAAATTCTATTTTATGTGAAGAGAACAAAAAGCCATGGAAATTATCATTAGCTGAGATACCAGGGAGGAAAAAAAAAGGGGAAAAGAGGAAAAATCTGTTGAATTTTCTGTCATTATTTTTCAGTGTGAACGATTTAAAGTTGCAAAGGGATAGGAGAAAGGTGATTAACTGTGTATTTTCTCCCTACCACACCAGTAAAATGTATGCAATTCTTGTATGCATACAACTTTTGAATTACAAACCTCTTTCTGATGTTAGCACCCACAACTAACTGTCATGCCATGTATGGGAGGCATTGCACAATGTAGCTAAGTTCCTTCTAAGTCCCAAAGTCTTCTCAAGTTTTCTCTTATTAAATTCATATTGGTAAAAAGGAATCACATACAGCAATGTTAAATGACTGAATAATGAATGTTTAAAGGTTTTCATCCTGTGTGGTACAGGTTTTTTTCTCTGTTTTTCATTGGTTTTAATGAAGAGATCATGTAAGGTATTTAATTATATTGTGCTTGGTGCTAAACTCCAAATATTTTGTCTTTTTATCCACAAAACTAAAATCTTATTTGAACCAAACTTTTACATCTTATAAAATTGTTTTGAGGAAGAAAAAATACTAGCTGAAAGTGAGCATAGGCAGATTATTAGATACACTATAGGGAGCCTGGTATTTACATATTGTCCAGGACCTGAATGGTGAATCGTTTATATGAATAGATATGATTAGTTGTAGATCTCTGCACCCCTGTGGGGGGGTGTTATCTTTCAATTTCCACACAGCAAGGGTTACTGAAACTAATTTTTTGTGCCTGCCTGTTTCCCACTTTCAAGATGTTTTAATGCATTGCATAATTTGGACTGGAAGTGAAGGTATTATAAGTGCAGAATCAAAATGAGAAATGTAATGTCGGTCTGAATGGACTGCCATGAGTGGCTTGCTGAGTACAGTGACACAGTCTGGCAGATACCACTGTGTAAACCTTCAGACCACAAACCTTACTAAATTCTGAACTATGTTTTGCTGTCTGGTCAACTGCAGAATTTGACTGAATGCTAATAAGTTTCACAGCTGACTTCCTAAACCTGTCCAAGAGATAGAGCAAAGAAAGGATGCTGCTGCCACATAAAACAAGGAGACAAACAGCTTCATCACACAATGTCATGTTAAATAACCAGACATAAGCAGACCATTGTACCACCCATTGCACTATTTCTTAATTTAGGCATACTACCAAAGTACCTGTCACAGGAGATGCTACCAAAAATTACTTTAAGCCTGCTGGGCAGCTGGAGATGAATTTGTCTAAGGAAATACCTGACTGTATTTTAATGTATGCTGGTTTTTCAAGAGCTGCATGAATGCTCAAATAGGAAACCATGCCACCGACTGTTGCTTTATAATTCATTTTGTCCTCTGGTTCTCATTCATTATGATTCTGCTGGTTTTGCCTTGCAAGCTTTCCTGAGCAGAGACAAGATCACAAAGAAAAAAGGGGTAAATTGAAGTATAAAAGAGTTTCATTTATGACAAATGTTATCAATTAGCCAACAAAAGGGAACACACTGCTGGACCACATACTTACAAAAAAAGGAAGAATTGCTTGGGAGTTTGAAGGCTGTGGGTAGTCTTGTCTGGAGCAATCATGAAATAGAGGAATAGAGAAGTTCAGGATCTTGCAAGGAGTTAAGGCAAAAAGCAAGATCATAACACTGGGCTTCTAGAGAACATGTTGATGGATCTTCTTGGAAGAATACCACATATTCTTGGTGTATGCAGAGCTGTTCCTCTCAGATTCTCACTCCTCTCTTCACTGGCTACATTTACTGGAGAGAAGAGGTGTCTAGGAGAGCTGGTTGATTTTCCAGCACCTTCACTTTCAAGCTTGATGATATGCAGGAAGTGGGGCAATGTTAGCAAGAAGCCTCTGTGGATAAACAAGGAAGTCCTGACAGAACCCAAATATAGTAAGAGAAGGTAGCAGTCAAGAGGTGGAAACAGGAGTAGCTGTCTCAGCAGGGATATAGAGACATCATCCAAGGGCACAAGGATGGATTTAGGAAGGCCAAAGCAGGAGCGAAAGACCATATACAAAATAGATGCTGATATAAACTTAAGGCTTAGATCTGTGGTCGCACTTCTGTTCAGAAGCGGATCTGTTTATCCTGGAACCTGCTATCCTAATAATAGCCACAAAGCATAGAAGGAAATCCAGATCTATTTAGTTACTTAGTTATTTAGTTTAGTTATTTAATTTTGTTGCTGCGTCTTTTCTGTGTGTCATTTTTAGGCTTCTCTGAATGTTCTACTCTTCTAAGCCTATCATAGATTTAGCCACCCACTCAACTGGAGTGCAAGCTTTTATCAGGTATCCAATATTTAAAACAAAATAAATTATTATGTTCTGAAATATTTTAAGAATCTTCATACTTCTCTGAGTACTCAATATACTGGCAGAACCTGGTTCTATCTTTAGGATTGTGTAGATGCTATGGGGTTTAGGTGAGACAGAAAAGAAGGCTGCAGTACAGGGTACTTTTGATAATTTATTCAGGAATAGCAGAAAACTCCTTCACAGTGGCTCACCAAACTCCTGATGCTACCATTCTCCCTTCTAATCCAGACAAATAGTGTTCACAGACCATAATGTATACCCGGGAAGCACCCCAGAAAGGTGGACAATTATGTCCATTTACTCCGTCTGTGGAAAGAGAATAGTCAAGGTAATGACATATCTGGTGAAAAAAGTTTATGTTCTTCCAGCATCAACCATTTTAATGTTATTGTAACTTTTTTAAAAGCCATGCATTAGATCATGTATCATATCGTGTATTTTGTAGCCCTTCGAGTTTTTTGTTTTGAGGTTGAATTTGGAAGTCTGTAAAGGCAGAAGCTTGGAGATTTCAGCTACATACTCCTTTCCATATATTATCTGCTTATTCTCCTTGTGAAGGCAACAGAGTCATTGACATAATCCAACCTGGTAAAACAAATGATGGATTTAATGGCATTCATCTGAAGTCTCAAAGTAAAATCTACAAATCAGCTATGAATAAATGACCAGGAGTTTGCCTACACATATTTCATATTTGTTGCCATAACACACAACCTGTTAAGGAAACTTGAACCAGTGTGTGTTGGGTTTGCATGGCAAGGCTTTGGTAGCAGGGTTGCTTCTTTAAGAAGCTGCCAGAAGCTTCCACTATGTCCAACAGAGCCAATGCCAGCCGGTTCCATGACGGACCTGCTGCTGGTCAAGGCTGAGCCAGTGAGTGATGGTAATAATGCCTGTGTTTAAGAAGGGAAAAAAAGTTATTGCGCAGAAGTAAATGGAGCCAGTGAAGAGAGCAGTGAGAATCTGAGAGGAACAGCTCTGCATACACCAAGGTCAGTAAAGAAGGATGGTAAGGAGGTGCGCCAGGAGCCAGAGCAGAGATTCCCCTGCAGTCAACAGTGAAGAAAATGGTGAGGTAGGATATCCTCCTGCAGCACATGGAGGTCCATGGTGGAGCAGACATCCACCTGCAGCCCACAGAGGAACCTCACGCTGGAGCAGGTGAATGCCTGAAAGAAAGCTATGATCCCATGGGAAGCTCATGCTGGAGCAGACTCCTGACAGAACCCATACTGAAACAGCCTGTTTGAAGGACTGCACCCTGTAAAAGGGATCCACATTGGATCAGTTCATGAAGAACTGTAGCCTGTGGGAAGGACTCACACTAGAGGAGTCCTTGGAGGACTGACTCTTCCTGAGAAAGAAGCATCAGCATGAACAAACGTGATGAACAGATGGTAACATTCAATCTCCTCACCAGCTTGGCTCTGTGTAAGCACTGATCAGCAATAAAAAGAAAACATCTCTGAATTATCAACACTATCTTCAGTGCAAATCCAGAAGAGAGTCCCATTCTAGGCACTCTGAAGAAAATCAACTCTACCCCCATCCAAAACCAGCATACCCCCATTCCCCATCTCCCTGCTCTGATTTGATTGGTGATATATTCAAATAATTTCCCTAAATCAAGTCTGGTTTGCCTGAAATGATAATTGCTGAGAGATGTCTCCCTGTCCTTGTCTCAACTCATGAGCCTTTATTATATATTCTCTCCTCTGTGCAGCTGAGTAGTGATCGAGCAGCTTTGGTGAGCACCTGTCATCCAGCCAGAGTCAAACCACCACACACTGTAAGAACACTTCATAATGGAAGTCTAATGTCTAGTAGTAAGGCAGGCTCAAAAAAGGCTGCACATAAATCTCTAACCAGGCAATGGGTCCTTCCATGTTGCAGCTGGAAGTTTGTTGTGAATTAAACACTCATCTTCCTAAATGGGCTCTGGTCTGCATTCCAAAGTAAGGTCTTTGCCTTTCACCCTGGCACTTCGAATACATGTGCACATGGATTAAGAGAGGATGTTAGAGAAGAGTCAGATTTAAAACAGATGTCTGTCCCCTTGCCTCTAGGTTCCGCTTAACAGTCAATGCAGCTTTCAAATAGGCAGTCTTTCTCTTTGTCACATTTCCAAAATAGTATTTCTTTGGATTCTGACATCTTTTAGCACCTCTGTTCCCTCTCCAGCTACTTTAATATAGCTGTGACACCTGGCTCCGTCCTGTGTGATTATGTAGTTGTTTATGGAAACTGGAAAAGGTAGTTGTAGCTGGAAGCCTGTCTGCCTTGATACAGATAGACCCTACTAGCAGTTACCCAAGGCTGACCAAAAATTCCATTAATTACATGCAATTATTTTTCTCTCCTCAAATCTAAGATATTTTATGCTCTATTCTGTTTCTGATTGCTTCTGAGACAGAAACGTCAATGTAAAGTAGCCATAATCCTTTTTAATGATATAGGCAGAGTGAATAATGAATTGCATGTAGAACAGGCAACATACCTCTCCAAATGTATGTAAGACACTATTGCTGCTTTGTTCTTTGATAAGTTTAAATCCAGCTTTTAGCTAGCAGATTCAATAGTCTGTGTGGTGCTACTATGTAATTTAATTATATTTAATGATTGCATTCAATATTATTATTAATAAAGTTCAACAAAAGGAACAGTGTTGTGGAAAAGCAATAATATCCCCTATGACAGCTCAAATAAGGAAGCAACCCTTATTCTGTTAAGTATGTGTTGTATCCTGATATGATTAACTTTAATTCATGTTGAAAAGACTTTTCACCTGTTATGAGAGAATAGGCTTTTCACGCATGGTTCAGTTTCTTTTACTGGCTTTAATAATTACATTTATCTGGTACTAATTTTTCTCCTTTGCAAAACCGTGCATAGTAGTTTTTGTATGTATGTATAATAACTTGGATTGCCTAATTTCTTAATCCTGTAAAGCTTCACTTTAAAAGTCCGTTCATCTTGCAAGAGGAAAAGAACTTCTATTGCATGCAACTAGTGTCAAGATAATCAAGGTGGATAATGCAGTTTCTGTTCTTCTGAGTAGTATTTGTGCAACTTCTAAAAGGTTCAGTATGTCATTGCTGTAAATCAGAATTGAAACCTCATTTGCTGAAAGGTTCTAAGAAACACCACTTTAAAATGTGAGTTACGCCATTGAAAGTGATACCTTTTTAAAATGCATGTCAGCTAGCATTTTGCTACTTGAAAATAGAAAAAACCCTAAAGCTTAATGAAGCAAATGCATCAATTAGATAATTAGCTTAAAAAGCAAAAGGGAATTTCATGTCACTTTTACTTACTGAACCTCAGGATGTCTTATTAAATTACACATTAGATTTTTCTCATACGGAGGTCAATAGTGTGCTTGTTACTTCATTTACGTAGATGGTGAAAATAGAAGAAATAGAAAAGGAAATTCGTAAAACTTGAAGAATTGTGCCTATTATGGATAAGCAATTTGCTTTAAAATAGGTCTCAACATATAAAATTAAAATGTTGATTAATAAAATAATGCTTAATGCAGTTGCAGAAAGAACTTAAATAAGAACAGTGCACAGAAAGAATATTATATCTTGAATGCTATGTTGCAGAACAAGTAATAATTTTTACAGCAGAACATTTTAGTTTCCCTCTGTTAGAAACTGATTACCTCTGTTCAGGAGGCAGTTTCCAACCTTTCTTTCTCTTCCTCTACTTTATGGGTTTCAAATGTGATTTCCCTGTTATGACTTATCTTTGCTTACTTGAACAATTACAAGTACTGCTGTACTGCACATGCAGGATGAGGCAAATGAAAAGGGTTCCTGTGACTGTGTACGGGTTTGTAAGCTGATGTGACTTCCTTTAAAATAGTCAATAACCCCTATCCTTTTCTAAAAAGCACCTAATACCTCCCCCTTCCTGTGAATTAGATATGCAGGTTTTTTGATGGGTGAGGCTTTTTTATACACAATATTTTTCAGCTGCAGTGTTCTAAGACACTCATGCAAGACTGCATTGGAAATGAAACAAAAAACTTTTTTCAGTTTTATCTACTTCATGATACTATTATGTAACCCAGGAAAGGCCAAAGAAAGGGGCATCAGGATAACAGTTTTTAAAACAATGAAATTACTGAGAGATGTTGCATATGTTTCTAACCTGTTCTTGCAGGCTTTAGCTATACTCCTTAATCTCTAAGTATCCTTAAATCTCAAGTTCCCTTGCATGAGGATTTTATAATCAGGTACTGTATCAGTGCTGGTACAGTTCTTGATGCTCTCCCTAGAAATTTCTTTTGAATCACATTTTGATCATTTCTAGACTTCTGTTACTGCTTTCTTGTATTGACTAATATCCAAGGAAAATAGCTAGGGGAAGAGATTTTACCTAGTTAAAATCCTGACCTTGAATTTTGGCATCTTGTCTTTGCATACAACATCTACCCTTGGAAACTGATTGACAACTGACTTTTTTCTTTGAAGCCTGTTTTTCTAAGAAACAGATTTTCAGAGGCTTGTCTAATTCCTGTAGGTTCTGTGAAAATCCCAGATTAATTCTTGATTCATTTGACTATTGACTGCACAATTCTATTTCCATTATACTGTTAGGCCCTATGTGCAAATAAATTAAATTGTGTTTAACTGGATTTTATGGATATCTTTCTTAGAGGTACTTGTAAGGGCTTTCAAAATTAAATTTATAATTATTCCTAAAGCTTAACTCTAACTCAAAATTGGTAATTCCTCAGACTGACCCAATACACTGAGTCAGAAGAAAAGGTTACCATCAGGCTGTTCTGTAAGTTAGCTTTTAATATGTAAGCTGCCAACCTGGCTGTGTTTGGGATCTGTCTGTACAGCCACTATAAGCCGGCTCAGGGCTTCCATGCCTCAGCAGAGGAGCAATAGAAATGCAAGAATTTACTTGCTTGTATCAAATTTCTGTGTGAACTCCTGTAACCTATTTGCAACCAAACCACAATTTCTGACAATAAATCCTTATAAAATAGACCAACATGCTTCAAAAGTCAATTTGTACTTCCATATATCATGAGGCAATGCACTAGAATCAGATCTATTTCACTCAATCTATTTCAGTTCCCCATTTTACTTTTGCTTTCGCGTCTTTTCATTTTCTACATCACAGTTCGACTACAGACCAGAAGTCTCTAGCGTACTCTGGGAGCCTGCACAGCTGCCTTTTGGCCTTCCTTCTGCTTAGGGACCATCTTGTCTCCACACCTGCTTTTACTGTACTGCCAATCTGCACAGGCCAAGAGGCACAAAAGTAACTGTAATATGCTCTAAGAAGTTCAATTCATCTTTTTTTTTGTTTCTTTCTTCACAGTTTCTCTTTATTTGTGCCAGTTTGTCATCACCCGCAATCTTACTAAGCCTAGCAATGTTTTTTATCAAAGCAACGTTGCTGAGCATGTCTAATTTCTCACCCAATTGGCCTGCCAACTCCAATGGACTGGCTAAATAGTTGCAAACCTGTCAGCTCCAGAGGACAAAGGGACATATTTTGCTGTGCAGCTATAAAACCACTTCAGTAGAGCTGTAACAATTGCAGAAATTTATTGTATTAGCATGCATAATATCATATGAGCATTTCATAATATTGATACTAAAAAGTAAGAATCATGATGCTGCAAATTATGTGATGCTGTGAAACATTTTCCTTACATTTTAAGAGTCTGGGGCTCTCTCTCTTGTCACTAACACTACTGTCTTCCAGATGGTCTTGGTTTTATTGTGAACATGAGGACATTTCTCTGGGAGATTTTGTCTTTTATTATCTGCTCTTTTGCTGCAGTTTGTGAGTACTCTCTCCCTCATCAGTGGCCCCCCAAATTCCCTCTAGGTCCATGCAGCAGTCCCTGACCCCTCACTTGGCATTTTGCTGGAAGTCCCTTTTGCTGGTGTGCACAAGCCACATTTGCAGTACAGTCCTCATGCTTGGTCCAGGCTGGGTTGAGTTTGGCTTAACAAAATCTAGAGGCTTAGCAAAGGGTCAGGCCATGTATGGAATTACAGAATGAGACACAGGTCAGGTACCACCAATACCACAGTAATGTTAATATGTAATATCCTTGATAATACTAACGGATTTCAGTTTATTGCTGTTCCAGTAAGAGGCTTCAAACAATTGAGTTCATTCCTGACCCATGGTCTATTACATGTATGCTCCTTATCTACCCAAGATGATGGGTTATCTTGAAAGTGGAAGTATTTCAGAGAAAAAGGATATTAGAGGACTTCATCAAGTGAACAATCTTATTTAATATTCTCCTTAATGACCTTGACTCACAAATGAAATTTGCTGATAAAGCAGAGATGGGGTCAATCTCAATGCAGAGGAGGAATAATAAGTAGAATGAACTAGGTAATATCAAGAGCTGAAATGAATAAAAAGATGGATTTAATAGTAGAAGAGACAAAACCATGTATCAGAAGCAAATAATAATTTCTACTATATTCTGAGATCTCATCAGTTAGAATAAAAAAGACTTAAGTGCATTAAGCATTCATAGGATGTTTATGAAATACTGATGAGATTTTGCTATGCAAAACACACAATAGCAAAAGGCATATGATAAGGTATTTCTAATCTGTACTGAGTAGTATCAACTATTAAAAATGTTGATGGAGTTCCTTCTGAAATGCCATGGACCTGTCTGTATTTAAAAAGGATAAAAATTATATTGAAGTCACTGTAAATAAGGATTGCAGGTTATCAAGGAAATTATGTTTGTTAAGAACAAATAGATGTCAACCAGTTGTATGTACCTCTTTCCTAGAAAATTTTTGCAAGTACTGAGACAACCATGGCACCTACATTCCAGAGAGAATAGGAAATCTAACCAGATTTAAGATGACACCTGAGAAAGTTATAAACCGGATTTTGTCACACGTTTTGTCTGGTATAGGAAAGCACTAGCTTATCAATAGGTGGCTAAAGGAGAATTTTGTTTTTTTCAACTGTGAGGCAAATTCTATGGTAGATAGAGTCAGATGGTCTTCATCTGTCTAGCAAGAGCAAAAGGACTCTAGCCCATAAGTTGTCAGGGCTGATCAGGAGGGCTTTAAACTAGGTTTGAAGGGGGAAGGGGTTGAATCCAGGCTCTCAAGAGGTGAGCCTAAGGGTGGAAAGCCAGGGTTAGGAGTGATATCAGCAGCCCAGCTGAAGTGCATATACACCAATGCACACAGCGTGGGTAACAAACAGGAGGAGTTGGAAGCCGCAGCTGCAGCAGGAAAGCTGTGATGTAGTTGCCATCACGGAAACGTGGTGGGATGACTTGCATGACTGGAGTGCTGCCATGGATGGCTACAAGCTCTTCAGAAGGGATAGGTGAGGTAGGAGAGGTGGAGGGGTGGCTCTGTATGTTAGAGAGTCTCTTGACTCTGTAGAACTTGAAGTCAGTAACAATACGGTTGAGTGCCTTCAGGGGGAAGGCCAACAAGGCTGACATCCAGGTGAGAGTCCATTATAGACCACCGCATCAGGAAGATAAGGGTGATGAATTATTCTACAAGCAGCTGGCAGATGTCTCAAAATCGCCAGCCCTTGTCCTTGTGGACAACTTTAACCTGCTGGATGTTTGCTGGGAACTCCACACAGCAGAGAGGAGGCAGTCTAGGAGATTCCTAGAGCGTATAGAGGATAATTTCCTGCTCCAGCTGATAAATGAGCCTACCAGAGGCCTACCAGCCTACCCTCTAGAGGGGGTGAGGCCCTGCTAGACCTGCTGTTCACAAACGGAGAGGGGCTGGTGGGAGATGTGGTGGTCAGAGGCCATCTGGGGCACAGTGACCATGAAATAATAGAGTTTTCAATATGCAGGGATGCAAGGAGGGCCATCAATAAAATTCTGCCCTGGACTTCCACAGGGCAGATTTCCATCTACTCAGAATACTGGTTCAGAGGGTACCTTGAGAAAAAGCCCTTGACAAACAGAGGGGTCCAGGAGGGATGGACACGTTTCAAGAAGGAAGTCTTGAACGCACAGGAACAGGCTGTCCCAGTGTGCCAAAAGGTGAAATGGTAGGGAAGACGGCCAGCCTGGCTGAACAGGGAGATTTTGAAGGTAATTAGGGGGAAAAAAGAGAACTTACCAACTATGGAAAAATGGGCTGGCTACTCATAAAGAGTTTAGGAATATAGTTATGTCATGTAGAAAGAAAATTAGAGAGACAAAGGCACAGTTTGAACTCAATCTAGCCACTTCTGTTAGGGATAACAAGAAGTACTTCTACAAATACATTAATAGAAAAAGCAGGGGCAAGGAAAACCTCCATTCTTTGTTGGACATGGCGGGGAACATAGTCACCAAAGATGAGGGAAAAGTTGAGGTACTTAACACCTTCTTTGCCTCAGTTTTCAACAGTAAGACAGGTTGTCCTCAGGACAACTGGCTTCCGGAGCTGGTAGACAGAGACAGGAAGCCAAATAGCCCCCTGTAATCCAGGAGGAAACAATTTGCAACCTGCTGAGCCACTTGGATCCTCACAAGTTTATGGGACCAGATGGGATCCATCTTAGAGTGATGAGGAAGCTGATGGAAGAGTTTGCCAAGCCGCTTTCCATCGTTTACCAACAGTCCTGGCTCTCTGGGGAGGTCCCAGATGATTGGAAGTTGGCAAATGTCACTGATCTACAAAAAGGGCTGCAAGGAGGATCCAGGCAACTCCAGACCTGTCAGCCTGACCTCAGTGCCTGGCAAGGTCATGGAGCAGATCATCCTGAGTGCAATCACACAGCACCTACAGGATGGACAAGGAATCAGACCCAGCCCGCATGGGTTTAGGAGGGGTAGGTCCTGTCTGACCAAATTTTTGACAGAGAGTAATCAGACATTGGAATGGGCTGCCCAGGAAGGTTGTGGATTCACCATCCCTGGAGGTATTTAAGATAAGACTGGATGTGGCACTGAGTGCCATGGTCTAGTAACCACGGCGATGTTGGATCGAGGGTTGGACTTGATGATCTCAGAGGTCTTTTCCAACCTGTTTGATTCTATGACTCTATGAATCATTTTGCCAGAAATATTTACCTTTTGTTTTCCCCCATGGAGAATTCTTGAGAATTGTGTTTAAGTTTCTTTGCAACAGAAGGAGAGTTTTGGACAGTATTGACTCTTCCCAGCTGTCTGTTAAAACCTTTTCTTCAGAGAATCTAGGTGTCCTGATTTGTAAAAAAAACCATGTATGTCCCTTAGTTTCATGGTTTTTCATCATCCTAGAAGGAAGCTTGCCCTTCCATGTTAGTTTCTCTGAGTTACCAGTCCGTCTTAAATTTGGCCATAGTATAAACTGATTCAAGGCAATACCTTTCTGTCTTCTTTGGGTTTTTCCCTAACTGCACTGTGTGTCTGGATTGTGACAGAAAATGCATAAGCAACTTTATAATGATAACATCTGTGTACAGTGACAGAATCTTTCAGCTGAAGACACTTTTCATCTTTTTCATAACTGTTTATTCTCAGCCCAGATTTGGCTACCCTAAAAAAATACATTCCTAGTTTTAGTTCAGATAAAGGAAAAAATTCCCAATGTTCTTTTTCTGAGAATGTCTAAGTATTTGCTCTCAAGGAACTCAAATTACTTTGACAATGACCAGATATGATGCTGGTTACTTTCCAAGTTCTCATTAAAGATCATTTCAAAGACCTCAGAAAACAGGCATATAATCGTTACAAGTGCCTACATCTGAAAAAAAGAGGTCAGTGGATTCACGAGGATGAGAATAATAAAGTCCCTAGTCAATTCACAGAAAGGTAATAATTCAGTTACTATAAGAGTTTTAACAGATACCAATTCAGCATCCACAAGCAGTTTTCTATCAGTCTCCTAGACATTCATATCTTAGGCTTCAGGACAAGAAACTGAAGGATTTACCTTACAGACAATAAGGATTATTGCATTTCTCAGTCAGCATTAGAAAATATACACATTTTTTGACTTAGACATACAGAACTTGATCTTTATCATGTTCCAGAAAGGACAAAATGTAAAAACTCAGCTGAGGTACATATTACTGTTCCTGTACTGTTAATTATACCCATATCCTAATTTTCTGAAGTTTTTGGGTTTCAGTGGAAGAAATATTCTGTTTCCCAGCATGCTCCATTTTCCCAAATTCTTAAACTAAGTCTGCAAAAATAAATATTGAGAATTACAGTAGCAAAATACTGTATTAATAATTTGACTCTCGTTATTTCCAAGACCCTTGTTAATTTTACAGATGGGCTACCTGTTTTAAAAACATTTCCTATTAGCAGTTGTGGCAAGCACATAGAGTTAGCATGTATTGCAGCTTATGCATCTGGAATCTTTATCTGTGGATTTTTCCTTTGCACACTATGGCTCTCAGGTCAAAAGCAGTATTCTCTATTCTCCAAGAAGTTTGGTTAAAATTTAAAAAAAAAAATCTACCTGTTTGTCTCTGTTCTAGGATTTTCACAGCTGAACTAGTTGACTGGAACTTTGTTTGACACAGCCAAATTAATGCAACAGTTAATATTAAATAGAAAAATTATGGCTAGTAGGTACTACTAACCACTGTCCACTACTTTCAGTCTGTATACCTAAAACATTTCTGCATGCAGGTAATGCTTCATGAAAAATAACCCCATCTCACTTAAAGACCACTCAAAGACTCACTTAAAGGGCTGCTTCTTAGGCAGCAAATTTTGTTGATTTGCTGCTTGGCTTCCCTATTTTCAATGTGTTTCTGCAGTCAGCACACAAAGGGAAGAGAAGAAGAAAAATACAAGTTGTTGAATAAATGGCACTATTACATCCTCACAATCCCTGTCTTCCTGCCTCTTCTCTCCCAAACTTCACTAGTTCTTCCTTGCCTCCAGCAATCACTATCTTCCCTACTGAGTAACAGTTATCTGCTGCTGGAACTGGCTTTGAGTTCTGGACATTCTGGTTGTCTATCTGATTTCAGCTGTTTAAAATAGGCAAAATATTCTTTCTACCTCTGCTTTCAGAAAAAAATAGACTCTTGTATGACTCTTAATCTTCTACTCAGATGATATGTAAGACCACTGCCTTTTATAGCACAGTTAAAACACTTTAAAAAACTACTAAAATGTTCGATCGTATTTAAGCATATTTAAAAGAGAAGAGATAAAAAAAGAAACAAACAAAAAACCTCACAGACAAAAAAGTCTGTCTTTTTCCCTCATTCCTATATTTTACTCCAAGATGTACAGTTTGACATACTATACTTCCTTGTTCAGCATGCTTTATAACAAAAGAATATCTAGAACAATTTGTTAAAAAACTCCGGATATGTAGTCAACTGAGAGAAAAAAAATCCAAAGAGAATAAAATGAGTCCCATGGTAAGACCTACACAGCAAAACGTGAAACATAGATCGTATTTTAAAAATACAGGTACTATCCAGTAGACTGCTTTGAATAAAAGTTTGCAGTTTCTGAGGATTTCCCCAGGCTGCTCTAGATTAGCTGGTAGGAAAGTTGCTGGAGGATGAGAAATGGGTAACCCTCCTTCAGCATAGTTCTACTCTTGACCTTTGATGAAGAGTGTCTTCTCCAGGTAAGATCTGTTCCCAGCAAGTGATGGGCGTTGAATGTGTGACAGAATATAAAGGAATTTCTTGACTTAGGCAGTATAAAATCTGGTAAGCATAAAGGACTGTTATTTTTGGCACTGTAATTCTCTTTGTATTAAGCAGATCTGGGGAATTTTGACTCCCTCTCCTAACTTTAAGAACTTTAAGAAAGAGAAAGCCCCAGTAGGTGTTACTCACTGAGAGCGTATCAGGTTATTCACTCCCATTTTAATCAATGCTACTTTCCTCCTTTATTTTTTCATAGCTTTATTATCCAACTCCCACACAGTTTTTAACTCAAAATACTGTTTGTAGCTATTCTACGTTCAGGTAGGTGCCTTGAAAATTTACCAGCTATGATTACCAGTTCCAGTGAAGAAAATACTGGGAGGCATTTTTTCGTTTTCTTCTTTCTCCTCCATGCTGCTCCAAAAGACACTGACACGTAATACTTCTTTTGGACGCTACAGCTGCTGTGGGAATCTGAAAGTTTACCCCCAGGTCCTTTGCAAAAGTGCACCTTCCTTATGGAAAAGGTGTTTCTATGGTAACATTTTACTGGAGGCCATAGAACGTATACAGGATGTGCTGTAAGGGTTTTTTTGCACATTATCTGTGTTAAATATGTCAATATAGGTTTATCTGTACTGAGGCAGGTAATAGTGAGAAGAAATGTTTCCCTTGGTGGATAGACTCTCTAGGAGTTGTTGAACACAATTCATAAGAATTTTACTTTATTCCAGGTTTTCTATTCTGTGCTCTTTCATTTTTTTTTTCTGATGGAGTGCCCTATTTTTCAGTGGTAGTCATTCTCTGAATAATACTGGCTGATTGTATTATGTTTAAAGAACACATTGTATAAGTATCACTTCTAGGTCTTTAATAAACCCAATAAGACTTCTGATTTCCCAGAAGATAGTGTTGGTGTTTTTCAACTTCCTAAGATGTTCTGGTGTTTGTAAGGAAGTTGCTATCTATAGTGAATGTATAAGACTGAGGGGTTAAGTATGGGGTTTTATTGTTTCTTTTGATTTGCTATAGATCATTGTCACCTCTGATAATGGTTTTCACCTTAAAAAATGAGATGACACTACCCAAATTAAAATGGGCTATGTTTTCATGCTGAGAGTCATCCATTGATGTCAACTTCCATTTATGGCACAGCCTGAGCAAGCAGTAGCGTTGTTGCCTTGTAATAAATAATTTTGGGTTATCATCATTGTTTTATTACTGTGCTATCAGCCTTTATATTTATTCCTATCCATCAGTGAAGGGATTCTTATTGCTGCCAGATATGTGGGCCTGTTTCGTTTCCCTGCCTGTTTTAAAATGCTGGTCCTGGCTTTGCATTAGCCATTGTTTTGCTTTAACTATTGGGACCAGCTACAATATGGGTTATTATTAATGTCGATCATTCTCTGCTGGCAAGGGTACAAACAAAGGCTTTAGCCATCACCGTGCTGTGTTAACAGGAGTCTTAATTAGATCTTCTTCCTTGGCCAGGGAAAGGTGGAGAAGAGAAAATGAGCTGAGCTAAAAGAATTAGGACAAATAAAAGAATTTTGTGGATGCATTTCTGACAAATTAGCTGAGACTGCAAATAGAGATTGATTTGTTTGGGTGAAATGGATTGGTTTTCAGGAATTTAAAGATCAGACTCTTCAAGTTTAACGTGAGGGAAGGTATATTAAGAACCAATGTTAGCTTTTCTTCTAGCATTAACCCTAAACTGAAGACTGAGTCTGAAGTTAACACTGTGGAAGCTTCTTACATATACAGTCTTATTGGGTAAGGATCAGCTGTTCTCACACAGAAGTTGTATAAAATGGAAATTCGGAAAGTTAGAAATAAGCTGGGTCATTCCCTATGGAATTAATACTGCCTGCCACCTTAAACATTCTGCCACCACGGAGGAGGGTGCCAACATCCCTTGTGCTCACTTCCCCAGAAGACTGAAGAGTCTTAATCACTGCTTGTGCACTTGAAATCACATCCACTTGAGATGAGTCTTCTCAAACTGAGCTGTGTCAGCATATGATTGATGCTAATTTTCATCTTTGTCATGTAGAAGCACAAAGAGGGGAGAAGAAATTATTTCCATCCAACCTGTTGTCATTTGGAGTATTTAATTCAGACAGCATTACTTTGTTCTGCTTTCTAACATAGGTGTCACACAATTAAAAGCTTTAGATGTGAAAAATTCATGCACATATGACTTTATCTGGCATTCAGTCTTTTACTTGGAGGAATTAGCAATTCAATAAAACAGGAAGCCATATTTTCAAAAGGGTCTCAGAAAGGCATCTGAAATTATTCAAATACTTTTTAACATGCATTAATTGCCATGCATAAGTTAGGTGACAGCACACAATTTGATCAGTATGTGCACCATTTGGTGCTTAGTTTCAAACTGACTCAAAATTGGAACATTTGTTTACTTAACTGGATTTCTTAGAAATGTGCTTTGACAAGACTTTAAGCAAGCCAAATATTTATAGCTGCTGTTTGCTAAAGATTCTTCCCAGAGAAAAACCTCCCAGATGCCAAAAGTTAAATTATTAAGCCAGTTTACCTGAAAGGGTATGAGAAATGCTCTGTGGTGCTACCTGTCCGCTCCCCTCTTTGGTTAATTTCCATCCATATGTCTTTACTTCTCTGAAATAAATAGTTTCTGTTTCCAAAATATTCAGTTGAACCCTTTTACAAATGAATTGTGCCCAGCCAACTGAAGTCAATTAAGTCTAGTATCTTGGCCAAATCAAATTAATTAATGCTGGCCTCCACTCCTTCCTCAGGTCTTCTCTGATGTTACACGAAACTGCACCCTGGATAAGTAGCAGGCCTTCAGGGCACCATTTATTTCTCTTTACTTAAGCCTGCTGCCCCCTCTTCTCAGCAGTTCAGAAACTATTTGATACTGCATTTCCGTGCCCAAGAAGAAGGATGAGACACAAAGGTTAGTATAAACCTTTTTCTCATCTTGTAGACCGTGAGAATGTAACTGCTTCTTCACTTCTTTCTTCTTCTTTTCCTTTCATTTTTATCTCTAGCAGCATCTGTAATGCTCTTTTTTTTCTTTTTTTTCTTCTTTTTTTTTTTTTTATATCTTGATTCTGCCTTCCTACCCACATTTGTTGCTCTTGGAGTGCAGCCCTCTGATGGAAGACAGATCATGTGAAAGGATAGCAAGGTATTTTAGCCTTTTTTTTTCATGACTTGCAGGAAAAAGATATTTTGATGTTTTGTGTAGTATTTTTTTTCATAGTGTTAGAAGACAATGATAAAGTTAAATAAGGATGTTATATGAAATCTGCAATTTGGCATGCAGGGAATTCTCACTGGAGTTTTCATAGCTCCATCTGTGTCCTCTGAGCTGAGCAGTTTTACAGAAATAGAGGGAGGGAGGTCCTGGTGATGAGCCATATTCCTCTCATTTTTTTTCCTTATCCAGCAGCAGGTTTTCCTTACCCCTTAAAGTACCAGAAGAGAGGTGTCATTTTTGTCCTGTCATAGATGGGGGACTGGGACAGGGAGGCAATCCTGTACCCAAGGAAAAGGGAGGGTACCACAGATGCTCTGGGCTGCGGCCTGCACCATGGGATCTTGACCTTTCCTGCAGGATCTAATTTGAAGTAAGGGTCCAATTTAGAGCAAAAATTGAGTTTTCTGTCTTTGCTTACTTTTTTTTTTTTTTTTTTGTTTTTTTGTAATATTTCCATTTAATTCCTGGGACTTCTGGTGAGAAAGTTCAAACAGTATCACCATGGATATCACTGAGAACCAGGGTAACCCAAGTGATAGTTCAATACTGAACCTTCTCTTGTGGCATCAGTATTTTATCCATAATTAAAGTAGAAGTTTCCATTATAAGTTTGATTTTGTATCCTTAAGTGAAATCTGTCTAAGAATTCTCATCAGCTACAAAATGTGTTAGATTTCCTACAGGACTGAGAATTTCTCTCTTCATTTCTTCCTCCAAAAAAAGATGATACTCCTTAAGAAGAGCAGAGTGTTTATTTTTTTGTATCTAAACAGGAAAAAACAAAATAAAAGTTGGGGTTTCAGATAGACTGACATGAGATGATGACTCTTCTTGTTAAATACTTGGTAAATATTTGATTTTCATAGGATTAATTTATAAAAATGTGTTGTAATTAATATTTTTAATGCTGTAATTGATAGAGTTACACTATAATTTGATGGAAGATTTTTTTATTCAATACTTTTATGGCAACTATTCTGTTTTTTGTTTCTAGTTCTCATTTATGTAAAATAAGAGCGTGATGATGATGTGTGTGTGTGTTTTCAACAATTAATTGCTAGTTGGGATGAATATGGATATACTCATATATGCTTAGTAGCTTGGCAAAACTAATCATAAGACTTTCCAAATTTTCATGGTAGCATTCCTTTGACAAGTTAGGTAGCAAGTTGTCCCTAAAACTGCAGTTGATGTAATTACCTTGAAATCACTCTAGATGGAGAGAGAATTAAGTCCAGGACTCCTATTCCTGGGCAAATTATCCAGCCACTAGGCTGAGACTTGATACCACCCTTCTCTTTTCAGGACCTTAAACGCGGTAATTAAGCACAGCTGAAAGTTTGGAGCTTTTCATATTTCTTGCACTGATATTATTTGGGGGCAGGGTTTGGCTTGTGGGGTGGCTGTCTCACCCCACCTGGCCAAAAATTTCAGTGTCACTCACAATAAGATGTATAGGCTTCAGTAATACAGCACTTTATTACAGTTTGGGTATCCTGTGCACTCTGTTAAATGAAGCTCTAGCAGTAGATCATGTGAACTCAGTTATGACTGACACAGGATTTTGAAGGAATTGTTGTGACTCTTTTTACAGTCTCTTAACTGGCAGCCAAGGTAGGAAATACCATTTTTTGTTCTATAGGAGTAGAATAATTAAAAAACATACGAATGAACATAATTTATTACTCTTTGTTGTACCAGATTCTTCTCTAATGAATTTTGGCAGGAGTATCTAATTAAAGTAAATAGTAGTAAATGGTGACAGTAATACATGGAAGCATGTCAAATAAATAAATAGGTATCTTGAGAGACTTTATTGAATGCGTTTCATGGCCTGTATTGTGCAGTGCTGTATTTTGCGTGTTGTGTAGTGACTTGTTATTTTAAGAGATTTTTCTGGTTTTTTAGTGGTGTTGGTTAACTATTTTTGGAGGTGCAGTCACTTTAAATCAAAGCTTTACTTGGCATTTACTTTTTTGTCTCTGTAAAACAACAATATGGCCTGCCCTATTACTTAAGTACAGCTGGCTGGTTTGTCTTTGCTGTCATTTTCTTTTGGAAAATATAGATTTCATGTCCTAATGTTTACTACCATGATAGTGATCTCTTTATGTAAAGACATATGGTGTGGGTGCACTGTAATCTACTAAGAGAGGGACAATTCTTTTAGAATTGCAGTACTTGGAAAAGTTCTCTTGGTTTTCTAAGTTTATCATGAGCAGCACAGGCTGACTACGAGGAATCATTTTAATAAACTTGAAATCTCTGATTGCAGTTCAGTGTCTTCTGTCTGTATGTGTTGCGGTCACTCCAGAATAGCATACCTGTAGGCAGATGTCTTGTGAAAAACAACCTTATTTCAAAAGAGAGTTGAGGACTTCAGACTGGTTATCTTAGGAGGAGCTGTCACATCATTTAATGCTCCAGTTCAATTTAGCCCTTATTAAAGGTTAGTGAGCACGGAGGGACAACTACCATTTTATCCAGATATTTTAATTCAACAAACTCCAATAATGTAAAAAAACCCCAACCAAATAAACAAATGCAAAAAAAAGTGAATCGTTCTTGCCTTTTAGACTTTTACAAAGTAATTTTAGCAAAATCCCATCCTAGTTTCTTTCTGTGATTTTGGCTTTCAGTTATATGTCACCAACAAAGAAAAAAAAATGGTGACCAGGAGATTTGGATGCGAAAAGATTGTTGGGTTGTCTTCTCTGTTATCTCAAAGACAATGAGCACATTGGGTAGGAGGTGACATCAAGTAACAAGAATTCAGGGATTTGTTTTTTTCAACACTACTGACTTTGATTCTGCATAAATTCTGTGTACCTCAGGGGCCTGCTAGCTTGGACAGGGGTTAGCCAGTAACTGCTAACCTTGTCCGCATTAGTATTGATTCTGCACAGTTAAAAAGACAGCTTTCTAAATAAGAATTTTATCATAGACCATTGCAAAGAGTTTACCAAAGCAAGAGTAAAAAAATATCTAAAATACTCCCTTGTGTCTCTTCCTTAAACAGTGGGATTAATTTTGAGCAAATGCACGTGCTTTCCATGTGCAAATGAAGAGAGTCTTTTTCTCTGATATGATGGTAAGGAGTTTAAACCTAAATACTGAGAGTCGCTGAGTTGAAGGCAAGGCAATAAGTTTGTCTTCCAGCCCTTTTGTTTACTTTTTGTCACTCAATACTTCTGAATTTCTTTAGCTGCAATTAACTTTTTCTACTAATTCTTCTGATTAAAAAACAAACAAACAAACAAAAAACAGCCAAACAGAAAAAGTCTTAGAAGCAGCAAATGTGCAATTAAAGACTACAAATATTTGACGTCTTTATGGATGCTGGAAAGTGAGAGGCAGAGTTGCATCCCAGGGCTTCAACCTTATGTCAGGCTTTTCTTCAGTCACTGCCTGGTTTGCACGATCAACCTGAAATTCAAACCTGCATGACTGAAAAGGGAAGGGGGAGCGGTGGGGAGGATGGCAGACAGGGACATGGCAGTGATCTGCTGTGTCTCTATTCTGGCCAGTTTAGAGTTGCTCTTTAAATCATGTGTGCTGTAGTATGTTGTGTAATTTTGTCCAGTCTGCTGCTGAGAATCCCAAATGAAAATTTCCTTCCTATGGTCTCCTTTTCTTAATGTTATCATTATTTTCATTTTTATGTCTTCTTTACAAACACCTTTAGTGCTGTAGCTGCTCTACAGGCTGCTTTTATACCTTTTCAAATAATTTTATTGGATTGTTTTGCTGAAGGAGTTTGGTGTGTTTGTTTACACTTAAACAGTAAAAGTTTTATCTCAGTCTCAACGTGTTTATTGGTGACACTGAAAAATCGTTGAACCACTAAACCAATGTATCAAGGTAGAACTTGGCCAGCTGTAATCATTTTTCCTGTGGCATTCCCCCAAAGTCATGAAGTGGTAAATTAAATCCTCTGGTCCAATGTCCACCAGCACGTAACCACTGGTCTGTCTGCTTTTTGTTTACATGGATGAGTCTACTGCGACAAGTCCTCCTCTTTACCCGTTGATGGATACGGTAGCATGAGGAACGAGGTTGTTGTCTGAGTCCCACAATCATTGACAGTGAGCTTTACCTCACAAACAAACTAGGTCTAACACTTAAATATCCCGAACACTCACGTATTCTCTCTAATAGCAAATGGTAAAGTTAAGAGTCTTTTCATAAGTTGCACATCACAGTTTCTACTGGGCATTTTTCTCATCTGTATAATAAGAGCAGTGTATATGGAGTGGCTTGGGCAACAATATTAGGAGAGAAATGGGATGGAGAAAGCTCAAGGGAATCAGTACCTCATCTTTGTACATGAAAATGATGTTGCAGTAGTGGTGATATTGTTTTTACTGAAAGCTATTGTAAATAAATGAAATATTCCACTAGAGGAAATGGAAAGCAAATTTGTTTTGACTTTACTACATACCAATAAATATTGTACTTTCAGTGGTGTGAAAGGAAGCCTTTGCTATAGCCAAAGGAACAACATACTTCTATTGTAAGATATAGCCTTAAAAAGCAAAAACCCATGCACTACTTTTCTTTAAACAAACAAAATGTCTTTAATGAGGAAACAGAGGAAAAAAAGTCATTATTTTCACTCAACAACTAATCATTATGCCCTTGCTTTTGTAAACATATATTTCTCTCAGCTTAGCTACATTATGTAATAAAACATTCTGGTTTCAGCAAATGTGTTTTCTGCTGAGTGTTGTGAAATTTAATAGAGAAGTAATGTCTTATTGATGCTTAGTTTTTGTGACCTTTTCCATCTTGTATTAGTGACATATTGGTCCTCTGTCTCCAGTTCTATGGGATTCTAATGGATAGTATAGAATGGGTCAGATAATGAAAGTCCCTGGTACATTAACTTTCAATTTCATGAATGTCTGAATACTGCCAGAAGATGAATAACAGGCATTTACTTCCTTTTGCATTTTAACATTTATGACCTAGTTATGATTTTTTTTTTACTGTATTACTTCTCAACACGTCCTATATTATCCTATTATACTGTGTGCTTCTGCTTTTTGGCAAAGACCAAATGTAATTTCCAGAGAGAGGCAGAGAATGCCCAAATGCTGCTAAATGAGATAGTCTAATGCCCATTTTTTTATTAGCAAAGTCAATTTTTTTCCCAAATTTATGTTCCTTGTTGATAAGGTCTCACTCAGATGGTGTAGGAAAGCAGTTAGACTTTGATAGGGGTTGATCTGTAACTGAAAAAAAAAATTACTGTTATAAGCAGCATTTGAGCCTTGTAAGGCTGTAATAGTAGGCGTGATATATGGAAGACAGCCAAGGATAGGGATTGACCAGTATTTCTAGGATGTATGCAAGTGTGCATAGAATACAATATTAAACATATGCATATTATATTGCATATATGATATAATGGGCAGCTGGAAGTAGTTAGATTTCATATTGCCAGTGTTAAAAGAAATTGAGAAAGAGTTAATGATCCAGCTGAGGGTACAGCAAAATGGGAACTCAATTAGTCTTCCACCTCTTCATAATTTATTAATATAGTAGTTAGTCTTCACGCAAAGTGCATAAGAACGGACAGAAATTTTCTAGATAGGACATTTAGACAATGTTTTAGAAGGCATTACCTTGCAGGTCAGAACAACTGCTGATTTCGAGAAGCCTGTGCAATGTCAAGTTCTGTAGAAACAGGCACCAGATGTTAAATAACATCAGTGTAGCATATTCAGAATCTTTATGTCAAAAACACTGTGCAACATTTGTAGGCGATGAGAACAGGATAGGAGAGTTCAGCTGCATTTATCTACTTCCATTCAGTTGCATTTGGAAACTAGAAACAAAGTTATTAGTGTCAGCACTCTTTTCATCCATTGAGATTGATGGATATAGATGAGTAGAGTGGTTAACAAGACCAGAATATAGTCTGTGCACTATGTCTAAATAGGAATTGGACTAGATTTCCTCATTTAAGGGTGGACTGTGGTTTCTGTTCCAGGACCAGTATGTCACTAATACAACCGGTCCAGGTTGGGACTACTGAGAAAAGGATGTTTCTCCCATGTTGAGAAGGAAGAAAATCCACAAACATTGTAGATTTAAGTGAGGTTTTCTAGAGGGAGGTATGAAACATGAAGCCAAAAGCAAAGTAGGTTACATCAGAATGTTTTATTGTTTTGTGGCTGCAACAGCTGAGTCAGTTCATAATGCATCTTGGAGACAAATTGTTTGTCAACGATTTTTCAGTTCCCAGCATCAGCTTTACTTATGATCCCAAAAGAATTCAAAACATTCTGGAGCTGGGTTGAATCTGTTGCCTAGGATCCCATTCTTTCTCTGAAACCATTTTATGTTGGAATATTTTAGAAATGAGTAGCATGTGACAGAGTGTGAATTTAGCAGAGGTTCTGTGGAACTGATCATAACACTCCTGCAGTGGTGTAGGCACTTTATAACTAAGAGTTTGATAGACATTCTGATTTTATACCCAAAATTGTGAGGAAAAAGTTTGTTTCTTTTTTTTTTTTTTTAAACAGCCCATATTGGTATTTTTGCTTTCTCCAAAGGCTAAAGGGAATTTAATAATGAGGTATGAATACAAAACACATTAAATATTTTAGCAAAAAAAAAAAAAAAAAAAAAAAAGGAAAAAGAAGGTTTTGTTGGGCAGCCTGTATGTAGGAAGACCAAATTTTAATTTGAAAGTAAGAATTGCAAAGTAACTTCTGTGTTGTGCCTTTTGATTTGTAAAGCTTAAAGGTGACTGTTTAAAAGTCAGTATTTTGGGAGGAAGGATTCCTCAGTATGGTTCCTGATCACTGTCATTAGTAGTCCCATCTGTTGCAAGAGCAATAACTTCTTTTGGAACAGCTGCTGATTATGTAGATGCTGCCTCTTTTACAGGGGTTTACATGAAGTAAACCATAAGTGTATATGCACACGGGGCATCTTTGACCTGGATTTAGAGGATTGCATCATCATAGGTAAAAAGCAGTTGCAAAGACTGTTGGAAGCACTGTTTAGCATTTGGGACCTAACCAGCCATAAAAGCCTATTCGTGAATTTGGCACGTGTAATACGCTGCCTCATACTTATAATATCATACAATAATCTATTATAAATAGCTACCTAACTGCTTTTGTAGTTAATTGTACTCAGCAGCAAACAGGAAAGCTGGTGTTTGGAGGGTTGGTGCAAGTACATGTGTAGAAAATAATTAATGTCTGAAGTTGTCCTCCTTCCATCCAGGTCTTCCTTGGAAAGATCTCAGCTGGGGCTGTGGGGTTGCTGCCATCCCTTTCAGGACAAACCTTTGGCTGTCACCACAGTAGATGACATTGCCAAAACCAGCTATAATGGTACTTGTCCAGAGGTAAATAATATACAGTACAGATGTCATCTACTTCCCTAGTTAAAAAGGACAGTCTGCCATATTCAATGTGAAGCAGAGCAAAGCTGTGATATGAGAGACAGCAGATTAGGCTGCCATCTGTAATGAACTTGATTTACTTACATTTTAAAATGAACTGTGTTACATCAGTTTGTCTTGATCTACTCTTAAAATTTCATTTATTTTAATGCACAGACAAAAAGGTATAAGAAGTCATAATTTCAAAATGGAAATATAAAGTGGTATGCAACAGGTTTTTCCTAGATTTAAGAAAGAATCAATAGACTCAAAAAGAGATAATTTACAGTTTAATTTTTTTACGTTTAAAGCACATACAATACAGTCAAAGAAGATGTATATGTTGTAGCAGAGATCAGTATAGAGTTCTTCAAAATGAATAAAGTAAATCTGGTAAAATTAACGTAATAGGCAGCCTGAAAATCTATTTTCAGCCAGGGCATATGACTCTGTATGCATTCATGATTCAGATTCAGACAAATATTATAAGGTGCCATTTTCAGTTTAAATGGGAGGTTTAATTTGTGGTGTGCTACACACAGATCTGAGTGACTTTTGAGATGACTGGGAAGTGACTTTTAAGATAATGGGGATTACCTTACTCTATCATCTTGCCAAGGCAGTGATCATCACAGCTTTTTTTACAGTGATGAAGAGAGGGAATTCTCTCTTTGTCGGGTAAACTCTTTAACAGCCTTATGAAAATCAGAGAGGAAACACAACGGGGTATTTCTGTAGCAATACATTTACACACATCCTAAGTATAAGACCTCTGTGCTAGAGGAGGGGGGAGTTTGTAAATAACTTTATGTAAATAAATATTTTCTATTAAGAAAATGCTCCAGCTCAGGGCTGCATTAGGGTGTCTTTAAATGAGAAATGGCTCTGGAAGGCCCCTGAGTCTGGTTCTACAAAGGAAAGCATCTACAATAGTGAAACTTCAGTTGTCAGCAGGTCTGTTCTGTAACCAAAAGTACATCCTGTTGATGTGGTTCTGCTGCAGCCTTCCTAAGAAGTGCTTCTCTGAGAAGGTACGGGTGGCTGTTCTGCAGAAATATATGAGCCTGACCTAGGGCAGAGGCTGGAATAGTGGGAGTATGAATATAACTGGTGTTTCTTAGAAAGGATTAGGAAATTCTATAAGACAAGAGAATTCACATTAGGAAAAGAGGGTTGGTAATGCTTACAGACACAAAATATAACTACATATTTCCAGGGTGAATCTCCAGGATCCCCCTGTGCTTGGGGAAAGCAAGCCCAGGGGATGAGCTTTAGCAGGGAAGAACTGATTTAAGTTTCCAGTGATTATAGCTACAGCTTGATGAATTATTGGTAATAAATTCATTCCTCCTGCCCAATTCAATCAAATCAGAACACATTAAATGTGGAGATGACATTTAACTTCCATTCACCAGAACTGGGAAAAATGCAACTAGGAAACCCTATGACAGTTATCATATTTCTCTCATTTCGTTGGAAAGCTCCCTTTAACCCATATTAACATCTTACACTAATTGAGAAGGAGGTAAAAAATTACTTCATGGATCATTCAAAGTCTGATGATGCAGTGACAAACAAAGGTTTTCTCTAAAGAGTCATTAACTGATTATTTAATCTTTGCCAGAGCCTGAAATTCTATATTTATTTCCAAGCTTTTTTTAAAAGACTTCACTGAAAGATGTGATGGTCATATCCTAGAGATACGATGCCAGAGAATGTATAATCAATATTTCCAGCATCTATTGATTTATGTCAGTAATTACTTCTGAACCCGTAGTGCTGACTGTTGTCAAAATAGCTTTCTCTTTATGGTGTAAAATACTACTTGTGTCAAAGGATTCCTTATTTATCTCAATAAATTAACTATAATAGTAATAACTCTAAGCAAGTTTTTATATTATATGGCACCTTTGACACTGACCAGAGAGTAATTAATTCAGAAGGTTTCTAGGCATGAATTAGTAAAGAAAATAGTAATTCCAGAAAGATTCAGAGACAGCCAGGGCAACAGTGATGTAGAATATAGTTGATAGATAACAAGTCAGCACTCCTGAAAACTTGCACAGCTCCTTTTCTGGTTTGACACTCATATTTGTGTTTTTTTGTTTGTTTGTGGAGGTTTTGTGTGTTTGTTTGGGGGGTTGTTTGTTTGTTTTGTTAAGGTAAGAAGCAACAGTCCAAGTTGTATTGCTGAAAAAGTTTTTACACAACAAATTACAGCTTATGGAATTTGAAATACAGTATAAATTTCTCTAGATTAATAGTTCACTGATTGTGAAAAAAGAGGCCTGCAAATTTGCAAGTTTATTGTAACTCTGTCCCTGTAAAGACAAGTTCAAAAAAAAAAGAGGAGCTTTAACTTGCCAACTACATTATGCTTTTTCACTGTGTTCCAAATTTTATCAAAATTCACAGGGAGCTGCAAAAGACTGGAGTCATAGATTTTTAGTAGCTTATATGTATACTCAGTTCCTTTCAGAAACAAACCCACAGAAACTGTGGCAGTCTATCCTGTAATTGAGGAGCAATATTGAGGAACAGTAGTTGGTACAATTACCATTCAGTTCAATCCATCTTAGAATATTTATGGAGCAGCCACAGCTTTATACCTGACTTAGTTGTAATAATGTTGATTGTCACAGTGGTGATTCATGTCTTGGACCATTTGAGTATTTGAGCATTCACCTGTTGCTTTAATGTGTTCTTTTGTTTGTGTTAGACACCTTCCTTTCCTAGATCATTATTTTTTTCTGTTAAAAACACAAAGATTTTAAAGGAAAAGAAACTTAAGCTGAAAACAAAATTAAGAACATGGCCACTGATTAATTTAGACATGATGGCAAGGGCCATATGTTAGTACTATCTGTATTACGAAACACTAGAGCTGAAAAATGCTTAATGGAAGTTGTTAAACTTTATTTTTCTAGCAATATTTAATATTGACAAAAGATACTGCTTTAAGATTAATCCATACTAGCCCTGCTGTTTTAAGATCAATTGTTCAAACTAGCAGTGTACCTTGCACAGTTGAAACTAAGCATAAGTGCATGAAAGGTCTTTTACCACAAAAGTTATCAAAGATATAAAAAAATGTTTATAGCAGAAATCCTCTGGATGGAAAATGCTTGTCCATTGTGTGTTTCCCCCATTTTTCTGAGTTAACAAAATACAAAGCAATATACTTTCATAGGTCACATCTACTGAAGTTAACAAGAGGAAATGCATATGATGTAGTGAGCTTCTGTCATTCAGCATTTAATTTCTGATGGGTAATGCTATAGTCTGCCCTTCTGCAGTCAAGGACTGAATTAAAACTCTTCATATTAACTTACATTATTAATACTTTAAAAAGTTAACTAGCAAAAAAAGAAGCACTGACAAAGTTTTATTTGAGTTACATCATTAAAGCACTGAATCTTTCCTTTTTGTCAGAAATGGATATAAATATTTTAACCACCATGAAATGTGGTTTCTCCTGACAAAAGGAGGGCTATGGTGCTAGCAAATAAGGAGTAGAGAGAATATCACAGCCTAATTTTAGGATTCTTTTCAATTCCATTTTTATAGATATAGCCTATTTATTGCAGGGAAAAAGAAACAAAAACAACCCCATCCCAAAAAAAAAAAACCACAAACGAACCCACTCCAAACCAACACAAACAATCCAAACCAAACCAATAAAAAACCAGCAGAACAACACCACCACCACCCCAAAACCAAAACACCTTTAATAGCTCCAGAAAGGTTGAAGGTGTAGAATAGCACCCCTTTTTCTGTGATGCTTCACTTTGTGACAGACACAGCTTTTAATAACCTTTCCCTCACTGTCAGAAGGATTTCTGTGAAGGCTGCAGCTAGATGTGTATTGCAAGTACAGCTTATATCATCAGGTTCTGCTGCCACAGCTATTATGTGAGACTCTTCTTCAAAGAGAAAAGCATCTTTTTTGATTAAGAACCGCATACCTTGAGCTCTCAACACACGAAGTTCCAGATGCCTAATGGAAAGATGGAGGTGGCAGCTCTCAAAAAGGGTTTGAATTCTCATCTGATCCAAAAATAGAAGTCCGCAAGACATTTCATACTCACTTGTCTGCCCGTACACCAAAGTTTCCGGGCTGGAGATGAGGGGTTGCTAGGGGTATGTGTATATTTTGACAGGATATAGCACCCTTTACACCCTTTCTTTGCCTGGTGACCATTTAATATATATTTGTGTTTCTGAAGACCACGGGCTACACAGAAATAATGCTTTACTTAATCTTGAGGAAAAGACCCAGTGACAGCTGTTCTTTTTTATTTTTCTCTTTGGCAATTTCCAAAAGTTAGCACCTCTAGAATTAGCAATTACTTTGAAGTGTTCCTTCCAGTGGAATTAATTTTTGAGAGTTGAATATATCTGAAATACATACCTACTTTTAAGGTTTGACACCTTTGTTTTATCACCTTGCATGTGGCAAGTCCAGGGGCAATCCCTTCAGGAAGTATAGAAGAGATTTTTGTACTTGTGAATTCTGGGTTAAGAGAATGAAAGCTAGAAAAGAAAAAATAAGGTTTGGTTGACAACCCATACTAGCCTAAGGAATCAATAAAAAGTTGATATTAAGTCAATGTGCTAATGGGTATAATTGTTTCATGAGTGCAGAGTGCTAGCTGAACAGCTCCTAAAAATAAGCTGCTGTTACTGAGAGTGATGAATGGGCCAAATCCTACCTTTGCCAGCCATATAAAGATGTTTAGGTATGGCCTTATACTTCATCAAAGGACTCCTAGCAAAAGAGTGTGACACAGCTGGCACATACTGTTTTTCTGAAGTGAAACTGCAAAGCTGTAACTAGCATTGCTGTTGACTTTATCAAAGGTGTTAGCTAACCTGACAGTTTGACCTCTTGGGAAAGACTTGGTAAAATGCACTGGAAGTTAGCTTAACTTGACTTCTTGTGCTTTATTTTGTGCTATTGCTGCTGCCTTTCGGCTTTTGTGAGGGAAATTGCCCTTTTCTTGCATTCTCAGCTCCAGCTGTAAAGCAGACTGTGATGAACAAATTTCAACCCTGAAAACCTAATACATAAGGTCTGCTTGCCAGCAGTTTGCTAGCTGCTATTAAGCATGAAAATGGTGTCTTAGGGTATGATCAAGTTTTTACCTCAGCTTTATAAATATTCATTATCTTACATTTTCACTAATTGCTCTAGAGCAAGAGAAAATGTTAATTTTTAATCAATAATACAGCATCCTTGAGAACATTTTACAAATTAGTAGTTCATTATGGTCCCAGCGTATGTTGTTAATGTTGTTTGTTACATGCTAATTAGTTTGGATTTTTTTTTAATCAGGAGTAACACTGGAAATACCAACTATGGAACTGTCATTGTGCAGAAATTTTCCAAGCAGAGGTCAAGTAAGAGCCTCCATATAGAAGACGCAGGATGTAGTTACCTGCTGTTTGAATCTATGAAATCAGTTAGCAAGGAAATTAACTCCTTTTCCTAATATAGGTTAACCAACTGTATGTGGAATGCTCAGGAATTTCTTCTGATAAGTGATTTCACCATTTTGAGGCACCATGGTTCTAAATTGATGGGTTTTTTGAAGGTTAAGCATTTTAAAGCACAGAGATTTATTCATGCAGACTATCAATTACTTTGATATCCTTTGAATTAGCATTAAAGTTGAGGGTCTTTGAACTGAAAGGATTTCATTAATTGCAGGCAAAAGATATGGAGTCCATAATTCCTTTGGATGTAACTGCCATGAATCTTGAAATGTGGCAGGAAGAGTCATTAGCAGAGTGCCATTCACATTGGCTCATCAGAAAGGGAGTTTGATGTGATTGCCTCGAGCAGAGTACAGAAGGTCAGCACGGGCCAATACCCTCAGCTAACAGAAATGAAGGAAGTTCACAGAGCTGCATGACAGCTAGCTCCAGTAATCCTGACTCCTCTGTCTAGATGAGTTGTTTCTCTGGGAGAAACCTATCACCAACTGCTCAAGGCTCTTGCCATTTAAATTCTTAAAGAGATTTTATTTTTTATTAGGCGACATTTCTATAATATTCCACATGACTTAACATTTTTTTTAGGGGTAGTAATAAGGTTCAATTAGAGATTATGGATCAAGACAATGACCTGCTCCCTCTTTCTACATGTTTCGCTTCCAGTTTTTCTCTGTGTTTAATGTTCTCCTATAGCTCTTGTGTAATTTCACATACTATTAAATGCAAATAGGAAATCCTGAATCTTTGCAGACTGAGAAGTTATGTGACAGGTCAGGAAGGGACATTTCTTCACTTCATTTAGCAGAGTGAACTTGGGCACAGAAAAGACGGATGTGTGAGAGAAAGATAGACCACCAATCACAAATTCTCAGTTCTTTGTGCTTTAACTTATTCTGCTAGTGCAGGACCAGTAGAATAGGCACACTTAAGTGACTGGAGGGATTTACCTTTCTTCCCACTGCATTGCCAACACGGATGTTAGCAACTGCGCTCATAATCCTGAGGGCAAATAAAGAAGTGTGAACTGACAGAACCACACAATACAATGAACATGAGCGATATCTAGAGGGTCTTTGTCCAATATAAGGAACTTCAAATTATGCCAGTAGGAAGAATATTCCTCTAAACTTTTGCTTCTCATCGTATCCAGCGTCAAAAATATGATATCTGGAGCTGTTTCAGCTCCTTCACTAGATTTTGGTTACAAAAGTTTAAATCTTAACCGGTTCAATAGTGGACAACAAATACTTTAGTCTTTAAATGGCAGTTGAAATTATATATATGATTTCATGCCTCCTGGTTGAAGTCTTTAGAGGGGTATCTGCCTCCCTATTCCCTGCTTATTAATCCTTCTACTGCCTCATGTTACCACATTAGTGTTAAAGTGAATATTCCCCAAAATGAGATGTTGAGGAACCAATTGATCCAGGTGGTCTGGCTTTCTGTCTGATTGCATATGACTTCATGCCTATAGAGAAGTAAAGGTAGGGGATTAAGTTTTTTTAAACTTCAGTTATTTCTGTTACTTCAATGCAGTAAACAAATACAGTTTCTTCACATGACACTTACTGGTCTCCCTCTCTACAAGAAGGTTATTTGAGACTGGGATTGACTGAATGATTCACTTGAATCATAAACCTTTCAAATTACTAAGCTGTTCAATCTGGAAGGGGCAGGAGAAAGAATGAGAAATGCTTGGATCTGACTGATTGGTAGTAAAAATTTCTCTCATGTAAAGAATACAGTGCAGATAAGGTTCTCTTTTTTTTATTTTGTTTTTAAGGCTTTTTGGGGTGTTGGGTTTTTTTTTCCTTGGGGACAGGGAGACTTTCTGTGATAGTTTTAACTGTGGTTGTTACTTATCTTTTTATATAGCTGCCTTTTAAGAACTATGTGAGACAGTTCTGGTTTCATGGAAGTTCTGGGGCTGTGAAAAAGTTCATTTGATAGTTGAAATAAAAGGTAGGTCACTTACTAGTAGTCATATTTTAAATCTGGTAATACTTTGGGGAACTACTTTCCATGCCAGAAAGAGGTGCTTTTTCCCCTTTTATTTGGCATTTCTGACTGTAGCTATATTTTCTGTCACAGTCAAGTCTTTAGCTTTTATGTCTCCTGTCATATTAACAAAGTATTAATGATTTCATTCAAGCAGTCAGTCAAATTAAAATCTCACACAGTCTATATTATGTATCCATCTTGTCCTACTATCTTTCAATAATACTTTTGATCAGTAATGGTCAATGACTCTTAAACCTTGACCAAAGTCTAAGTCCATGTGTTATTTGAGGGGGTTCTTCTTTATTATTTAATTAAGTATATTAGGTCTGTGCCCCATCACAGTATTTCTTTATTCATTCAGATTCAAACCTTCCTTGCAAGTTTCAGCCCCAGTAGTCACCTCTGAATTAACAGCAATCAGAATTGTTAGGGCCTGGAAAAATAGGCAAGTCACAAATATTTTGTATTTAAAGTAACAGCTTCTGAGATCTTCTACGTATCTCCTGTTTTATTCTCCCCTGGAATTATTTTGAATCAGCTATAAGTATATGCAGTTTTGCAGGTAGTAAATTCTACAGTTTAAAAAGGTTTGGCAGCACTATTGCCAAATAATGGAGCTCTAGTATTTCTGAGTCTTTTGAACCCAGACTCAAACACATGCAGTATCTGGAAATACTACGATGCTGTATGAGTTATTTACCACTTGGGAGCTGCTTTTTCTGGCAAAATGCGTAAATAAATACAAAAAGTTTGTAACTGGTAATGGTGACCTGGCCAATGGTCAGGCAGCTTTTTCATATTACTTCATTGCAGTCCAGTAGGGAAGATGCAGTATCTTCATTTTGTGGAACCCAGAGATGACAATGTTATCATGAGGAAAGAAAGCAGAGTGAATGATGAGTTGGAGGGTTTATATATAACTGTGTCTGTGTGTATATATAATGTATAAAGAGTAGAGAAATCTGATAAGACCAATGGGTGATTTAATTTGGTCTGATTTTCTAGTTATCCCAGGAATCCATTGAACAACGTTTTCTGAGATGTAGATTAAATCTGAACATCAAAGCAAAGCAAATTGCATATCCATTTATTCCACACAAGGGAAGAAAAATGCACAAATAATCTTAGAATCAGCTTAGATATTTTTTTTAATGTTCACTTTAATGCATGTTCCCTCTGACAGTTATTTATTTTAAATGGTTTTGGTTTTGAGTCATAGATTTTGAGCACATCTCTTCAAAGAGATTATCAGTGTTGAATTGCAAAACAATCTGCGATATAAGTAAAGCAAAGTAAAAATGTTTCAGTGATAAAATTTAAATGTACTTGATATTGTAGTTCACAAATTTCAGATAATTTAAAACATCATTCCTTTAGTTTCTAGTTGTTTCCTTCACTTTTTCCTATTAAAAATGTAATAAATAAGTAGAATTTAAGCTATAAATTTAAATATATATAATGCATTTAATAAAAATGTAGTAAAGTATTGCATACACTATATATGTATTTTCTGTTACTATAAGCAGATCCAAAAACCTGCAAGTCAAATTTAAATAAATTTTCCGGTACTGAGACCACTTCCGTTACTAATATGAGGCCTGTTTTGATCTGTATAATTTGTTCTAAAATGGAGTTAGATGGAAACAGATTTAGTGTTAATTTAAGTTGCTATGAAAAGACATCCAACTGAGGTGATGCTACAGAGGGAAATATTTCAATTCAGCAATATAATAGACTACCTGAGTAACCTTCACTTGTTTGTGGTTTTTTTGCTTTTTTTTTTTTTCCAGTTTACTTTCTGAAGAACAAAAATCACTCAGGACTTTTTTCAAAATATGTATGACAGAACAAAAAAGAGAGAGAGATACAGACAGGCAGAGAAACATACTAGGATGTTAAACAGTTTTCCAGTACAAACTTCTCATCACTGTATTATATTGACTTTTCCTGTGGTTGCCCTCCACCTTTGCCTTGTATTTCCCCAAGTACCCTCATTAGGACTTAGAGAATTCATAGCAATCCTAGGAAGAGCCTTACTGATAAAGAAAAGAATTAGCATGGAAGCACTCAAAATAGTAAGAAATGTCTCCATGACATTAAACTGAAGGTTCCAGCAACATTGATTATTTTCAGGTGTTTCAACATTTTCAAAGCCACAAAATAATCTCTCTCAGGCTATCAAAGGCTGATTTGAGATTATGTGAACTCTTTGTAAGAAGAGTCCTTGAGGATTCCCTGCCATTTTTGATCCAAATGTGTAGCTTTCACATTGATTGAATTGAAATTTTCATGAGAAGAAATCTTGTAGCATCTTTCTGTTTTATACCTCTGTTTAAAGCTCTGCTCCCCATATCTCAATTAAATCAGCATTGACCTTGCAACTCCCAGTAGAAAACGCAGGAGTTAGTTAGTCTTGTTACTTTTCTTCCCTGCTGTTTTCAAGAAGTTCTGCTGCTCTCCAGAACTGTAAGATCAAACCTTCAAAAATATATCCAAAACACACCACGTACGTATTTCAAATACAATCTCTGTACTAAAGGTAACCAGTTGCACAACTCAGCATGCTTCTCCTGGAAATAGTTAAAATTTTACAGAAATAGTTCTTCGGTCCTCATTTGTACTACTTGCTAAACCTCAAGTCTGCTAAACCTCAAGTCCCCCTAAATTGCAGTGTAGAAAGGTGCTGTGCCACGTGCCCAGCAGAACTTGGTAGCGGGGATTATTGGGATAGGGCTGAAGCAGTACAGGTAGAGCCATAACTGGGTTTTAACTGCCAATTGAGAAAGCAGATGTGCATTTTATCACCCAGCTTGAGCAACTGCACAGAACACAGGTCAGCCACTGGGTCTTGTAAGAACCTCTTGATGTAGAGAACAAGCTGCACAGGAGGTATACGAAGACCTGGACACTCAGAAAAGTGAACCCTGCAAAACTTTTTTGTTTTCCTTCAGCTCTGCAGAAGGGCTTGTGCACATACCTGTTTTATACAAACACAGAATACAGACCTACTGGATCCTAAAGATGGAGGGATATTTTTATAGAAGTGTAGACATTCCTAAATAGGAAATGGATAATACAGTTATAATTGATTTGAAGGCACTACATTGTCTGTATTATTCTCTACATTTTATTGAGCATTAAGAGAAATTGCAGTATATTTTGCATTATGATTATTCTGACCTTCGAAAATAGACTTATAAAGTAGTTTTAATTAATTTAACTACTTATGTTTTTATTTTTTTTCTTATATCTAGACAGGTATTTTATTTTTCTTCCCTGCAATTTTTCCTACTGGAACTTTAAAAATCCTTTATATGCCATGCTGTATTCTAAGAGTACAATAAATCAAACCTGAAGACCACTCTGTTAGGTTTGCTAACATTTATGCTTTTAACTATTGCGCAATTTTCAGAGAAATCTCTTCTATTACCTGAAGGGCTTTTTCTTCCTAAGAAGCAATTCTGTGTTGTTAGGTAATTCAGAGGCTTGTTAAAAGCCTGGTCAAGGAGGACTTGTTGTTTGGTTTGAATTTTTTTTCTCTGTTTTACTCTTTTATTTGGATAAATACTAAATTCATGTATGTTACGAATGGGATTCTTCAGTAAAAAATGTTTCTTCAGGCATTTTCCCTGAAACTACAAAAGTTTATTAATTCCCTTCTATTTATAAACCAAGTAAGATGCCATCTTTCTTGCAGGCATTTAGTGTCTATAAGTGCAGATGTTTTTGCTGAGCATTGTCTTTGATAATATGGGTGTTACGGTAGGGTTTACAGGATCAAAGACAGAAAGACTCAATAAATTCTCTATGTCCTCTAAGCACTTTTTTGTCTCCAATCAAACTGGAGTATGTATGTTGGTTGTAATTTCTTCTGCAGATATTAAAGCGGGACAAGAAGAGTTAACACTTGGTTTTCATTTTGCTAAAAGTTTTGAGAGAAAACTGTGGCTAGGTAAAAGCAGAACAAAAAGAAAGCAGAAAGAAGGTCTGAAAATCTGGGACCTAGAAGTTGTCCAGTCATAGCCTGATCTGTGCCTAACAGAAATAGGTCATGTATTCGGGGGAAGAAATACCAGAAACAGCAGGCATTTTTGCCGGCTTGGATCACTTTGTGCAGTTGTCATTAGCTGGTACAAAAAGGCGTAGGATACAAGATACATATGCACAACATAAAGCACATATTGTCTAACTCACCCACAGAAGATAGGTAGGATTTAATGAGCTGTTAGGCTAAGCAGCCATCCACAAGCACTGGCGTTAGCTATTCGGCTAAGCATGCGGCACCTCCGGCCGGCATGAGCCCGGCGGGGAAGGGTCAGACTCTGCCGCCCCCGGCACTGTCTCCGCAGCGCTGCTGAGCTGCCGTCTGCCACCAGCTCTGTCATCACTGCTGTCACTGGCAGCTCAGGTCTGTGACCTGATGATTCCCAACTGATTTGACCAACATCCATGGCTGTTCTATTTAAGATTTTATACCGTTCTGTGGTGGTGCAGCTTTCCGTCTTGAAGGTTGGCTTATTTGCCTCTTGAGTTCTTGCATTAGTAATAAGTCGCAGCTCAACGACCGTACCCATTTGTAATTTTTATTTTCTCATCTTTCTATTCTTTCAGACAGCTCTTTTTTCCAACTTAGTAATTTTCTCAAAAACCAGAGGCACATTAACACAGCTGGGCTGGATCAGATCTGGGCCTTCAATCCTGGAAATGCAGACAATCAGGACCTTAGGAGTCAAAGGGGAACATTACAAAGCATCGCTGTTGACTTTTACTAAAGCCATTTATTTATTTTATTTTAACCAGCTATTTTTTTTTTTGTTATTATTTAGTTTTATAAATTTTTGGCAACTAAACAATTGTGAACATTTTGTTTGTGGAAGCATGGCATTACATTCTGCTTTCCTCCTTATATGAGTATCTTTTTATGTTAACCTGTATTTCTGCATTGACCTATTTCATCTTTCCCTAAATTTTTCAACCACTGACACTGTTTTCTTTCCACAACCAATTTCAGGTGCATAGCATATGCTGTAGGCTTATAATACAAATTCTAAAACCAGGATATGTATGTGTTGCATGCCTTACAGAGGAAAGTAAGACGTATTTACATTAGGGAAATGAAAAATCTGTGCTTTCTTTTCACAGCGTAACTATGTTATCTTGCTGTGTTCATAGAAGTAGTCCTTATAAACATGTAGTTTTGTAAATGCTGAAAAAACCCAGATATTCAGTGAATTATTTTTTCTACTATAGATTCCTTTTTTGAATGGAGATTTCTGTTTCAGTGGGTTTTGTATATTTATGCAAATTACTACTCAAGTTACATAAATTTAGTTTGAGGTCATTATATGGATAATTTGTTACTTAATAAAGTGGTTTGCCAGGTTATAAGACATTAATCCTCCAATAGGTCTTTAATTAGGAAAGATGAACTAAATAATTCATAGCAAGACTTGGCCTGAAAACATTTATACTGCTCAATTATACCATTTTACATGCAATGATGAATTGTTTTGGTGTAGTCTGGAAATAGCTGGACATTATTAATTACTTCCAAGGTTTTAGACTTCTGTGATGGGTTCTTTAAATGCATGAGATTGAAAATTCATACAAAGGCTAAAAATAGAGTTCAAGTCCTTAGAGTTAAAAAGTGGAGATGAAAAGGGAGCATTCTGCTTGCAGAGAAGAGCTGGAAGCAGCAGGAAGATGAGCAGAATGGCAGCTAACTAGCATGTCCAATTCCCCAAATATTATTTTTGCAAAACTGAACTGGAAATCATTAAATACTGAAAATGTCATGGTTTTATATTTGAGTAAAAGGAATGTGCTAATTACTCGTCTTTTGCACATCTGGTCAATTAGATGGAAGAGGTGTCTGAGAAACGAGCCCTGAGTAGTTTAAAGATTATACAAATGTGTCAAAAAAAATAGGTGAGATGTTTTTCTTTTCTGAAATCACATTGCAGATGAAATTAACAACATTAAAATAATTTCTTAGACTGGAAGGAAGTGTTATTAAAAAAAAAAAACAAAAAACAAACAAACAAACAAAAAAAAACCACCCAAGCGAAATAAGCTGGATCTTATATGGGATGTTATAAGTCATTAAGTGGTGTCTTCAGATGATTGATTGGTGAATCATGCTGCTATTGCACTTACGTCTAGTGGGAAGACCAAATACCAATGGGTTATAGTCATATGATCATATAAATCTGAGAAAAAATAATTTTGGTAAGAATATTTACCAACTTATGCCATGGAGGAGGTTGGGTTTTTTTTATGACTTGGATACAGCTTTGAACACTTGAATTGGGAACTCGAAAAGAGTTCCCAAATCTGGAACTAATCTGTGTAAATGGTCCTTTTGAGTATGGACAAACACCTAATTTTTTCTTTACAGTGAAGTTGCTGACCTTTACATGTAACCTCACAGTTAGAGCACTCATACAGTGCTCTCAGGTTCTGCCTTTAGTTTCCTCTGTAGCCTGAGAAGACTAGAATGCACACTGCTACCTCACAAGAGAACCTCTGGGTTCAGTAAAAGGAGCTTTACCATTGTGCTGAATGCAACTGTGGGAGACCAGAAAATGAGCAATCAAAAGGGAAAGTAATGGAAAAGATAAGTCATTTCCAGACTGTGGTGGGAAATGGCAGTTTGAACATCATACAGACTGAAAAGAGTGTTTTATCTATGAGTTCTTTCTGACTTTTTGCTGTAGATAACTACCACGTACCTACCAGCAGATGTCAAGGTTATGCCTGTTTAATTTATTGGTACAGATATAGCTTGTGGGGACACATGGAAGTTTGTGAAACATCCTCTTTGGGTCCAACCCATTATCTTCCACTTAAACTGCATGTTAAGTGCTGTTTTAGACCTTGGTCACTTGAGTTTCAGCTTATCTGCCTGTTTGTGAAAGTACTAAATTGAAAACCTCTTCTGCTCAAAGCACTGGCATTAGGAACAGTGCCACTGAGGACAGAAACATGTATGAAAACAATGTGACATGTCTGACTGGAAAGAAGAAGAAGGGAAATAGCAGTAGCCACGCAGTAGCCACTCCTGCTAGAGTGCACATACCTAGCCTCATTCATAATAGATTTCACTAGTAGCTCTTTGTACTGATCCTATGAATTCTCAGGATATTTGCCACCTTTGGGATGATTCTAGACATCTTTAGACAATTTTGAACATATTTAATGAAGAAAAGATATAGCATCTGCCACAGAAGCAAAATATCTCTATGTATTATAAAGAGGTACTGATAGTAGAGATGCAAGAGGCCTAAGAAAAGGAACATGTAGGGTTTCAGCAAAACAATATAGTTATACCAGGAAGGATAAATAGTTTAAAAGTAGACTTACTGATCATGTTTTTCCAATGCACATGTGTGAATTAGGTTGAGGATGAATTTTAGGGGTTACATGAGAAAAAAGAAATCGCATTTCGCAACTTCAAAGCAATTGCTTTACTTCATAACCATCCAAAATCAGATGAAGTTTTCTTGTTCCATTTTTCATTCAGAAACAGATTTTTACAGAACCTACTTTTTAGAAAGACAGGGCACTTAGAAGGAGCTGTAGCAAACTCTTTCAATTCATTTATCAAAGCATTTGCAGCACCCATTATAAAACAACAATAGATGTTAACAAAAGGAAGTTAATCTGTATTCTATAAATAAAAAGCTAGAGAACATGAAAGCTACTTGCAAAATCTTACATTGCTTTTAAGTTTCATTCAATTTCCCCTCTTTGCATCCATGTGATGAAAGTTTATTTAAGAAGCCCAGCTAAAATATTCAACATAGAAAAAGCCAAAACAGGCTACATAAAGGAGAAATAAGAAAAGTGCAGCTAAATGAGGAAGATGTCAGAAACAGCTTAGCTGTCAGTAGCTGTCATATGCTGCTGAGGCAAAACCCTGCAGACAGGCTTTATTTGGCTGCTACTTTCCTCTGCATGAGAGGTCAGCACCCGGAGCAGCTCCAGCAGCACTGCTGGAAGGAATCACAGAAGCATGCTCTCTCCCTCCGGCATCCACAGCCCTGGTGCCTGCCTGAAGCTGAGCCTGGATTTTGAATTAGCTGATGCTGCCTGCCAGTGTGGTTCCTCTCAGTTCACGTGAACAAAGCATGAGCTGCTGGCCATGGAGGGCCAGCTTTGCTTTCTGTATGAAGCTTTGGACCCTGCTGCAGTCTACTCTGCTGTTTTGAATTTATTCTGAATGAATTGATTGATAGAAGCGATGGCTGTTGCTGTGCCTGTGGAAGTAGGAGCAGCACCAATGGCTATGGCATTAAAGAGCACTTGCCAAGATAGCACTAAAATAGTATCTGTCTGAAGTCTTAAAATTCAAATCAAGAAGAAAAAAATAAGTAAAGTTGGTCTCCCAAGACAGAGTGACAGTGGAGGAGTCTAGTAGAACAACCTCCTCTTCCAGGATGAGCCATTACATGTAAAGGATGCAGGGCAGAGGCAGGAATGCCAGTAGAAGCCAGCATGAGCTACCCCGCTGTCGCCTGGCTGCTCAGTGACCATTTCAGGCAGTGACAGACACAGTCCAAGTTTTCTTCCCCACAACAGAGTCCATAAAACCTGAGATAGGTGTCCTTCCAGGGCTAGATTGCCTCTGTTATTTTCTGAAGAGTTTTTCATTGTAAAGCTTGTTGTATGTTAGTCTACTATTAATGCATGTCAGTTTTCTGCATAGATTTTTTGAGGGCAGAACAGGTGGCTGGTTTTCCTGGTTGGAGAAACTACCAAAACAACTCATGGTAAAATTTTGCACCCATGCTACTCAAAGAGATTAATTTCTACTTATATCCTATGTAATAAATCCTGGAAAACTGAATGTAAGTTAAGCTGACTTGTATGATTTATGGTTCTTCTGAAAAATTCTTTCAGCTGGATAAAATATATACCATTCAGTCCTTTTTACTTTGTGTTTGCAAAACAAAAAACACTGAAGCCAAAACTACAAGAGCCATCTTCAAAACATTAACTTGTGTTGCCATATATTTCTTAGTCGCCCTCAATAAGAATATTACTAAAATGAAGAATACCGAGCATTTCTCAAGCTATTAAGTATGTTTTGCATTTGTCTTATTTTTCAAGCCATTACTCAGCTGCATGCCACCATCCTAAGTGTACCACTGCAGTCATGAAATGAATCTTAGAATGAGGAGATCTTGTATAACTCAAGCAGTATTTGCATATTTTACTGTTTGCAAGAAGAGCTATTATATATTGGGAGTTGCAAGAAACGCAAATTCTGGCAATGAAAGGGGGAAGAAAAAGAAAAAATAAGCTGTGCCTTTCTGGAGCAGCCACGCTGCGCTGAAGTGTGCACGCTGTGCCAGCTCTCAGGTGTAGCATTTCAGATATGGAGAGTGTTTGTACAGTTTACGTTTTTGATGGTGTTTGGTAATGGCAAAATCTTTCTTTCCCATGTCAAGGCATATGAAATGCAGGGCTTTTCTCCTGAACAGCTGATCCCTCAGGAGCCTGAGAGCTGCTCCTGCCTGGCAGGAAAGAGAGCTCTGGTCACACCCGCACTGGCCATGTTCCTGGCTGTACCTTCTCCCTGGAGAGGCAGCAGAGCAAGCAGGCTCCTGTGAACACCCTGCCCTCTGCCACCCCAGGGGCCCTGCAAGCAGAGACACCTGCCTTTCTTCTGCTACAAGTCACCCACCTCTGCCACCCTCAGGAGGGGCTGGTGCTGTGACCCACCTCTGCCTCCAGGGCCCACATGCAGAGGAGAGGAGCTGAAGCAAAGCCCCCATACTTTGCGGTGGGGAGAAGCTGCAGTCATGTCCCTGGGAGACATTGTAGTGGTTAGGATGGGCATGTGGACCAGGTCAGGTGGTCAGAAGGACCTTGATGCTTCCCACTATGACCAGGAAAGTGGCCCCCAAAAGCTGAGGAGGGTTCAGGACACATGCCCTGGGCAGTGCCACACTCTTCTTGTGGCACAACCACCGTGCAGGGTATTGACATGATCTGCATCTTTTGCTCGTGGGCGGTAGCCTGCTTGGGGTTTAGGGAGTCAATGCAAATATATTGCTCAAAGTTTGATAGCTTGTATAGATGTGTACAAACACCTCCTGGGCATAGGGATTTGGTGAATCTTGTTTGCCAAAGACTGGGGTGGGAGGAAAAGTGCACAAGGGAGAGCAGGCAGCTGGGCAGGCAGCAGGCTCACCATGCCTGCGCTGCCCACCCTGCAGGTGTCCCACCTGCCATCCACAGCCTCATGGGGGTTCTGTGCTGCTTCTGAGGCCTGTGTCTTGGGGAATATAAATGTCAGGTGAACCTAATGCCTCAGAGGGATGTGTATACTAGACTTTTAAATGAGTTCTATCTTCCATGGAAAACTCTTCTGTCTGTATGAGTCAGAAAAGGCTGAAAAATACTGAATTAGCAAATAGACATCCTTTGCTGTTATCTGAACTGTGGTGTTTTCACTTTATCCTGGTTGTAGTGTGGAGAGCAGTTTGAAAGGATGCCTCTTATTCTTCCTTGTTATAACACTGCATTAACTTTTGGATAGAAATAAATCAAGTGCTAATGCTGCTTTTGTGGAAATACAATATCCATGATTACTGGTAGTTAAGGAAGTAATTCACTCTGTTTCAGAAACTCTCGACTCTGCCTTCATTTACTGCTAGTTGTCAAAGACAAGAGATACTGTGTAAAATACCTGCATGTTAAAGTAATCTGTAAGACTAGTGGTTATATTCAGAAGACATATGCAGAATACTCTATGTTCAGATCATTAGGTAGCATATTGTAGCTCCATGGCTTGGGTACCTGCTAAATTTGTTCACCAATATTCTGTGTTTCAAAAGCTTAATTAGGTTGGAAAACAGAGATAATTTTTAAACTGCCTTCTGGTACACTTGCAGAAATATTTCAAAAGTGAAATAAACCTTTTGAAGCCTGCCTGTGCTGAGCCCCTCAAGGTGGTGTTTCCTGATGGCTCCTGCCAGACTTCTGCACAGCCAGATCATCTGGTGGATTAAAGTTGGTCTGTAATTAGGTACAGTTACCTGCATGGTCTCTGCTATATGCTGGCAATCATCCAGTAGCAACTTTAACCTTTACAAAGCTTTCTGAACTTTGTTTAAAAAATTCAGGTGTAGAAGCCAAACTACTAATGCCCTTCTCCCCTTTACCCATGTGCCACTATCTTAGACCTCCTTTTACGCACTGAGAGTTCTTCTTCAGTACCTTTCAGTGTGTTCGAATTGTATCTCTCTGAGATGGTGTCATCCACACAGATCTTCATGAGAATTCCCATGAGCAAGGAATACTGTAAAAATGTGTAATAAAGACTTAATGGGAAGTTTTCTGTGCAATCCGTGTTTTCTGTCCACCAGGAAAGCCATTTAACTCCTCTTTGTTTGATATGACCTGAGTCCAGCTATTTTGACACTATAATTCTTCAACCACTAATATATCTCTATGCAGTGTCTGTTTATAACTTTGCATGGGGATCTTTTCTCCCTCCTTGGCCTCAGTCATTAAGTACACTGGAAGTGCTGGTGAAGGAAGCTCCATGAAAATATTCGTTGGAAAACAGGGAAGAGGAAGAGGAATTTTATGAATAGACGAAACATTTAGCAGTCTCTGGTTTGAAATACATTCTGCAGCTCTCTTCAGGACTGCATTGTTTGGGCTTCTTGCACAGAATTGGTGTGTGCCTGGACCAAGTGTTGGTGCAGAGAGCTCTCCCTGTCCCATGGTGTGAGCATAACTGTGTGAAATGTAGATTTAATTTGTCCCATAACAACATCAATAAATTGCTAGTTGTGTAACTTCTAATTCTTCTTTAATCATATATTCTATTGTAATAGCAAGTAATCAATCCCTCTAAAATAACTTGGATTCACAGAACTTTTTAGGTTGGAAAGGACCTTTTTAGATCAAGTCCAACCATTAAACTAACACTGCTAAGTCCACCACTAAACCAACTCTCTAAGTCCCACATCTACACATCTTTCAAATATCCCCATGAACGGGGACTCGACCACTCCCCTGGGCAGCCTATTCCAGTGCCTGACCAACCTTTCAGTGAAGAAAGAATTTTAACCCTAAACCTCTTCTGCTGCAACTTGAGGCTGCAAGGCCTTTTCTTCTTGTTCCTCTTGTTACTTGGGAAAGAGACCTATCCCCCACCTGGCTACAACCTCCTTTCTTGTAGCTGTAGAGAGCAATAAGATCTCCAGTTATCATTTAGGCTACAAGGCTACATATGTAGAGCTCTCTTATACTGACCTATTTATTTTTGTGCCTTCATGGTATTAATTCAATGGTATTGGAGAAATATCAGGTATGTGTGTGGCCAGATCCAAATGGCAAATGTCCAGTATGGCCTGGGATCCCTCACACAAGTGTGGGGAGAGACTTTTGCTAAGAAGTCCCAAAGAGATATGAAATCTGCGGGGGGAGTAATAAAGAAGCATAAGCAAAGGAGCTGGGTTTACAAAAGACAGTCTTTAGCAGGTGACTTGACTGGCTGTGGTAGCTGCTGGAACCAGCTGTCAAAACACAAATAATAATTCCAGATTTGGTGTGGTAGCTTTTCTCTTTTAATGGTTGTTTTTATGTATTGCAGACTTTTCTGTGTGAATGTGAATAATTGTATTATGTACTACACTTGCAATTTTAACTATGGATAAAAGGTGATAAATGTGTGGGAAAGGCAAGAGAAGCAGTGAGATGCATTACATAATATATCAATTTCAGGTTTTGCAGATACTATATGTGTATAAAATGAAAGGTTTAACTTAAGGTTTAGCTACTTGTCAGTTAAAGTTCTGCCATATTCTCCATAACAGCAGGCAGAAAAATCATGTTGGATTGTTTCCTTGAAGAAAACGTATGAAAAATCTTTTAAACAGAAACCTGCATTCCACAAATTACTCTTTTGTTATTACATCTTGATAATAAAAGAAGCATATGTTCACAAGTTGATTAGGTAATTCTTATTATTGAAATGCTGTTTTCAATAAAAAATGACCTTTTCTCACATTTATTGGGAAACCAGCCTTAAGACACATCAAACTGAAGCTTTTGTGCTGGTGCTGAAAAGATGATCTTCAGTTTGTTTGCTCTCTGCAACCTTTATTACAGACAGCTGGCTGCTTGATAAGATTTTGGGGAGGGGAGGGGTCTCTCATATTTTAGTTCAGTCTTCCTTTTCTTTAAGTCTCTGCTTCATGTTATTAAGTCAGCTTTACAAACCCTTTGCTCTGCCTAAATTCTGTGCATAAAGAAGGATGAATATGAAGGTTTTTTACATAAAAGATTGTCCCCTGAAGATTATGTAGCAGTCTTATAAGCATACTTATGTGCTTATCAATGTTATCTTTTGATGTTGAATAAAATGATTTTATTTTCATTAAGTTATTGTAAAGAACATAACTTGCTATTTTTAAATTAGATTCTTATCTCCATTATAGTTCTATTACTAGTTGCTGTTTTCTAGTAATGACATTTTCATATTAAATAGACTTCTGGCTCCTTTCTGAATCCTTCTCATCCTGCTAAACAACACTTGGAGCACAAACAAGGATCTAACTGTGTTGGCATTTGAAAGCAGGAGAAAGAAATAATGGGAACTAGGTGCTATTTGAGAAATGCTTTCACCTGCTGTCTTTTATATTTCTTCTTTTCTGCTCAATGATGTGCTTTTCAGACCAGAATTTTTATGTTTGTCTAACATTGCTTTATGTGTTTTTTATTGATAATGATCATGGTAAGGAATTCTCTCAGAATATTGGCTTTTGCCATAAACCATTTAATATTTCAGATTTTCCTATAGCATTTGAAAGTACTTAAGCATCTGGTTTTTTTCTGTAGATCAGTTTCTCCTTTTTATATGAAAGTGAAAATGGCAATCTTGGTAAAGATCTTAGCTTTGCACTTTTTCAGTCTGTAGTTTTTCAATAATCAGTCATCCATGTGTGAATTGGTCATGTAGATCCCCCCTTTGCAGTCAATGAGAGAAAAAAAAGCCTGTCTAGGATTTGGTAAAGATCATCCCAATGTTAGTGCCGAAAATACAACAGAAATATGTGTTTCTTTCCACTGACAATAAAACTCACCTACAAGTTGCCATTCTCTAGACATTTAAAGTGACATTTATATCAACCATTCTCTCAACTGTGGAAAGTGCACAGAGATACAGAGTTTGAGAACATTGCTTACTGGCAGTCCGTAATGCCTCTGTGTGTTCAAGTTAATTGCTGTGTGGTTTTTAAGTGCTTTTGAAAGAAAAAAAATGTGGGTTTGGGGAAAAGAAGGATTGGCTTTTAGATGGGTGATAATTTTTAAACAGTAGCTATGCCTCATGACTTGATACATAGGGATGTCGAGATAGAGGGATTTGTGGGGACAGGGCAGGTGAAGATAGTCAGGTGCTGAATAAAAGCTATTTATCAAGTGTTTTACTGCACAAAAAATTCAATTTATTCTGTAGGTAGTTACCACATAACATTTCTTTGCTGTGATTCATCATAAGCAATGCCTGTACCATGCCGCTTCAAGGGACATGAGGTAGAGAATGACTTTTGTTCTGTTCTGGTGCAGAAGACTTGAAGAGGTTCATAATTTGTCACACAACTTCTCATGAGGATTTGTACAGGATCTTAGTGGTGTTGCGCTTTACCTAAGATTTTGTGGAATACCTCTGTCTCCAGTTTCAAAGAAACACAATAGATTTGGAGAAAGCTTGTCTTTTATGCCCTAACTGCTTGGTGACCTGACAGAAAAATGCAACCTTTCTGCTACTGTCGATGGTATACAAGCTTCCTGGGGTTATAAAAGGCAAGGGTTTTTTGTTTAATGTGACAAAGTATCAAATAAAATAAACTACTTATATTATTTTAAGCGAAGTCTGTTTAAATTTGGTTGTGTGCAGATAAAATCTCCGAGAAGACAGAGAAAAAAATTTTGATAAAGAGGTAATTCTGTTATTTACGTATTGGAAAAACTGGCATAATACCTCCTATAGCAACCTCCACAGTTAAATGTTTTAAAATCAATAAAGGGGCAAATGGAGCACAAACTATGAACTATCTATATTTTTCTATCCATATATATATAATACGAAGGTAGACTGGAATTTGGGCTGTACGTCTCACTGTGTTTATGTATGAAAATTGTTTTTAATGCAGTATAATGAGCCACAGTATCTCAAAAGTAGAAGAAAACTTTTTCTTTGAGAGACTGATATGTTTTGTGGTGTTTGAGATGGCTTTCTTTTTTTAAACAGGGAAATTTATCAGATTAGCTTTCGCATAAGACATTGAATTTAGGTGATGTTATCATTACAGATACTACAGTCCCAAAAACTAAATTTAGGCAAGTTTTGACAGAAACATGACTTAATTTCAAAGCATTTCCCTACTTGAAGTATGTTTTAATTCTAAAAGTAAGAAAGATGTGCTTCCTCACATGCACATGATGTTGTGCAAGGTCTGTAGTAAAAACTATTGCACTTTTCAGTTATGCCTTAAAAATGAAAAACAGCAAAGAAAAGTTTTCATCAAATTCCAGTGTACAAACAGGAGCTATTAATGTTTGTATGCAGTGTCCTGTCATAAGCTACGTGAGAACTACAGGGACCAATACTTACTAGTCGTGTTTATCACCTCCTAGGGCATCATTTGAAGATTTTAGGGTGGCTTTCACAATATGGATATAGAAGTTATATACAGTGCCATTGAACTGTGTGAAGCAGTCTGATCGTAGTGTATTTTAACTCTGAGGGAAAAATACAGCACTTAGAAGGTAATAGGTTTTTTCCTTAACATTTAAAGACCAAAGGAGAATAAGAGTAGCAAAACACCTCAATTTACCATCAATTTATTCAGATATGTGATTCTGTGAATGGGTAGGATGATTTGGTTATTTAGGTGAATTTCTGACTTTATGCAAATAAAGATTCAATGGGGCAGAAAATGAAAGCTCCACGCTAAATAGAAGCTGTTCTTTTTACTCACACTTAACTGATTGGAACAAGTGGAAATTAAAAGCAAGCCTGGAAATTAGTGACCCACTGATAAGATGCCTCAATTCACATAGCACAAGGGTAGGAGAAAAATTCATCAGGTTCAGGAAATAATATACAAGGATGCTGGTACCAGACAAAGAAACATCAGTTTTCAAAGTGTGTGAACTTCATCAGGAGTTTCGCATAGGCTCACAACTCTGTTTGATATCTATATCTATATATATATACACACATATGCATTTATAGTATTTATATTGTAGTTTATATTTTACACGTAACTTTTTTAAAAGCACATTAATTTTCTGATGGTATATTAATCTATGAACTTTCTTTTGATCCCTCAGTAGTTCTTAACAAAAAGCAAGCTTCATAACGTTATATTTCTGGCTCCTTGAAGGTTTACAAGGAGAAGTTGTAAGCTCCATAGTTGAATTCTGTGTACATGTGAGGAAGCACATCTTTCTTACTTGGTTGTTGCAGCAGAAGTACTAAAGTCATAGTTAAATACTCCAGTATCTCTAGTGTGCAAATGCATTTTAAAACTTAGTTATGATCTGCTGAGACTATTTTTTAATTTATACATTTTATGATTACGTAAGTGCATCTCCAGAGAGGGGCTTTAAAATTAATATTATTTGGGCTCTTCAGTCACGTTTTCATAGAATTCATTTTTCTCAGTCTTCTTTGTAGTATAATTTCCCTTAAGTAATTATATAACTTGGCAGACTAACCTTCATCCAGTCTCTGCTGATCTTTCTCAAGCTAGAAACAGATTCATAGATAGTGAAATTTCTGTCTGATGGCAAAAGTCTCAGTTGAAGTCCTAACAAAGGATTCTAAAATCTGCACTAAAACCTAGACTTTAAAATACTTTCCTGTGTCTTACTTCATAGTAGGGACACTAGCAAACTGCTAGTGAGAGAGCAGATCTTTTAAAGAAGGCAATTGTTACACTTCCACACCTCCCCTCACCTTTCTTAATTAGCACTTTTTACACTGTAGAGGTAGAAATAAAGTTGAAGGCTACAGAATTCAAAATGGTGGAGTTTTGTTTGTTGGTTTGTTTGAAGTTTGCTTTGTCAGTAATGCATCCACATTTACAAAGATGCCAGATGAGATTATAAGAGTACAGAATTCAGCTGAAAAAATTGTGGAGTTTTTTGTTATAACTTCAGGTATACAGCTGCAACTGGCATAACCAAAAAAAGAGTCTTCTAATTAAGAGTTCCTACAGTATTTATTTCTTTCATAGATATCTTTATGATTCTTTTGACAAAAAGTTTAAAAATTGCATATCAGCAGTTAACATCAACAAAACATGGGGTTTGTTTAAATTGGATTTGTTCTTATTTTAGTAGTGCTTTTGTCCTGTTGATTATAGGCAATTGCTTCTTTCCCATCAGAAGAAGATTACTACCAGCCAACAAGGCTTCTTTTGTGATGCTTCTTTTTCCCTTTAATGATGTGGTTTGCCAGTTATACATTACTACTAGCAGGAACTGGCGGTGATATCACGTATCATTGAGTATTATGAACTTTTACCTGTTACCTATGTATTTAAAAGTATAATAATAAAAATTTATCTCTCCCCTCCCCACCATGCTTGTATCTAACTTTCATTTAATTTAGAAGGGAGGTTTAACAGACAAGGTTCACTTAAAACATGTGTAGTTCATAAAATAATGAATAAGGGCTGGGAGGGATATTTCTGTTTTTATTCATATGCATTTCTAATACTCTCTTAGAAACCATGCTTCAGACAGCTATCAAATTTGCTCTAGCTTTTCTAAAATGGTCAGTAGAGAGGAGACACACTGCAATTAAAGAAAATACTTGTGGAATCTACTGCATGTAAATCAGTGCAATAGTTTCCCTCTCTTAACACACATCACCCGAGAGGTCTCATCCTTCCAGAGCTCTCTCTTAGAGCTTTTTCTCTGATGTGCAGACATAAGGCCGTGGTAAATGTTTGATGATTGTGCCTTGCTTTCTGTTGTATTCAGTAGAACTTTTCAAGGAAATAGAATATAATCCCTGTGAGTTTTCAGGGAAATAGCGTTTTGATGTTGATGGGTAGAAATTTTATCTGACCTAAATTTTTGGAAGTGACTAATGCTTTGGGGAATTGCATTTTCTAAATGCTTCAGCTGAGGTTATGTAAGGAGACCTCTTATGGCAGATGAGTGCTAACAGTTGGGGAATTGACAAATCTTAAGTGATCTAAATTGGTTATCTGAATATTCATGCCTTAAAATATATGGAATGCAGTTTGTTATTTCAAATTGTGTAACATAAATACATTTTTTAAGTATTGCAAAATCGACTCAATTATTAACTAGTGCACAAAGATGTGATAACATGAATTAAGGCAGGATTTTCTTTTTCTGTTCTGATTGAATTGCTGCTCATATCTTTCTAATTCATTTCATGAAAGAGCTGGATTAAATTTTATGGAAAACAGGCATTAGGATAAGAATAAAAATGTAAATGCACAGAGGTCAGAAAAATAAAAAGTAGGGCCCTTGTGATCTCTGTCACTTTTCCCATCCTGCGTAGATATGCATTATTTTGTTACTGAGACTTGCAGTGCTAAACATATGGCAGAAGGGAGCTGCTGCTAGAAGAAATGTTTTTGTTGTTTGATTTTTGTGCATTTTTTTTTTCTTTTTTCAACAGGAGGTCTTCAAATTTTTTGTGGGTTTTTTTTCCCCCTGGTTAGTGTAAATTCTTTTCATGGAATTCCATCTGGTCACCTTGGAAAGAAAATGTGAGTAAAGAGATACTTGCTTTGAAAGGGGATAGAGAGAGATGGATGTAAAGTTTCTGTAGTCTCTGATGGAATAAAATTTGCAGGCTTACTCCTACACCGATTGAGTGGCTTTGGGTGTGGTCCTGCAGACGTAAAGCAGCTTTACTAATTGTGCTTGTTGTAGCCCATTTTTCACAGTGGTGTTTAGAATTTCAAAGAAATACACGCCAAGAAAAGCTGTGTTCTCTTAGGCAGATTAAACAGTCGGGAATCACACTTCTTTAAAGGTGGTCCAAAGTCTTCAAATATTCCTGCATTATTTTGCATATGCTGTATAAAGTGTGTAAATCTGTTCTTAGAAAAATGTGTATCAATGCTGAAAGGCAAATATCTATTTGTCCTCTAATTAGGCAATCCATGTGTATCTTCAAAGCAGGTGGCACTCTTCATCAATGGAATGTAAAAAAAAAATGGCTATCACTTACAGAAGAGATTTAGCCAATGAAGCAAGATGTTTTAAGTTATTTACATCTTTTTACGTATTGTTGAGAAGGCTGGAGTTTAGAGACAAAAATGTAAATATAATCATCAGAATTAAAGCTTGATCATTTAGAGACCTAGAAATGTGTCCTTGGTCTCCAAACCCTTCACTGGGTTTCATATTTGGTAGCTTTAGAAGTGCTGCTATACTATAACTGAAGTTAATTTGTTGTATATGAGAACTGACGTTTTTAAGTGTTTTGTAGAAGAAACTGCTGAATTTTAGGCAACTTCTGAAAAATAGATGTTGATTACATTTGATGAAATTTAATTTGGTTGAAGTTTACAACCAGAAGGACTGTGTATTTTAAGGGTCATCTTTTGATACTTAGCATATCCATATCCCATTTAAAAAACTAGCTTTGGCAGTTAAAACAAGACCTCTAAATGTGTGGAATGCCTAAAGGTGCAGTGAATGCCTGGCAAGATTTTGGAGTCACATGCATTTGAATGTTACTGGTTGGTGACAGAGCTCCTGAAACTTGACGTGGAGGGAACAGTCTGTGTAAAGATGCAGCCACCTAACAGTTTGACCATACCCTGAAAGTGAAGGGAAATTGCAACTTTTAAGCCTACTCTGTAACGTAGAAAATCTTCTCATTGTCTCACACACTGAAAATTGGTTTGCACCTTTATGTAAGATTTAATGGCAGATGATAGCATCCAGAAAAAATCTGGGTAAAAAGGAGAGATACAAATACCCATGAACGGAACTCTCCCTGCCAGGGAAAAGAGATGGGATGCCATAACAGATGGTATTTTTGCAAATTTGGTTTACTTTAAGAAGCTTTTAAATCTGAAAGGTGAGTGCAGAATTCAGCTGAAAAATAAGAAGCCTCAAAACTAGCTGTTAGGATTTATTCAGTAAGGTGATTTCTTGCTGTTGAATGCTGCATTCAGTACAATAACTGGATTTATCCTCACTGCACGTTAATCTCTTGTCACTTTTTTCCTAAGTAAATTTGTGTGAAGAGCTAAAGAAACATTTCCTTCCTCTTGAATTTTTTGCTCCTTTTAGCAACCTTCCCTAACTGAAAAGAGGGATATAAGAAAAACTGGAGACTGACTTCTCACAAGGGACATGTAGTGATAAGACAAGGAGGGATGGCTTTACAATGAAAGAGGGTAGGTTTAGGTAAGATAATTCAGAAGAAATTCTGCACAGTGATAGTGAGGCACTGGAACAGGTTACCCAGAGAAGTTGTGAGTGCCTCATCCTTGAAGTGTTCAGAGCCAGGTTGGAATGGACTCTGAGCAACCTGGTCTAGTGGATGATCTTGGAACTGAATGACCTTTAAGGTACCAAACGATTCTATGATTCTGTTATTCCCATGCAAAATTCCATAACAATGCTTTTGAACATGAGATTCCTCCCTAAATATGCCTGGGGAGAGGGGAAGGAAGTTAATGTTATTAATTTATTCAACCCATCAGCCTCACTGATCTCGCAGGATTTAGAAGTCTTCTGCATTATTAGTTCACTTTTATGACCACCGAACTAATTATTTCTTGTTCCTTAAGTCAGCATAAGAAAGGTTCTTGTTACTCTTGTGGTTACTTTTGAGTATGCAGTCAGCTAATTTGGGGAATTAAAGTCAGCAACATCAATGTCAGTTGTATATACTCTATTTAGTTCTTCCATGCTATTGTGTGAAAACAGCCCTTCATACTTGGAAAGCCTCTCTTTTGGCTGCTGACTACTAAGAGCTATATCTAAGTTTGAACTGGACAAGGCATAGCATGGAAATTAGCACATCTCATAGTAGATTCTGATGGCCTGATGGATTCTTTGATCAGGGCTATCAAGGGATGCATCTTACAGGATTTTATTCAGTTCACTGTGTTCAAAGAAACTCTACATAGGTGAGTACAGAAATGTCCTGAAGTATTCATTTGATTACCTTCAATAATAAGATATTGGTAATTTGTTACAAGTAGTACACTAAAGCACCTATAAAAGCCCTGGTTAAAAACACCTTCTCAGCTAAATTCTTGTTTTGAAGTGATACTGAGACAATCATAACTACTTTGAATCCCTTTTATGTCCATAGAACCAATAGAATAGCATAATATATGAAGAAAGCTATACAGTTACACCAAACATCCATTTGTGAAAGAAAATACACACTTACATTTTTACTGATATTAAAATTATTCTTTCCTTGCATCGTGCAATTGTTTAGATCTTTGGCTTATATGAAAAGTGTTAGTAGCATTACATTATTCCTGATCCTGAGTTCACAGTTTTCTCCTGTATAATGTGAGCCATGGAAAGCACAGTCTAAGCTGCAGTAGCCTCCCTTATTATATGACAACTGCTGATCGTGTGAAAGGGCTGTGTCATGCTGCATTGTGTATGTGCATTATTTCTCAAAGAGAATCACCATTCAGAATAATTAATCATGATTAGCAACAAAGCTGGAACAAGGTCAAAATACTGACTGATTTTTTTTTTTTCATTCACATCAATATCACCTATTTATTGTGCAGTCAGGAAAAAATAAAGTCATTTTTTAGAATGCATGTTTTTGTAGCTTGGATTCAGCAGTAAAAGAAATCTAAATGGAACTGCTACAGCTAGTTATTCAGACCTGTAAGTTGCTGGGGTCTCTTTTAGTTCCCTATGAGTATATTCCCATCAGTGCCAGTGACATATATCAGCACCACAGATTGAAATACAGAAATGAAAATAGAATTTGAGGCCAGCACGTTTGTTCAAAGCACTGAAAGAGATGTCCTTAGCAATAAACAAGAAAATAAGAGGGAAGAGCATGACAGGATTTTTTTTATAGCCTTCAAACATACACAAATGCTATAAAGCTACACAAGTAGAAATAATAAAGGGGATGATTTTACCCCTAGGCTTGACTCCAATAACTGATAAAAAGTAAGAGGAGGAACAAGTCTGATCTGATTACCTGTGCACAGAGGACTGAGGAGCTGGAGAAAAGTTTGTGATTGATTTAACACTGTATACATTAGGAAATCAAGCTCAATGCAAGACTGTCACAACATGATGCTGTACTCTGGTTATCCATGTAGATAAGAACCAACCAACTGAAGATACATTTGAAAGTAAGAACTAGATGATTTGTACTTAATGGGTCAGAGCGCTCTGAAAATGTTAAATCACCTTAGTACTACTTTAGTAGCCATTCTACTTGAAGGACAAAAGATTTAACTGAAGTAAATAAACAAAAAAATTCTTTCTACTCTTGAAAAGTTAATGAAAATGGATCTTAAACTTTGTCCCTTTCCTCTTTACGTATCTTTTGTTGTTTTTTGTAAACAAAGATAAATAATTTCTGACATAAAAGATTTATTCCTGACCTGAAAACCAATGTTTTACGCATCATTTACACGCTATACACCAGATGTTGTAAATACAAGCTTCGATAACTTGGAAGCATAGGTTTTTGAATGCAAATATATCAATGTGCTGGCTACTAAAACTCAGGAGGGAGTACTACTGGGACATATCACATATCACAAATGATTGAATCAAACCAGAGAACAGAGTAAATTGCTCCTTAAGTAACTGTAAGTCATGTAAGGAAAGGGAAATGTTATTGAAAGGCCTCAATTTGCAACAGGAATGCTAGAAATTATATACAAACATTTTCTACAACTGATAGAAATGTTAACCTCTATAATTTTTTAAGCTAGTGAAGTTCTGTAAAATACACTTTTGAAGTCACAGTATTTCAGAAAGGAGGGAAAAAGATATAAATAGGAAAATGCACTCAAATAAGGCCTTGAGTAACATATACTTGGAGATAGCATTTCAATGTCAATGAATCAAAACAATTTAAGCTCTAAATTAGAGCTTCTGAAAGATGTCTAAATACAGTGGACCTAAACAGTGCATTTCTGTGTGCGTGAATGCCACATTACAGGTTTGGCCATTAGAATTTTCGTTATCAACATTTATCTTTAAAGCTGGTAGAGGTGACAAGTGGCTCCCTATTTTTCCCTCTCCTTCCTAGTATCTCTTTCAGCTGAATTATTTTAATAATTATATTTTTATTTTCTCTTCCCCTCATGCAAGGTCTGTCATGAGATTTCTGAAATACATCCCATTTCTATTCCCAATATTTCAGTATCAAAATAAAACAATATAGCAATATTTTTGACTATATATCATGACATATTTTAAAAATATATGTATTTTAAAATAAATTTAAAAAAAATAAAAGAAAGAAGAGCAAATTAGGAAGAGCTTATCCAGTTTCCTTTCTCTGTCTCTTCCAGTTTCCTTTCTCTGAATACAGATAGCTAAAAATTCAGCTGTACTCAGATCAAGCCAAGGTATCAGAAAACCTAGTGAGATTGGAGGAAGTCATGTACTCATTACCTTTGCATACTTTCTCTCCTTATATATTCATCTGACTAAGTTACTTGAAAACTTAGAAACCACTGAGGACAAGATTTGAGATAGGAAAATGTGGAAATGGCCATAGCAATAGCTAATTGTAAGTCCTCTTGACTGGAGAACAGATGTGAACTCAAATGTTTGAATGATTGAAGTGCTTGTGACCACCGTGAAAATGACTTCAGTGATTTTTTTCATTACTATAGAAAAGTAACCATTTCTCTCTTCTGCCCTCTGTTCCAAAATGCTGCATCATTCTAGAGTGCTCTGCTGAGGGGATACTTCCCCAGCATCCTATATGTTGTGTTTTAATAAGCAGATACGTAAAGCATGCTCTTACTGTTTTCCTTGATAATTCCTTACACATTAAGGTTGCTGAGATGATTTCTAGAAGATTATTTTTAAAAAATTGTTTAAAAGCAACAAATCTGAGTCACCAGGGCTAGACAGACTAACAGAATTTAGATGCAAAGCATGAAGCCACCTTTAAGGTTGCTTTATTTTGCCTCAGCAGCCAATATGTCCTTGAATGGATCAAGTCTAACCATCTAGTACAAATTCTTATACTTGCTGCTTCAGTGGGTTTTGTTGAAGATACTGGCTTGTACTATATGAGTCAGCAGTGTTTATCAATTTTTATATCATGCCTCAGGAGTATTGCCACTTACACTTTAATATGACTTTGCTTGTCAATTCAGATCTTGTCGGGGGTTTTTTCAGTTTTAAACTCTCATGTTGCTATAATTTATAGGGCTTCATGAAAATTCATAAAACTATGACTCAGTTCTTAGATAAACAGTTTAGGAAGATGTGGCTTTTTGTTCTTGCAGTGAGCTGATTTATTTTGCAGGTTTTATTTAAAGTTGTAATATTGAGGAAATTGTGAATACAAGTTGAGAATTTCACATTTGAATCACAGTGGGCATCTCAATTCGAAAATTCTCCTGTAGGGGCTCTCCTGTAAAGGTTTAATTCTTGTCCTGATATGCCCTACAAAATTCTTTTTATATTCATGTACTGAAATAACACCTTTTTTAAGCCTACTTATGTGGGAAATGATACCTTTTGATATCCACTGATACCTTAATTTTTTGTTTCAGCACCTCCTAATACTCAGCAAAAAAAGTTTCCCAGTATGTGCACAGCCTGAAATCATGACTCCTTGATACAGCCTTTGGTGTAGAATTTTGCAGGCAATGCACCATGAGAATTTGGGGAATTTGCAGCACTCTTCTCAGCTTTGTATGGCCCTTTGGGAACTTCCTTGCCTCCTCTTTGTTTGGAAGTTCCTTGAGTGAAGACCATAAACCTTCTTCCAGGTCGCCCTACTCCAAATAGATACCCTAAATTGGTCATCAAGTGACTGGCACAAAGCCTGCAGTGAGTTCCTGGCATAAATTGCTTTTTGAATGGTGGGCTGATATTTGCTAACAGCATTTTCCTGTGCAGGAAAGAATGTGTATTTCATTGCCTTGGCTCTTCAAAAATATAGATAGGTTGTGTTATGCCACAGACCACTTAAAACTTTAGCGACAAAGCAGTTTTTTGTTATTTGTATGAAAGGACAATATATTTTATTAAAATAAGCAATATTGCTTATTTTGTATTATTTTTCATTTGAAAAACTTTTTTTTTAATTATTAAGGCACATTTGTAAGGTATCACATAAAATCAAAATCTTTACAGGTATCAACTGCTAGCATATTATGATGTAAAGCTGCAAGTATTGTAGTAGAAATAGTGTTGCCTGTGCATTGGGGGTACCTAACTACTATTTTTTGTTTGATGTTGGGACTTCTGCTTTGATTTTTGGAGATTCTTCTACGTGAAATATGGTTGCAATACCACATGGTTCTTGCGTTTCCTTAGGCAAAGCTTGCTGTCATTAACAGGGGAATTGCAGAGCAAGCCCAGCTATTACCTTTATAGAGGGTTTTGGCTCACATACAGGACAGTGCAAACCAGAATCATGATGAATGAACATTAAATCCACAAAGAATGCTGATCGTTGAGTATGCTGCTGAATAGTAGCTTTCAACATGTTTGAAACATTTTCAATATGTTCCAGCAGTAACAGTGATGTGGTAAGGGTTTAGGGTTTTTTTGTTATTGTCTTACGCAGCGTTTTATCAGCCCTGTTCTTTTGTTTCCCTGTTTTCTTGTCTGTACTATTTGTACATGTGCAAGTTACTTGGTACACTTCTTTCTATCCCTCCTGCCACCAAGGTACTTGGTGCCATCTCCAAAATGATACTCCAGGTGCATAGGTGGTAACTGGTGGGTTAAAATTTTTATCAGCTGTAAAGGCATAGTTTAATCAGGAGGTTTACTGTGAAGCATTTATCATAATAGGGTGGTTCAAAACATCTGCATTTGGAAAATAGTATTTGCAAAATACGCTGCTACTGTACTGACAGAGAATTTGTACACCTCAGATGTTGGGTATTGCAGTCTGTCATGCATAAGCTGACACAAAAATGAAAAGCAGAAGGAGTTCCAAGGATTTAATTTATAGTATATGATAGAGTTATAAAATTGTAATCTTGTTTTATGTGTTTAGTTTTCTCTAAACTGAAGTTTATGGGGTAAAAAAATATAATGAATCCCTATATATCCCTTTCCTTTATTCCAAATTTATTACTTTAAGAATCTTCAGCAAGAAGCTGTTTATCTCAGCTCTGTGCATTTTGACATATAGGACTCATGTGGCTTCATTTATTTAACCTAGAATGTTTGTGAAGGAAGCACCATTTGCAACTGTGGATATTCAGAAACATAGTGTGATAATAAAAAAGCGGGGTTTCTTCTTTACTGTATGGTCTTGATTTTTCAATATTTTTACTCTTTCATGAATATAGTAAACATTTAGGTAAAATTTGTAGAAATTTAGTATAATTCTTTTAAAAACATTAAAGTGAGGAAATAACATGTTTGTGTATCTATGTATATATAAATGTGTGCACACACTAATTTATTAAATAGCAAGTTTGAATATCTATAATGCTCTTAATATTTACAGGTGATTATTTCAGTGGAGCTTCCTGACAATAAAGCCTTAGAGTTGTGTAGGTTTTCTTCTGTGGACATGTGCCCTTTGCCATTCCACAAACTTCATTTTGCATTCAAGTAACAGTGTTTGGAGCATGTTAATACTGTACTGAAGCTAGATAAAAGAAGGGAGCTGCAATACATTGCAATACATTGCAATACATTGCAGTGTTACCTGTATTACATTTATTGTTCCGAGAGTAGAGCTGAGGGAATTAATAAACTGGTCTGTAGTTTTATATAGGGCAGGTGGCAGAGGTAACAGACTTGAGCTGTAGGAAAGGGAAATTTCTGATAGCTTGTTGGAGGTGGATTTGAGGGGGTCTTTGGTTTGTTTTCCCACAGTGCTCTGTGACTTGATAATCTTATATTTTCTTGGTGTCAAAGTTAGCTCCTCCTCCTTTTCCATGATCTTAATTAGAGGCAAGAACCATTTAATTGATCTTTGTGATGTTTATAGTGAAGCTCAGTATATTGGCCTCCTTAAATACACATATGTTGGGTTTGGAAGGAGGAACAAAACGCAGAGCTTTAGGAAGGAAGGAACACAAGTGCTCCTAGCATGTACTATGTATTCCTTTCACATACCTAGCAATTGGTTCCATAAATTGGTCCATTCCCTCTGGGCAGAGCTGCTACATCTGGGCTCACACAGAGCTGAAAAGATAGCACTGTGTGGTCACTGCTGCCGTGGCTATCAGCCATTTCACAGATAACATCACAGCCTGATGTGATGCATGTAAATAGCACCTTGCCCTGAAAGCAGTATTCTACTGATTCAGCCTTCCACCTCTTTCCTGATCCTAAGCACTGTGTCATGCTGTTTTTCTCTTAGAGGTTGACCTTTCTTGATTATGTAACTGTTTACATTCTTGAATTTACTGTGCTTAGGTATGTGAAAGGAATACATAGTACATGCTAGGAGCACTTGTGTTCCTTCCTTCCTAAAGCTCTGCGTTTTGTTCCTCCTTCCAAACCCAACATATCCGGGAAATATATCATACTTCTGAGATGCAGTCTTCTCATCCACCTCCTTTTCTGTTTGTGTAAGGTCCTTTATCACTTCTAGGTGCCTTGCTGACCACAGGGTACCTCTGTTTTCCCTTAGAGAACTACCAAGACTAAGTTTTTAATTAGCACAGTGTTGCGGCTCAACACCGGCCAGCAGCTCAACGCTGCAGAGACACTCTCTCACTCCCCGCAGCAGCGTGAGGGAGAGAATCAAAAGAAAACTCATGGGTAGAGATAAAGGCAGTTTAATTTTTAAAGCAAAAGCCTCTCACACAAGCAAAGCAAAACAAGGAATTCATTCCCGTTCTCCATGGGCAGGAATGTGTTCGGCCATCCCCACAAAAGCAGGGTTTCATCATGGGTAAATGGTGACTTGGGAAGACAAACCATAACTCCAAACGTCCTCCCCTTCCTTCTTCTTCCACCAGTTTTATACACTGAGCATGGTGCCATGTGCTGTGAGATATGTCTTGGGTCATGTGGGGTGAGCTGTGCTGGCTGTGTTCCCTGGGGTGGTGTGGGCTGAGAGGCAGAGAAGGCCTTGATGCTTAGCAATAGCAGAAACATCTCCAGCACAAATCCAAAACATAGCCCCATACTAGATAATATGTAGAAAATTAATTCTATCCTAGTGAAAACCAGTGCGGATATTTAATTAAACTCTCTGGCCTGTATCACATGAATAGTAAGGGGATATGTTCTTTAACAGCAATGGATGAAATTACATAGGATGGCCGAAATTTTAAGCAGAGGATAGGAGACACTATAACAGCAGAGAACATGTTTCTGAGATCCCCTGCCAAACAAACATCTCCTGCCTTGGCTCTTGAGTAGATTACAGCTGTTAGGTCACTTCTAGCTCCCCTGTACAGACCAAACACCTTGGCTCTGTGTTTGTCTCTAACCTGCTCTAATGAGCCTGGAGTGACTAGAGAGCCTAGTGAGTGACTCTGTCTTCAGTGTGATGTCCTTGACATATGGTAATGTTTTACCACACAGTAAACCTGGAGTTTCGAGGTATTTCTTGTCTACTGTTTCACTGTGAGTGTTCCATTACCTATAGAGGTTCACACTGCCCATTTTAATGGTCTAAGTATGTCTAAGTGGCTCCTGACCTTCTCTTCATGACTTTCTGTGCATATATCACGAGGCACAAATGAACTGTGACTGTCAGTAGCAACAATTTTTTAGTAACAGTGTGTAGCCCAGCTGCTCCCTAATCAGACCCACAGCCTGTTTTACTCCTGTAGATGAGTGCAGAACCACAGCATTTAGCTGTAGCTATGAATTTTGATCAGAGTAAACACCAAGGGCTCATTTGTTATGGAGGTAGGTGGGAGCATGACAACAGGCAATGATGGTGAAAAGCAGGGCTGTGTGCTGCTAAGAAATGAGACAGTCAAATAATGTTACACTTCACAAATTTTCAGACACAAAATATAGTATGAGAGTTTACAAGGCTGGTGTAATGCAAGTGCATGACATTATCTGGTAGCATTTGGAATGTAAATTTGGTGTAACTGAGTGTCTGTGCCTACACTATACAGATAAATCTCTTAGGCAAAGCCTCTAATAAAAATTAGAAAAAAATTGAAAATGCTTTCAATGAAAGACATTTACAAACTGCCTATAGGTGCACTCAGCCTACAGATGTTAGTGTCATAAGAACATCTGTGTTAAAATTGGCTGCTTCATCAAATGGACACAATATCCCATGTCCAGTTAGACATTGATTTTGCTTGTTTTAACATTTTCTTTGATTTCTCTTCCCACTCTTGGAGACATCATTTTGGGATTGTACAAATTCCAGTCTTCTATCTAGCACATTGACATGGTTTATTAAAAGCAAAAGAATCTCTTTTCTCCACCATTCTATCGTATTCATTTTATTAGTTCGCTCACATGCTTATGGTAAAAATATGCTAAAAGAAGGCACCTGGGGACAGGTGGGACTGCATTTGAAACAAACTGACAATCACAAATCTAACAAATTGTTAGTTGGTAAGCTCCAAAATATTTTAGGAAATAATATTTTGTATCTCTAGGACCTTTATTTTCTCATGTTCAAGCAACTCTCAGTTTTACACAGAAGACTTGTAGTGATAATTAGCTTTAAGGAATAGTGAGATCATTGGAAAAGATACTGGTTTGTTCACTGTTTGCATTGTACAATATTTCTAAGGCCCCAGTGGGCTAATACATTACATTTAAACAAAAAGTTCATGCCTGCCTCTAAAGCTTTACAAAGTCTGTTTGAAAGAGCATTGCAAAGTCAGAGGCTCAGACATTATAATGCAGTTGCACAGGCCCCCCAAGCAGCTTACAGCCAACACCATTTCCGTGAGAATTATGGCATGCCATTCCCTATTTTTCCTACCCCCCGGAAAGCCACTACCTTACCTAGTGTTCAAGATCTTGATGAATGTTATATGGAGATAACATTCTCACTGGCTGTGGATCATCTGCTTTGTTTTGTCTTATTTGGCTGCACGCAAATAATTTCCGTGCTTCCAATTGCACAACTGCCTTGGGTATGTGCATGTGTGTGTGTGTACACATAACCTCTTAGAAGTGTTCAGAGTTCATCAGAGTTTGTGCACACACAGATTCTTCTGTGACTGAACAGCGTATAACTAGGCACATACAATTCTGCCAGGATTTTGTTGGGGTGCCATGAATATAACTCAGGCCAACACACAAGTTCACAAAGATAAAATCTGACTGTTCACTAAGCAGGTGCTGCACAGAGATAAAAATTTCGGCACCAACACTGCACAACCAATACTTTTCCCACTGTGAAATATATCTGTGTATGCAAGTTTGATATGCTTGGTATTTTGGGGTTTGTATTGGTGTGTATTAACAGATCATAGAGCTGCCAAGATGACAGATGCAGAGAATTTACAAATTTTTGTTCAGTAACTTACTGAGGGTCTGTCAGTGAAAAGGAAAATGTTGATCTTAAAGAAGATATACATAGAAATGAAAGATTTCTCAAATATGGACAATGTTTGGCAGAGATTTTATGATTAGCGCTGGTACTATGTTTCTGTAGCTAAGTTCCTGAATTAGGAATCAAGTGTTCTATATAGTGACCAGCTTTATATTGAAAGTGATTCACCCGGGATTGACATTAATTCTGTTCACACTGTCACTGGGTAAAGCAAAGCAGAAAAATTAGATATTTGGGTTTTATTAGAAGTATATTCTTTCATATTTGTATGGAAGAATTGCAAAAGTAAGCCAGAACTAGTATGCAAAAGTCTATTTTATAAAACAGCTAATATTTTATTAAAATAATACAAACATAACCCACTACCCCTCACCTTTACAAAGTATATTTTAAAATAATAAGTGACAAGCATTGGTAGAGAAAACAAATTCTCATGGTTTATACAGTGCATGTTCTAGAAGGAGTCCATTCTCAACCACTGGACCGCTGTCAATTTTTTTAAGTGCCACAGTTGATAGAGCTCTCAAAATATGATGGAATTGTATCCCCGCTGAGGGATTGCTATGAGTAGTCAGTGAAGAAACCCTTAGTCTGACAGATAGAATCTACCTATCAGTTCTGCTGTAATTAATGTAGAATTTACAGCAGAAAACCCAGACTGTTGGTGATGTGTTCAGTAACTCGTGCCAAGGTCTCTTTATCAATAATTCTTCACTTTGGAAGAGGCATAGTTAATTTCTTCAGTAGTCCATAAATTACTACAGAACTTACAAATATGCTATAAAATCAATGCACCTAATTGTAAATTAATAGATTTCTAAGTGTGAAGGAGCATATAATAATGTAGATGAGTCCTTGAATGAGCATGCCAGTTTTGGTGTCAGGGGTGGGAGCTTCCAACTGTTTTATGTGACATCTTCGAGTGTAAACACATTTCTTTTCCTTTCCCCAACTGATTTAGCTTGCTACTGTAGCGAGTAACATTTCCATTAGCCTCCTACCGTTAAATCGTGGAGTAACTATAATCACAAAAACATCCACCATGAGAGCGAACTAATAGAGCAGCAACTGTGGTCATGGCTTATCTCCATCTCACAGGCATTTCTTGGGAGTTCACCACAGTTGGTGCAGAAACAAATCCCTTTAAACTGAATCTAATGAAGGAGAATAAAAATGGTTGGTTGCAATACAGACTAAGGGTCTGTAGATATTCTTGAGTGAGCTTGCTAAAAAGAAAAATGTTGTTTTGTTTCCCTGATGTGCAGTACTTAGCAGCAAGGCAGTGTCCTGTGTGTTGATGTCTGGAGTGCTCAGGGTTGAAGTGGTAGAAGAGGAATAGTATGACTTCGGGATACTTCAGATTTTATTTAAAATAAAACGTATGTAGATGCTGACAGGTTTAGCTGTGTTATAGGCAGTAGGACAGAAACAATTTTAAGACAAGAAGAACTTCCCTGTTTATTGCTTGCACTATTTTGCTTCTGGGCTATAACAGACTGTGTTTGCATATGTGCAATAGCCATAGTTGTCAGTGATTTAGCTTTCTTTTTAATCAAATAAAAGCGTAGCATACTAAGATTTTCTTTTTCTATAATCCCAGCTTTATAAAGTATGTAGACTTGAAGCTGAAGTGACTCTGAGGCAAGGTTAACTTTTACACAGAAGTTTTTCTGATCTGCTATCTCAAGGTGTCCTTATCTTCCTCTGAGACTGAAGTCTGGAAACTTGGCAGAAAGCCATTCATGTCAAGGGCTTATCTTGCAGCACAGCTTCTCTCTTCTGGATACAGCTGTAACGGTTCATATTAGTGAATTTGATGGAAGCACCTTTGGTACCTATGTACTGTGGGTTTTGGTTGTGGGGTTTTCTTTTAATAATAGAATCATGAACAGGAGAATAACACAAGGTCTCATAAAGAGTAGTCTGTATGTTAATATATGTAGTAATAGGACATTTGCAATGTGTCATAGTTTGGAGGGAGGACAAAGTTTTAAAAGCTTGTAATGAACTACTGGAACTAAAGTGGGCAGAAAGTAGATGCTTTTGCTTTTTTGCTTTTTTGTAATTTTCTCATGTTAATTAAAAGTGAAATATGGTATTTTTCTAACAGCATGTTAGGTGATGTAACAGCAGGGTGACATGGAGGGGGGAAGCACAGCCTGCTGTGCAGCCCTGCACAGGAGGAGCAGCAGTAGCAGAATTCTGAGATTCCTAACTGTATCAGATGCCACCCAATCATCCTGACAGACACCGCAGTTAAACATTTTGGTAACTCTTTCCAGGATTTCTGCTTACAGTTGAGTAACTCTTAGTGGTTATATACATTTGTTAAAAGCTAGCTGTTGTTCTGGGTTTCTAATTGTTCTGTAGCGGTAAGATAGTGGTAGAAATAAGAGCTACCTTTGAAACAGTATCTGGCCTGTGCTCTATGATCCCAATCCTAATTTTTAAAATGTATCATGAATATGATTTTTTGTCCAATTTGAGCATTTTCTTTTTGGGCCTATTTTGAGTCCTTTCCTGCAGACTGTCTCCTTGGATGAAAAGGACACAGAGAAGCAATGTCTTAGCTAGAGTAATTGCAAACATTAGGCGAAAGTCTGAAGGGAAATTTATTTCTTACAAGGTCTTAGTTTAGTTAGCAATGATACAAGTTTTAAAAAAGTGAGAATTAATGAAGAGCTTTACAAAGGTTGACAGAGGGGTTTTTTTGGTGCGGTGTCTTCTTCATTATGCTGTTTTCTGGCTTTTGCCCCATCTTCCCTCCTCACCCTTGAAAGGAAGGAGGTAGGTAACAGGTGCAATCTGCTGAATATGGATAGAAAATATCTACAGTGTGCCAGCATCAGTCTGTATTCTCATGGCCAGCCAGGAGGTCCTGGTGAAAGAGCAGTTCACTATGGAGCTGCTAGGCAAGTACCCCTCATCTGCCAAGGGTCTAGTGAGGGTGAGCTCTGTCCTTCTGGACCAGGTCATGGCACATTATCTGTTTTTCTCTGTAGCTTTATGATGAAAGTGGCTCTGCAATTACATTGCATGACACAGCCTTCTGCTAATTAGATGGCATCTCAGTCTCCAACATTCTTGCTGTTAAAAAAAAAAAAAAACAAGCAAAAAACTATGCACCTTAAATATATTTTAGAATGGTACAACTGCATACAAACTATTTAAAATCTTTTGAGAATCAGAGGTTTATTATATAATCAACTATCCTCTGTAGGAAATCCTTTGTTTCTCCTTAACAGGTTTTCAAAGTTCCTTATTTAAATGTGCAACATCATGTTCTAAATGATACAAATACTTCCTATGATGAAAAATTTAGAAAAGATGCTATGCAGTTCAAAGGTGGTATCAATTTTAAATGAGGGACTTTGTTCTTTTCCTTTTTCTTTCCTCCTAGCCTCTCTTTTAAGTGTCCTTATTCATTAAGTATTTCATGTGACTGAACAGTGGTGTGCCCTCAAACTACCCTTCCTTTGATAATACATGCTAGTATTTAGAAAGGGTTTGAATGTCTATGTGCACATTTACAGTGGAGGCAATATGTTCTACTTTTTGAAATCCCATATTCCAGGAACTTTCAGACACTACCTGCTTTCGTATTTTGTTGAATTAACTTTTATTATCACAGTTTTTGTTTACAAAGATAACAAATTATGGAGGACTTCTGATCTAATCACTCCAGTTACTAAGAACTATTAAAGCAAAGTGAATTCATCACTTATAATGATTTTCACTTGTGCTTGACCAAGACCACTGAAGTCAATCCACCCATTCAGAAGGGGTGAAGCTGCCTCAGGTGTGCCGTGACTGGGTGGCAACTTCGGCTGTTGCCTCAGACAGAAGGATTATTCCGGACATAGCCCCATGAGGCAGTAGGAGGGTGAGCTTTGGGCTTCAGGGAATTGACCAAAGTAGCTGTTCTGTCCATCCCTGCCAGACAGGGTTTTTCTCTCTCCCCCACCCAGTTCTCCCCCCCCCCCCCACCCCCCCAAGTTCTCCCTGTCATTCTAAATCATATATCCTTTTTCTGGTATTCTGAGTTTCTGTACCATTTTGGATAAGAGGAGTATTGATGAAGATGTGTATTGATATGTGCTAGTTTGTAGTACAAGTGCAGACTGCCGTAGTTTCTTATTCCCTACAGAAAAAACTGTTATTTTTTTCCATCCCTTTTTTTGGGAGAAAGGGGGGAAATGTAGAGTCAAAACTAAGGGGAAAAAAATTTCTCGCCCTTCTCTAAATGTCAGATGGGTAACACAGAGTTCCTAATATATTTTAATCTTCTTTCTTTTCTTTTTTTCTCTTTAGGTAAGTGGAAGCTTTCGCTTCATGACTTGGGGACACATTTAACTGCTGTGGTAAGTGTTCTCCATCATGTGAATATAGGGATCAGCTGTGTGTAATTTAATACATTAAGCTGGCTGCATAAGTTGCAGTGGATGGTTTCTAGAAGGTTGCATATATATACACATGCTGCTTCTCCTGCCTAAGTTTTTGAACACAGATGATTTGTCCTCGGTGGATCTGCTTAGTCATACAGCTTGCAGGTATCCTGACTCATTTTTACCCATGTAACTGTGATTTAGCATTAGCTCTGTTATGTTGTAGTTGGACTTGCAATACAGAAATTTGTTAGCTGAAGTGATTTACTTGTTTTTCTCTTTTGGCTCCTCATCCTCCAAATTTCATATGTTCAGTTATGGAAATAAATGTTGCTTTCCTCATCTCCTTTAGCATGATTTCACATTCCTTTGTAGTTGCACAATTCTGATTGCTAGTGGCTTGGGCTTATTGCTGTATGCAATTTTTTAACTGCAGATTACTTTATAAATTGAATGTGTGTATAAAAAAAATAAATTTGAACACTTAGACATTACTTCTTTCACAGTAAAAATGAATGCTTGAATTTTCTTTTGTGCACTAACTCTTCCTAATTTGTCATAGCTGGGTGAAAGGGAAGAATGGACAATTTATTTTTTTGGAACTTGGTTTTTAGATGGTAAGGGTGACATTTTCTATTGGGAGCATGTGAATTCTACAGTGTTTGGTTTGGGTTTGGTGTTTTTTTGTGGTTTGTTTTTGTTTTTTGTTTTTTGTTTTTTTGTTAGGGTTTTTTTTGCCTTAGCAGGTATATGATGAATGAGGCAGTGGACTGCAGGAGGGACAAACTTCCTTTTGTATTTCTGGCATTTTCCTGGGAATGGCAATATATGTGTAATCCTCCTGTTGAAAGGATTGTGAACATGTGTTCTAGCATCATTTATTTAGTTGTGGCTTTGAAATGAAATTTTATGACCCTGCTCGGTTTTTAGTGCTTTTTGAAGAGGTTTGGGAGTTTTGTCATTGTAAACCTTTATGCTATATAGTTTTTGCATATATATTGGATTAAAGAATACAGCCATAGTATTTTAAGCATATCCATTGTGCTTAGCCTATGCCAACAGCATTATTTATATTGATGATATTTTTGGATGCAATTAAAGCAGCTTGTGCTGGTGTAGAATAGTTCTCTGTTAAAATGGCTTTTTTCAGCAGTTCCCCTTTTCAACCAAATGTAATGTGTAAATTGTATTGTGATTATCCTTTGTGGCTTTATTGAAAAATATAACAGTGCTGATACTTTTCTTAGCTTTTAAATAATCAAGGCTTAGCACTCTGTCTACACTGGCCTGGCTATTTTATGTGGAAAAAGTTCATTGTATAGTTAAGTCTGTACTTGTAAAAGTCATGTCTAACTCAAGGCATTTGTGAATTAGCTGGAGGATACCCAGGTGTACTTTTTTTTGTTGTGGTTTTTTTTGGGGTTTGTTGTTGGGTTTTTTTGTTCGTTCGCTTAAGGGAAACATCTATTCAATACCATACGTAGATCAAAAGTGGATATAAGTTTTTTTTAAAGACTATAGATTATTGCAACAGTAGAACTCATACTGATATGAAGGAGAATCTTGTATAGTAGACAAAATCACAATGTGTGATTAGGCACATACATAAATATATGAACTTTTTATTTTAAGATGCTTTCCAATGAATCAAAATTCTTCCAGTATTTAAAATAACTTAAAAAAAAGCCCAAATGAAAACTAAAAAACCTTTCTATAGCATATAAGTTTTAAGTAGGTTGTATTAAAATATTTTTACAGGATTCACTGATGTTATTAAGAATGTTACATACTTGTTTCAAAAATTTTCATTTTTAATGGAAAAGTAATTCCTTGTTTCAAACATCTTTTCCCCTCCCCTCCTTTTTTCACTGAAAGCTTGTTAAAATGTTTGATGGGGAGGAATTTGGAGGTCTTAAAAAAATAATAAATTTGTCCAACAAGACAAGTAGAAAGATCCTAAGTAACTAAAAAAAAAATCCAATCACCCCTTCCCAATAACAAAAGGTATTTTATTGCCTGCTGGTGTAGGGCAGAAAAATATCAACTCTGAGAAGCAGAGAATGTCCAAAGGGAAGAACATTTCACATCAAAGTTGAATAAAAACCGTTGTCGCAATAGTTGAGCAGGGGAAGGAAGCCATATACGTGTGCAACACTATATACAAGCTATCTGATGGAGAGTTGCCAGTCATCTAAACATAAGGGAAGCTATTCTTTTTCAGCTTGTAAATTATGTGTTGTTGTCGGGTAGGATGTTTAAAAGTGAATTCCTGTCAGACAAATACTTTTTTCTTGAAACATACTAAATCCCGGAGATTTTACTTTAAATGCCACATTGAGGTCTGTGCCCCATGCTGTTTCCGACCCTGTTAGAGTTTTTTCTATTGAAGAAGCAGGACAAGAAAGATCAGAAAACAGAAAAATGGGAAGGTGAAGGTCAGTTTTTCTGCTTGCATAGGCTTTTTATGCTTGCGCTTTGAACCCTTTTAAGTGTGACAGAAGCACACACATCCAGATGTTGTTTGAAGAGCTACCTCAAAAAAGGTGGGTCAGAGCAAATGACACAATGTCAGGGCAAATCTGTGATTGTGGTTTTTTTGTGACCATATATAGCCCAACATCCAAGAGCTTGGCAGCTGCATCCCATTTCAGGTGTTAATGGTGTACTGCAAAAACACGCAACCAAACCACTCTGCCTTGTGTTTTGGAACAGATGTGAAATTTGCAATAACAGATTGCTTCTAATAAATTTATTTCAACTGCATTAGTCTGTTAAGTAACATCTAACTTTTCATTATTATGCCGTTGAGACTTTTCTAAGCACTCGTATTTCTACAGTGGGCCGATTAGGGTTATCTCTCAAAGAAACTTTAGCTTCCACCCAGTGTCTTTCACTGAACTAAACCACTAAAATAAAAATAATAATCTAAAAGTTTTGAAACCTATTTGAGTTTGTGTGGTTGCATGTGTAAACATGTTTGTAACAAAGCACGTTTATAGTACCAATCTAGATAGATTATTTGTTTCAGTTTATTGCTTTGACTGTCGTAACTACATCCATTTTCTGACTATGTACACAGGCATTTTGTATTGCATTGTTATCTCTTGTAGTCCATGACTTCACCTTTACCTTTACCTCATTTTTAGAGGGATTAGTTTGGATTGCCTTCCATAAAGCAGAAAGCACATTAGTTGCATTAATTCAGAAGTCAAGTCCAGAGGGATTGTAATCATAAGCTCATCATTGTACCTTTCAGTCTATTAAATTTCATTCAAAAGGCTTAATAATAAGCTTGTAGCTGCAGGGGTTTTTCCCCCCTTTCTTTTTTTATCTTTGGCTTCCTAATTTTGAAAGTGAGGAGTGGATTTGTATGGAAATAATCAGTATAATCTCTGAAGATGCACATGGTCCTCCATAGCAGGATTTGTTTCTTTAAGCTAGAGCGAGTAGAACCACTATGGCAACAATAATAGTGAGCTTTTGTGTGACAGCGCTTCAGATTGCTGGCTTTACTGGGCTTGTGCAGTGTCTGCAGTGTTCCTTGTATATTGTCTTGTTAAACTGGAGCTCTCAGATCTGACTGAGATCCTGTAGAGTGCACGTTGGTGTATGTGCACCTGCCCTTATTTATGCCAGTGAAAGCAGGACTTTGAAACTGCTAGTTTACATGTTAATGGAGGAGTAGACTAGCCTAAAAATGTTTTACAAAGCCATAATCTTCTCTATGTTTTTTCTCCATCAGCTAGTGAGGGCAAACCGAAATTCAAATTATCTGCTGGTGTGTATCAAGACTGGATGTTAAAAAAGAGCCACAGTATGGTTTTTGGAGCAGAATAACTCCAGAGCGGTCAATTGCTGTGAATCTGCAAAAATTTAAAAATCATATTAGAAATTGCCACATAGGTATTGTTCTATGCATTTTTTACCAGTATTTTTTTTTTAATCAAAGTGGAATTTATGAACTGCAACTGAAATCCAAGTTTTTAAAAATTATTTATGGAATCATGAAACATTTTATTTTGTGGTCATTATTTCAATGAGTTTTTCTAATTATACAAAATATCTGCTTTCCTCAAGGTTTACCTGACAGGAAAAAATAAAATCCTATTTTATTATTTTTTTAGTTGTTTATTTTTTCCTTTTCCTTTTTTTTTTTTTTTTTTAAATTTTGTCGTATGTGAGGATTTCTCTCTGTCATCTATATGCAGAACTTAATTTTCTTTTATGGAAAAGAGATGAGAAGAGAAGCTTCTAAATATCTATAAAAAATACCAGAATGAAGTGACAGCAGAGGTGTTGACATCAAATTGTTTTAACCTTTATTTACAAATGTAATTAAGAACTGAAAAGATTACCTTAAAATAAAATCACGAGGGAGAGTCTTATGCATGGTAAAATCTGCTCTTTCATTACTGCACACTTTCAGTGCTCATTTACATTGTTATTTCCCGAAGTCCCTGCAACTGTTAAATTATGCAAATCAAGTTACCATAATATTCACTGCCAAAATGTTTTATTTAATAGCAGTCATTAATTTATTTCTCTAATCGAATCCACTAGGAAATCATTTTAAATGTATCATTTTGCTTTAAACAGGTCCCAGTTCAGCAGAAGTAAAACCTGTTGGGCCTTACAATCATGGGGGGAGGGGTTTAACACATGCATGACAATTCAGCAGCGATGCCTCCCTCTTTCCTTCCCATTTACCCAGTAATCTTGCATAATGGGGAAAATCAAACAACATATTTCAATGTCACATAACCAGTTATTTTGTAATGCAATTAATAACTATTATCCTTAATGCTTTTGCTCAAAGTGAAGCATTATAAGAGAGAGAAGAGTTGAAGACAACCTGAGAGAACTAGGGTAGCACCTCTGAGAGATGGTAAAGGTAATGCTAATAACACTGGAAAAAAAAAAAGGGTGGGGGGAAAAATTCTTGTATAGCTCCAGGTCTTTAAGTCACATGATATTTAGAATAGAACACAAGAACATCTTGAATGCAAATGGTGCAGTGAGGTAGAGTTTAAGTTGTTTCTGATCTCCCCAGGAAAGTGATAATTTGCCAAAGTTTTAGCAAAGGGGAGGCAGAAGAATTTTCTGCTGATTCATCCTTCTGCCATCATCTCCTTGTGTATTTCAAATGTGCTGTATAGAGGAGGAAAATTTTGAGGGACATGATTGAGTTTACTGCAATCAGAAGAAAAAGCATGGTTATGGACGTAGAGCTGCCCTAGGTTTTAGGAGGGCTAAGCATTATTTAAAGGTTCTGTGATCTGAAAATACTATTTGAGTAAATTTTTGTGAGAGGAAGCTATTGCATTGGAAATCCTGAATTTTATGAGCAAAACCTGGATATGGATAGATTTTCTATCCACTTAACTTTAAACCTTTGCACCCCTGCCTTCATCCCAATACTCTTATGCAGCTGTGGCAGGAAATTAAATTCAGTACAGGACTGAAGATTGCAATCATCTTTTCTCCTGTATGTGATACATTTTTGCCTTGTTGCATTGCAGGGAAGTTCTGGCAATTTGTTTGAAAACGCAAGTGAAATATTTTTGCAGGGACAAATAAGGTTAACCTATTTAAAAGCCACAGGAAGCAGAATATCCTGTTGTCTTTGAGAACATGCAAATGAGATTCTTGTCTAACTGAAAAATAGGACATTTCTGGGTTAATTGCTGGAAAAGACCAATTATCCAAATAACTCCAATAAAAGAAACACCACCACCCCTCTGCTATCTTTCTTCAAAGAAACTATTATCATCTTTAATCTGTAGCACATTCACCAGCAGCCTACATGACTGTTATTATTCAGCTTTGTGAATAACTGGTAAGATTGTTTCCCAGCTGTCCTATTTGCAATTAGATGGAGCTGCAGTTCTGATGTCAGTGTGTTGCCTCAAACCTGTGAGTGCTCATCTTAGTGAGCAGTTACAGATCCTTAAACACATGAAGTGATGTGAAATAGTAGGTAGGTGGCCATCGCCTCATATTTTCCCATCTTCCCTTTATGCAATCTAATCCAGCCCTAAACAGGTTAATTCCTTCCACTTCCATTCTTCCTTCTCCACTTCACCTCTATAAGTGTTGCTATAGGATGCAGAGAAATTAAAGGAGTGGAGGACCTGATCACTGTTGGTATGGGGTGAAGGGCAAAACAAGGCTGTCCTGTCCCCATTATGTTTCCTCTCTCCCCCCCCTCTCCAGCAGGTGGCCTTCAGGAAGATCTGGCAGTGAGGGGAAACACTCCCGGCTTTAATCTTTGAAACAGTCTATAAGTGTTCATAGGTTTCTTTATATAGTTATGTTTTTCTTGCAACCCCAACATAAATAATGTGATGGGGTGTATGTGTCTTTTTGCCTAGTCAATGGTGTTTACCTAAGATAACTTTGTCTCTTTATATGTAAAATATCAGGACTTAAAATACATTAGAAAAATAAATAGGTCTTTTGGAGAATTCTGCTTATATTTTGTTGGCTTGAAAACTAAGAAGTTATTCAGACTGAGTAAACACTTATTTTCATACTCAGGACAGGGGTTTTTAATAATCATTTTCTGAATCAGAAACGAAATCCAAACAACAATGGCACATAGAAAAAATATATTAATGTTAACCAAAATAATTATTTTTTTACTACTCTCCCCATATATAGGTGTTGTATTGTGAGACAGTTAAATATTCCATTTATTGTAACTAAGATAAAACAATAAGTAAAAGCAACAAACAAAATAGGTGACTAACTCCTCTTTTTCCTTACCTCTAGACTTTGCTCACAACAGATTTCCTGTCTGTGATTATGTATTTCTGTATTCCCAAGATATAAAGCCCCCTGCTGAATTCCAATAAGAAAAAATCTCAACAGTTTTATTCTTTAGTGATCTGACCTTTCCTCTGTTAACTTGTTTACTTAGAAACAGTTCTGCATTTTTGATTCAACTGGCAGTTTACAGAAAAGCGAGAAGCTGTTTACCTCTCTACTTCCGTGGTCTGTCATTTCTTTTGCAGAATAATAGTTTGGAAGAATAAAGGGAATATTTTTTCTTTTTCCAGGAGTTCAAGGTCTTTGGCTTGGACTTTTGTAGGCACTATTTGCTATTTTGAGGGCTGTTTGCCTTGATGCAGTGCTAAGATATTAATTGGATCAAATGGAGGTAACCAACTGCTAACACTTCAACTCCTGACACTTCTACATAGAGATAAAATGTAGTAGGTAAAGTGCTTTTTCCATTTTCCTGGTTGAATTTCTTTAGGGTGATCTAGAAATACTTTTAAAAACTCACCAGTGTGAGAGAAGCCAGTTGTGAGGGAAGTCTCTGTCAAAGCTTATTTTCTGAAAAAATAGTTTTCATCTAGGTCCCGTTTCTTCCTCATCACGTTTTCATCTGTCCTCAATGACCAAACTTGTCTTAGCTAAACTGCATCTACCTAATCTACCTATCTCTAGTACCTCCTGTGTGCATAGATGACTTTCTATTGGTTTTGCTGCTTATGGATGTTCACGTCTAAGTATTGGGGTTTTGTAATCATAACAACAGGGTAAAGACCAAACTCATACATACAAATGGGTTTTTTTTTAAATCTAACAAAACTTCCTTAGCTAAAGACTATCCAAAGCTCAGAAAGTGCATCTGCTTTCATTGGGATGTTTATTCTTGTTTTGTATCACAGCATGTCCTATAAAACAATGTGGATTTTTCTTTCCCTCCTTCTCCTTTCAGGATTTGATTTTACTGATGAGAATTTTATTTTAAAGTAATACAACACTGACTGACTTAGAAGGTCTTTAAAAAGAGAAACTTTTATGTAAATTAACTACCACTTTGGTCATCTTTTGTAGCTGTCATTAGGCTTCTCCTCCCCTAGATTTCTCTCCAGAAGAACCTCTTTGCTCAAGGCTTTGGAAGATGTTTGCGGACCTTGCCACTGCTGGCTAGGGCTGAGCTCTCTGAGGGTACCCAGGGTGGCAAGGTGGGCTTCTCTACCAGCACACAGCAAAGACAGCTGGTAGTGAGGATTTTTTTCAGAAGTTCAGAAATTCTTTGGTTATTGGCTGCCCCTGTTAACAATTAGCATTATCTACAAATAATGTGTTAGTTACTCATTAAAACCCAGATTTTTGAATTTATTTATAGGACCAACTTATGTAGGTTTCAGTATGGAAAACCTGAATAAATTTTGTGAAAGACCTAAGTGACTTCTCAAACTTCCCAAACATCTATATCCAGTTGGCGCTCAGCTTCATTTTCCTTGATAGTCATCTGCTATGCTGCTGCACACTCTTGCTTATGGAAAGTGAATAAGGGAGCTTAAAGTGTATTTGCAGATTGGTTGTTTGTTTCCTATTCCATCAAGAAGACAATGGCTAAGAGATTTCTTTTTGATTTTTGTATTTTTTTTCCTCTTCCCCATGGCATGTGATATGAAGTACCTGAAGATGCACAAATGGAAAATAATACTTGTATTTTTATACTTGCAACTTTTACTATTCTGTATTCTGTTTTATGGATCTTCATCGTCAGAGATATTTGTTTATCTGCTTCTCCTGAGTTTATTTTTACCAAGGTATGATTAATTTGTATGGAAGAAGTAGTAAATTATTTAAAAGTCCCTGCTTGTCTGCAAAGATTGTTGTTCAAAGTGTACAAAGGATAATGTTAGCATGTTTATTATCCTTTAATGACACCGGTTTCAAGTGCCATTTGAAGCCATTAGTACCTGTGAATAGTCTTTGGAACAATCCATCTGAAATTCTGAAGTGGTTCAGTACATTTACATTTCATCAAGTATGTAATTAAATTGGTATTATTCAAATAAATCTATGTAAATTAAATGTACTCTATACTTCTCTCTCCTGATAGAATTAAACTTGAAAATTTATGAGATTTTTTTGTAAGGTAGGTGGAAATCTTGTGTAATCTGTCAAGACAATCATTGTGAAAACAATGCTGACTAAAAAGAACTCAGGTACAATACTAAACTTATTCTGAGTGAGTGATAGTGCTAGTACAGCCTATACACTCTTTCAGGTAGAAATGTTATCTGTTAGATATCTATTTGTCTTGGTCATTTGGCATAGAATAACTCTTGCTTGAGACTATACTGTCTCTTCTGATTTCAGTGAAGATTTCATCTGGAAAAAGCTTCTCATGTATGCATTCACTGGATGAAGCTGAAGGCTGACCATTTTTTGCATGCCACAGGAACGTACTCAAAAAGAGATGGGAAAACTTGTATATGTTTAGGATTTGAATGTCATACTTTTTTACTGACAAATTATACTTGTTTGCTTTCAAATTTCAATTTTTAATCAATACTAGGTCTGCATTTTTAGGATATTGAAACTGTAGAGTTAGGGAAGTTGTTAACTGTGTCTTTGAATGTTAAAGAACAATGCATTCTTAAAGTAATCTGAAGAGCATTTAGAACATGTTGTATAAGTAAAATGTATGTCCTCTCTAATGACATAGCAAATTTGATTTGAGAAGGGATCAAAGTCCTAATTTTAGTCTTAGCAGCTTGCATAAGATTTCTGACCATGGAAGATAGCAGAGCCCCTTCCACACTAAAAGTAATTATATTGGTGAACAGCAGAACAATAAACTGAAGAGTCTAGAAAGCATTTAATGCTGATGCTCTGCATATTACTTCACTTTATTTCATGGGAGTTCTAGAAACTGCTTGGCAGGTTTATAAACCTTACTCCTGAGGAAAATGCTCAGACCAACAGAAATGCAACAGCAGCTAGAATGACTGTATGTCCATTTACATTTTGAATTGTGTTGGAGTTGCGTAAAATTCTTTCAGCCTGTCTTGTACCTAGTAAATCAAGGAAGGAAGATGCTTGTTTGTTGAGATTCTTCCTATTCTGTGTTTTAAGTATCATAATCCCCTCAAACATTTATTATTCTTTTCTACTAAATTCTTCTCAAAAGAAGGCTAAACATAGAAATAGCACAGCATTTTGGCAGTTAAATGTATATTACCTAATACACTCAAAACCATAGTTGCTTTTCTGAATCAAAGATGTTGGCCTTTAGTTGACTGCATCTTTGCTGCTAATAGACACTATCAGGAAACTGATAACAATACTCACCTTTGTTAAATGTATTTACTCAGCAGAAGCATATCGCTGAAAATGAAGTTCACTCAGAAATCTAGAAAACTGATCTTTGGTATGCTGTAGTCCTGAAAATTGAAGTGATAGCTGACTTAATCTTCTCTGACAGACATTTATTTACATTTATCATACAGAAATGCATTGCACATCTAGAAAGCCACTGGAATATGTTGCAAAAATAAGAAAAAAAATTGTTTAAAAAAGATTAATCTATCATCAACATGGATGATGTTTCATTTAAGTGTGATGAATGCATATTTGTATAAGAAATGGGACATCCTGATTCTGTTGCACATACATCTTGGCAATTACTGTTGTGCCCTCTTCTAAGAAGCAAGTTTGTTGCAGATAAATATCTTATTTTTGCCAAAGCATGCTTTAGAATGTCGCAGGTACTTGATCCTCTAGTAATACCCAACAGAACACGAGAATATATTACACAGTTCAAAATTGTCTCTGGAAGCAGCAGTAGATCCTGAAAACTACATGGATGATTTCTTGATTGGGCTAGTGGCCACAGCATTGGGATTCCAATTTTCATATACTTTGACGTGCTGGTGTGCCTCCAACACTATGTTGGACTCCATATGTTGATGAAGTGGAATACCTTACTAATTATTTTGCCTCCTCTGTGGCCATGGTGGCAGCTCCAGTATTAAATGCCTGCTAATATTTATGACTCATAGAGACACTTGTTTAACTGTGCCACATGAACTCTCCCATGAGCTAGTCATCATCTCTTCTAAAAGAAAGGAGTAGGTCACATAACAGCAGGACATATTGTTCTCACCTTCAGTGACCCTGCCGCTTGGCCTGGCCTTTGCATATGCCTTCTCCAAAGCATGGGCATTATGACAGATCCTCAGCTTCTCCAGTTCTCTGACCAATCTTAAACCCTGCAAACACTTGCAGACCCATTTGAATCCAGAGATAAGCCATGTGCCAAGTGCTCGATATGAATGTCATGTGTGGCTTCTTCAGTTTGTGCTGCCCAGCTTTCCTCTCAACTGTTGTTAAAGCGCCTATGATGGCTGGAAAATAGGGATGCAGAGTTTGCTGCTACCTGCTTCTTTTTACCTCTACTGTGTTCTTCAGCTATCAGTCAGCCTAGTCTGTTGATAAAATGAGTTGCCTCTTCAGCCACATCACCACTCTATTTGTTTATATTCTTCTGTTTGAACTCTGGCTTCTTTTTATTACAATACAATTAATACTGCTATCGTCACACATGGCAACCTGTTTCCTTATTGATGGAAATAAAAAGGCAGAAAGCAACTCTGCCTTTTTACAAGTGGCTTGCAACTGAGCCAAGTGCAAGACTAAAACTTCCAGCAAGCTGAACATTTAACATCTGCATTTCAAACCATCTGTACCTTTTCCCTGCCGTGCACGGCACAAGCCCACTCCTTCAAAATTGCTGTTATCTGTGTTTCAATTACATGATCAGATTCCCTCAAAATCATGGCTGGCTCTCCTACAGACACAGTCTGTGTGCACCCTAGAGACCAGGAACCATTCCTGGTTCTTCCAAAGCATTGTTAATTGTGAAAGAGAATAATGAAGATCTGGTGAAAAGTATGACAGAACTGGATTCATAAGTCTGGGGAATTAGGATACTCTGGTACCTGTTTTGTAATAATTGTTTTCATAAGTTGCATGCTACAGGGAAGTTGAGTCCTTTCTGCATGTCCCATATTGGTTTCAGTGATTGCATGTGTCTGCTTTTTTCTTTTTTAACTTGTGGGGCATGTTTTAAACTGTGTGTAAAATATGATATGGAGATTGCATCAATGGCATTTCCAAACATAGCATTTCTGGTTTCCTTTCCCTCCTTTGATGTCAGGGTTTTGACAACTGCCCTTTACTTACATGCCTATCTGCTGCAGATGGAAGCCTAGCTCATATGCCATATTCTGTCTTTAAAACTACAGTATTTTTCCTTTGACTCTTTTTTTTCTGTCAAAGGCTTTTGTGTTTTCATGTTGATTTTCTGTTACTCTGTTTTTTGTGCTACTACAAATGACTCCACCTAGGTTCAGTACTTAGGTGGGGTTGTTTTATTTTTGTGTTTTGTTTTTTTTTTCTGGTTTTCCAGCTTCCCTGTTGTTCACAAGGTTTGCATTGACATACTGCACTTTACAGGCATTACACTCTAGTCTAACATTACATTGTATAATAACTTGTAATCAAAATTTCTTGAGGTGATTTAACAAGCAACATTGAATGCAATTGCTAAGTACAGGTAGTATGGAAGTAGAGCCCAATTTAGGGCCTGCTCTTAGGTCTTAAGGCATAAAATGAATGCTGTTAAGCTGGTAATGGGCAGACAACTGTATGTTATCTGAGACAGGTGTGATAGAAGCCTAAATTATGTTAGTGCTTTACTGTAGTCATCACATGTAAAAAATACCACTATGCGTAAGGAGAGCACAGAGAGACATAAAATCAGCTCCGTCTGACAAAAGTGAATTCACAGATGATTCTGAAGAGGATGGGCAGCCTACTTGTACAGTTCTGTTACTGATGGTTTCCTTGTTCTGAAACAATAGGCTTGTTGGCTTTTGCTTGGAAAGGCTAAACTGAGGGGAAAAGTGTTTCAACCCTTTGAAGAGGAAAATAATTCCTGTTAAAGATGCAAAGGATAAGAAAGCTAATGAGGATAAGTATGATTAGGTTTTGTGGTGCAGAATGATGAAGAGAAATATGCTTGCAGTCTGTGGTTGAAGAGGTTACATATGATTTTTACTTCTGCAGGTGGCTATAATAAGCTTTATTCATTATATTTTTTCACCACCGTCTCAGTATTTAACTTACAGAACTCAAAATTTAGCACTGACTTTTGTGCTCTTACCATTGATTTGCAACAATTGCAGACATCTATATCTTAAATGGATTTCTAACACAGGCTAACATGCTGTTCTACTGATGTGTTAATTAAGCTCTTAATTAGGTAGTGGTAAGCTATGAGGATATTGTGTGATGTGACATCTTCCCCAAACTGTTCCTGAGAAGTTACGTGTTTAGAACAAAGACTGGGGAGTACCTGCTCCTAATTTGCTACCTACTGAGGTAGCAAATTAATTTCCACTAAGATGGTAATTAATGCAGTTTTTAAAATCAAACTTACTTTCGTTTGTTTTACCATGGAAAGATACAACTTCAGATTTATTCTTTTACTATGCTTAAGATTTTCATTTTGTAATCTAATTCTGAAATATCTTCTTGTAGTATTTTTTCCTTACATTTATTTGTTTATTGACCTTTTCATTCCTTTGCAGTAACTTTGTCTACAATTTAATAGGTTTTAATTTTTTTTTTCTAAGTCCTTAGAAAGGGGAGGTTAGCACTGCTTCAGATAGAAACGTCCAGGTAACATCCTCCTGGTGAACAACAGGAAAAAGAGAAGGCTTCCCTGGGAGCATTTCATTTGCCTAAAAAGACAGTGTCTTTCCAATTGAAAGAAATTTATTATTATGAAAAATAAAAATGTAATCAGCCTTTTTGGTGATAAATTGTCATGTTGCAGTCAGGCAACGCTTCATCCAAAGACAAATACATTGACAAACTATTTAAACTGAGAGGTGTAACAGGCAAGGAGAATGTGTGTTTCTAATTGTGAGGTTTCCAAGACATTTGCAGGGCTTTATTTGAATTTGAGTGATCTGAAGGTGAAGAATCCAGAGAAGGGCAGCAAAGATGGTGAAGGGTCTGGAGCACAACTCTTATGAGGAATGGCTGAGAGTGCTGGGGTTGTTTAGCCTAGAGAAGATGAGGCCCAGAGGTGACCTTATCGCTCTCTACAGCCACCTGAAAGGAGGTCGTAGCCAGATGGGGCTTGGTCTCTTCTTCCAGGCAACTAGTGAGAGGACAAGAGGACATAGCCTTAAGCTGCGCCAGGAGAGGTTTAGGTTGGCAATTAGGAAGAATTTCTACACAGAAAGGGTGATTATTTATTGGAATGGGCTGCTCAGGGAGGTGGTGGAGTCACTGTCCCTGGAGGTGTTTAAGGAAAGACTGGACTTATGTGGTTGACACGGTGTTTTGTCATAGGTTGGACCTGATGATCTCCAAGGTCTTTTCCAACTTGATAGTTTCTGTAATTCTGTGATCTTAGGGAATACATTAGTGAGTTAAAGCACAGTCAGAAGCCACTGATGCTGATATTTCATTTGTGGTGGCAAACACAGAAGTTGCAATGTCAAGTTTTTTACAGCTGAGTGATGTAACCTGTGCCTGGGCAATAGTATGCTACTTCCTGGTGAATATAGTTTGAGAGGGTGAAGTGGTGACAGAGAATTATGGTTTAAATCCTCTGATTGGTACCCTGGTCCTTAACTACACTTGGATTTTTTTTATTTTTATATTTTTTTTAAAATCCTTCAGTGTTATTTCTTCCTGCACAGTATGATGGTGGGAGCACTGGTATGGAAAGACACAGCTGCTCTCTGAAGCTGTTTACAAATACTGCAGTCTCAGTAGCTGCTCTGTACACTTCTATAACTGATACATCCTAACAGGTGGTACTAACATTGGCTGTCCCAGGAGGAGAATAAAAAATGCTCTGGTAAATAAGATAATAGTATATCTGTGTAGTATTTTTGATTCTGTAATTACATACTAAGGCTTTGAACTATAATTATTTAACCCACCTTCAATTTACAATTTGACAACACTGCTATGTAAGCCTAGAGTTATAGCAGAGGATAATTTCAGGCTTCAAAGCTCCCAGCGTAGAGGTGTCCGAAAGTCCATTCTGCACTCTGAACTCTCTGCGGTTTTCAATTACTACACACAAAGGTCATGATTTCCAGCCCTATTGTTCTGCTCTCCACTAGCTTTTCTAACCTCTGATTTATTATAGTAGCGAGTGAGATAAGAGCCACTAAGTTAAAGTGTGTACGTTTTGATGGGGGTTGGGAGGAAAGGCTACAAATGCTATTAGTAAAGCAGAATGCTCTCTTGGTGGCTGCTTTGCTGGGGTTTATTATTTCACCTGCCTTCAAATGAGTCCTGCAGGTGCTTTTGACAAATGGATTGAGATATTGCCTAGTAAATTCCTCTGCTTCTTGTAAATACTTCTGTGGCTATGTAGATGATTTGTAACTTCCTATGCCGAAGTGTCTTTGTAAATCACACCAGAGACCTTGTGCCTTCCAAAAGCCACAGTGTGGCTTGGAAGGGGAAATGAATGAAAGCTGAAGAAAAATACTAACAGAAAAATTATTAATAGAAAATTAAGGTGTTGAAATTCTAAATGTGTTTTGAGGAAAGAAATGTCATTTTTCCTTTGCTAGTTTGCATGTGCTGTTTGCCTGTGGAGTTATAAGACCAGTTCTCTCTTCTGCCAAGAGCCAGGCTCCCAATTTGAATCTCGTCCTCCTAAGTCTCATTTCTGTTGTGCCTTTTCCTGCACCAGTACTGTTCCTCAAGTCATACTTCACACACTTCAGTTTGGCTCATGCAACACCTTCTCTGCCTTGAAAGAGAAGTTAAAACTTGACATAGGGACTTGAATTATTCAGAGCTCCTGTTGACATTATCATGTATTTGATCTCTTAAAATATTTAGAGAAGAGATTACAGCAGTTGGTGTTTATGATGCATGAAGGAAGTGGGAAGATCATGTTTTAAAAAAAAAATAAACAATTACATATGTCATAATCAATTTCATTTCACCTTGAATATATTTCAAAAGCATTAGTTAGTGTTGTATGCAGCTCTGAGATAGGCAGGGGAAGAAGTGGGGAACAAAGTATAAAGTTAAGTGTCATTTCCAAGGTTCAGTCTCAAGATCTGCTAATTCTTGAGTCCCTCACTTCAATCCCTTCCTTGTTAAAAAAGACCTTTTTAGTTTTTTGCAAGATCCTGTAGGTTAAAATTCGGGTCAGCACCCACAGGTGAAGGACATGGTGGTGGTATATAAGCTAAAATGACTTCTTAATTACTTTCTTTTTCCTACTTCCAGAGCATGCTTTAATTCAAATGAAAGATACCTGGTTCCGTACTGGGATAACTGGATAGAACTTAATTTGATGTGATCTAGTAACACCTGACTGATTCTTCTTCTCTTTGGGAGCAACCTAATTTGTTTAGGCTGAGGAAAAGCTGTTTTACAGAACAGGGGTTTGGGTTTTCTCTTTTATTTTGTTGTTAATTGGGGGGGGGGGGGGTTAACTAGAAGTATATTCACTAAAAGAGTTGTCAAGCATTTGAAAAGGCTGCTCAGGGAAGTGGCTGAGTAAATGTTTCTGGAGGTATTTAAAAAATGTGTAGATGTGGCACTGAGGACTGTGGTTTAGTGGTGGACTTGGCAGTGCTTGCCTTAATGGTTGGACTTCATGACCTTTGAGATCTTTTCCAACCTAAAAATTCTGTGATTTAATCAATTCTGTAGATGTTTCCTTCTCTATGTAAAATATTCCCATGTATATATAGATATGCGTGTGTGTGTTAAGGCTGGAAATAGTACTGCCATAACTTACTATGTTAACTTTGTAGATATTTGTATCTTATAATTTCTCCTGAAATGTTTACTGTCAAAGTGGGGCTCAACAATTTAAGACTGATCTAATTATTATATCCAAAATTATTAGCCTTTGAAAGTTAAAGATACTGATTTTATTTTTCCTAGCAGAAGAAAGTTTTTGAAAGAAGAATGTTGAAGTTTTAAACATCTCTTGTAAATTCTTTTGGTACTTTGTGTTTTGATTTCATGAAACATATTCTATGCTCTTTTATAGAAATGTTTCTGGAGTCAAACTGAAGAGAGATTTTATTTCTGAGAGAAAAAGCACATGAGAAAGTTTGTTAAAATTGTAGCTTACTTTGTTTTGATGTAATTTTTTCTTACGTGAATTGATGACTGGCAAGGGGAGGGGCTTTCTGCTTCCTTCATAGAGCCTCCTAGCCTGTAACCTGGCTGGCCCTTAGTAATTTCATTTTTAATTTTGAATCTTTATCTTTTTATCAGAAAAATCACAGCGGGGGGAGCAATATTTTACCTGCACTTACTCTGCCCTGTTGGTACAGGAGAGTAATTTTTGATCCTACTTGAAAATTATAAGACCCTTTTAATCAGCTGTATTTTACTCTATATCCTCCAACTCAGGCAAGAGAGTTTTCTGTTAGGTCTACCATTTCTCCTGTTTGTGTTGTGCCTTAAGTCCTAGGCTGTGGCTAAAATATACCAGCACGTAAAAGTTCCTTGCTTTCAAAAATGTTGGTGTCAAGTCTTAAAACTGCTGATGAAGAGAAATTAAGAAAGCTCATTAAGTTTTCAGAAATGCTATTTTACCTGCTGGGAAAGTTGCAGTGCTCCCAAGGATGTAAGTGATAAATGCAATCCAAGGCAACCTACAGGTTAAACAATCTTTGACTATGGAAGCACATAAAGTCTTAATAACTGTCTCCATACAGAGATAACTTGTAGTCCACTGTAGTTAGTAGTAACTGAGGGCCATTATAATCTGCTGCATGTTTGGAGGCTTGTATAAAATGAGGTGGTTCTTTCGGTAAATTTGGGCTGAGAGATACCTATATCTCCTACAGGTTCTTTTATTGGGGAAGGCACAACTCTGCCAGAATTGATGTAAATGGTCTTCATGTAAAGATCATAAATAAGAACATACTTCATTTGTTGATGAAACCAAATATTTAATTCAGGTTTTTTTGTTTTACTTTGTTTCAAATAAGGAACACAAGAGGGGAATTGATACAGGTGTGAGTTCCAGAAAAATACTTAAGAGAGAGAAGGGCCTTTCATATTGGATTTTCTAGTTATTGACACAATTATACATTTCATTTTCTGAGTGCCAGGAAAATCCCTAGTATATTTTAATTTTAAAAGGAATTTTCAAGTGTCACTGCAGACCAAATAAAGAACTAATGATAATAAAAGACCTCTAATCCTTTCTCTCTATACACATTCATATATGCCTCCAATGTTCTTTCTGTTTTCTCTTATGCAGTGTTTGCTAAGGAATGGACAAAGTTCTGCTTTTGGATGATGATTACCATAGTGGGATAACTGGGTTCTGGGGGCTTCCTTACATTGCTTTTTCTTTTCTGTACCTTGTGTGATCCTGAACTGAGAAGCCTGTCTTTCTTTGAACAAGAGAAGAAAAAATGTTCATTATTTCAGTTTATCAGTTTCCATTTTTATTGTCTTGGGAGGTGTTAGAATTTCACAATAAGAGTAATGTCTTTTTCTGAAGCACTTATGAATTAAATAAAGACAAGAAAAATATTGTCATAATTTTTGAAAAGACATATGGTGGAGCACTGCTTACCTTTCTTGAGGAGCCTTCTTCAGCACTCAAACAATGAAAATCTGAAAGCACAAAAACCAGTCATCTCACTATGAATTTGAATATAAAATTTTGTAGAGGAATTTCTAGATACTTTGAACAACCTGAGCTTTTGTTACAAATACTAACAAACTAATTCCCATTGAAAGAAATTGTTTCTCAGTGTATACTTATATACATTTTACTTAATTATCCTTTTAGTTTTTAACTCTTTGCTGTAGGCAGTGCCTCTTCCTATGCAAAAGAGAGAACATGTTCTCATAAGTCATTCAGGTTACTCAAAATGTTTAGAAATAACAGAATGAAGTCGTTTTGAGTTCATTTAAAATATGACATACCAAAACAAACTCACTCAAGTTGATATTTGTTTTGACAAATCTGTGCAAATTACGTGTAGTGATTTCAAACTATACTTAACTAATGAATTAAGTTTTTGCTTCCACTTTACATTCTTAGTGTCTAGTTTTGTACTGTGGGTATTTCAATGAACCAGGTGGATTGGTGGAATAAGAAAGGTGTCGGGTATATCAATCCCCAGTTAGGTGGGGATTGATAAGGTGGTGAATTAGGACTTTGAGATGGTTTAGTACTAGATCAAAAACATCTCAACCATGTAAATGGTGAACAATCTATTCCTGTTTCTTTAAAAGCTTTGAAAGAATATCTTTGTCCAAAGAAGGCTACGATTGCAGAAACACCTGCACGGACTTGGGTTACATGGAAGGATGAACAAGCACATCTTCATGCTTGATCCAAATTGATTCTTTATAGGGAGGCATTAATGAGTGCAGCATCGTGGTATGAGAAGCCTGTGTAAATAAACCGAACATAAACTCAAAACTTGTGTTATAAGCCTTAATATAAAACAGAGCAAAGCCACTGTGGTCAGTAGAAACAAAAATAGCAGTACAGAAGAAAGCACCACAGGATGAGCTGCCTATTGAAAAGAATTGAAAGCTGTGTTTTGTAGTGGATATTTTCTGGATTCTCTCTCAACCTTTACAAATAGATCACAGCTGGAGTCGTTGCAGAACTTCACATCTTTGCGGCACGCTCAACACTGGCTTTTAGTATAGATTCGTTTTTCCTTTTGCTGTCTCAAAATGAATTGAAGTTTAGGTCAAAAAGAACATCTGACTGAAAGTACCGAAGTCAAGATAGCAGGACAATTAAAAAATGAAGAAAAGGGGGAGGATAATAGCAGGACTCAGCAGTCACTGAAGCGTGGTAACCTTCGTTGTTGAGCCTGACCTCTTTGCCTTTCAAGTCCTCGTGTCATACTTATATTTGGAGAACACAATAACTGGGGGGGGGGGGGGAGAGCCTGGAAGAGGGGAAAAAAATAACAAAAAGAAGACACCTAAGAGTACTCTAAGAATAGCTCTTTGAAATGGGATATTGGTATTGCAGTCTGAATGCTATTTAAACATTGTTTTAAACTGCTAATTTTCCATTTTTTAATCTTTTTTCCTAACTGAGAAGAGATATACCTGGGAAAAACAACACTTGGCACGCAGTGATTTGAAAATCACTGTCTGTCCCTTGATGTCTTCATGTGACAACATCTATATGTTGCCAGGTTGCCATGACAACTAAGTACAGTTGTAATTGCAACCCTGGAAAGGTAATTCTTTCACTCAAATTGTGGCATACATTTAGCCTGTCTGAAGTTTCAACAAACCATCTTTTAATGACAAGTATTTTGAAAGGACTGAATGAGGTAGTTTCTTTGATGTCAGTTTTTTTTATTATCTTGTGTAGCCTTACTAGAAAGATATGTTGGCTTTTATTCAGTGGAGCCTGTATTTTTTTAACCTTTTTATACCTTATTTGAGTTTCAAATATATGGTATCAACTGTGAATCTGGAATTAACATATGAAAGCAAAATACCACAAAAAGTGTTCATTTGCTTGTATTGGCAGTTCTGAAAGGAGATCTTGATACATTCCTTATGCTTACTATCCTTTGAGTTAAATCAAATTACTTCTGTTGTATGGCTGACTGTATTTCCCTAAATTGAAAAAAAAAAAACAAAACACACACACCAACCAACCAAACCAAAAAAAACCCAAACAAACACAAAAACCCCAACAAAACAAAACCGCAGCCAAACAGCAAAAAAGCACACCCATCAAACTCAAAACATAACTGCAACTGTTTCTACTCAGCAGGCCACATGAGCTTTATAGTACCACAAAAGCAATCTTCAGAATCAGCAAAACTGCAGTAGTTCTAAGAAATTTCCACCTGATTTGTATGCCTGTGGAGGGGAAAAAAGGAATCGGGGAATTATGTATGCATAGCTGGGCCTTCTTCTGGCATCATCTGGAATCCTGGATGCTGAGAATTGCCAACCTTGGCTGCACTTTACCCTATTAACAGTGTGACCTGTCTCTTCCATCCATGATGACATACAGTCTCTCACCATCCATTTCCACAAGGAAAGTAACATAACAGTCAACTATATCATTTTGTAGTAGAGGAAAAAGTCATCTTCATGGGATGTTTTGGTTATCATTTAGTGCTAGAATATTGGGCTTTATACTCTCTGAGGATATAAACTAGCTTTAGAAAGTAAAAGAAAATGTGGTACTAAGCTTCCCACATTAATTTCATCAAAATGTGGTATTACTCCATGAGGGCATGGTAGGAGCATTTCCTAGGTTACTGAGTTCTTGCTCACTAAATGATAGTACTGTTATTTTGGATCTCTGGGATAAACTGCACAACTTTAGCCTTCAAATTTGTTAGAGATTTGGTGAAAGCTGAACATAATCCCACACTATTTAACTTCATATGAGATAAATGCCTGTATTTATCTGCTTATTTGTCTCGGTGATCCCCAACACATAAAACCACTCTCTGTAAGACCCATCCAGAGACATTTGGCATTTTTTTTCCCTTCCCTGAAATACAAGAGCAGGGTGGGGCTCTGAATGTATTTTAAAATCAAGCTGATTTTGCTACAACAGCTTTACCTTTCCAGCATATGCTTCAATAGTCAGTTAAAAAAATAGTTTAAATGCATCAAGGCCATTCACACTCCCATGTTGTAGTTCAATCCCAGCTGGCAACTAAGCCCAATATGGGCACTCACTCCCTCTTCCCCCTGAGTGGGATGGAGGGAAAGAATCAGAAGAGTAAAAATGATCAAAACTGTCTTTATCTCAGCCCACAAGTTAGCAGGTAAAGCACATACCACAAACACAAGAAAAGCAAAGCAAAAAATTCGTTCACTGATTCCTATGAGCAAGCAGGTGTTCAACCACATACAGAAAAGCAGGGCTCTATCACAGATAAGTGACTTGAGAAGACAAATGCCATAACTACAAATGTCCCCCTTTCCCCTCCCTTCTTCTTCAGCCTTCCCCTTCAGTCCTCCTGAAGAAGGAGGACTCTGGGGTGTTGGTTGACGAGAAGCTCAATATAACCTGTCAATGTGCATTTGCAGCCCAGAAAGCCAACCACATCCGGGGCTGCATCAAAAGAAGTGTGGCCAGCAGGTTGAGGTGGCTGATTCTATCCCTCTGTTCTGCTCATGTGAGACTCTACTTGGAGTACTGTGTCCAGCTCTGTTGCCCCCAAACATAAGAAAGATATAGACCTGTTGGAGTGGGCCCAGAGAAGAGACACAAAGGTGATCTGGGAGCTAGCACACCTCTCACATGAGGAACAGCTGAGAGAGTTTGAGCTGTTCGGTCTGGAGTAGAGAAGGCTCCAGGGAGACCTTACAGCAGCCTTCTAGTATGTAAAGGGGGCTTACAAGAAAGATGGAGAGGAACTTTTTACAAGGACATGTAGCGATAAAAGAAGAATGAATGGCTTCACACTGAAAGGGGGTAGGTTTAGATTTGATATTAGGAAGAAATGCTTCACCATGAGGGTAGTGAAACACTGGCACACGTTGCCCAGAGAAGCTGTGGATGCCCCATCCCTGGAAGTGTTCCAGGCCATGTTGGATGGATGGGGCTTCAGGCAACCTGGTCTAGTGGAAGGTGTCCCTGCCCATGGTAGAGGGGTAGAACAAGATGAACTTTAAGATCACTTCCAACCCAAACAATTCTATGTCTATCTTGTACAGAATATTCCTTGGGTTACTCTTGGTCAGACAGCTGTCCCAACTGTGCCCCCTCCCAACTCCTTGTGCACCCTCAGCCCACTCACTGGTGGGCTGAAGCAAGAGGCAGAAAATGCCTTGACTCTGTGTAAGCCCTGCTCAGCAATAATGAAATCAGTGGTTTTCCTAGCACAGCGCCATATAAGCTCCTATGAAGAAAATTAACTCTCCCTCAGCCTAAATCAACACATCCAGTCTTCTTTTTTTTTTTTTTAAGAATAAGTTTCCTTGTAAGTCTAGACATCTATGATAATTTCAGAAGGACAAGTCCTCTGCAATAACTATGGCATTATGCCATCTGACTTCTTTCTTTAACTATTTTTTTGTGCTTGAAATGATTCGAATAATTTTTCTTTGGCTTTGTTATTTGTTTGGGGGTTTTTTCCTCATTGTCCCCTAATGAAACAGAGGACAAAACCTTGGTATTATTCAGCAAAATAAAACTTGTATATTTTGAAGCAAGTCACAGATGCATCCCTTGAGCTTACTATAACCACAGTACTGAACTCGGCTTTCAATATTCTAACACACAACCCAGTAGTATAAGTTGCAGAGAAAGAATCATGATTGTTTAATTTGAAATAATCCTTTTACCTCCGAGGCCTGTGCTTTGCATAGATATGCTGTATCATTTGAGTATTTTGTGTGATCTGGTAAACAGTGTTCTAGTTGTTTTTGCAGATCACTAGTTTAAAAAACCAGGCACACCTTCTACACGGGGTAGAAAACAGCCATTCTGTGATTGGATGATGTTGAGCATCAGGCACATAACAGTACCAACTGGTAAGGCAAGTGGAGTAGGGAAGGGACAAGCAATCCCCATAACTCTCTATGCATCTTACTCTGAATATCAATATAGGGAGATATTCTCGTACCTCTGAATAAATAAAGTGAAGTCTGCTGGTGTAATTCAGCTCAGAATTTGCTGCCTAGTATATATGAAATATACAAAGTGGTTTATGTTTAAAGTTAATTTTCTGCACTGGAAATTTAACTAGTAAATCCCCCATTTACTTCCTTCCATAAACATTAAATACTCGCTTCAGTACACAGGAAGGTCAACAAGGATTTTATATTCTGGTTTCTGGTTTATACTGTACTTGTTAATTTTCCTTTCCTGAAAGCCACTGGGATATAAATTTGGCCCAGCATCCTTGCAGAAAAACAGTTTGTGTATGTTTTGAAAGCTAGTTATGACTATGCCTTTGATTTCTTAGCCCAGTTGCTAATATTTCCTGGCAGAGTCACTCTGTTGTGCTTTCAAAGTTTAGAAATTCTCTCAGTCCTATAGTAACTCCACACCATTAGTTTGTTGGTTTGGATCTTCACCTACTTTACTGTTGCGCTCTGAATTTTCTCCTGGCATGTGAAGGGACAGAATTCTCCTTCTTTTCTTCTCTTTGCTTCTCTTTCCTTTTCCTTGCATGCTTGCTGAGTACAGGTTCTTGCCTTTCCTTAGTGAGAACTGTGCTTTCTGACTAACCTTGAAATCATTTACGTGCTCGTGTACTCTGCCTTCTGAAGTCTCTGTATTGACAGTTTATCTGTCCAGAATTGAATGGTAGGGTATAACTTCTAGATATGTTTATGTTGCAGAGGATTAGAATGTAAATTTTTCATAGCTTGCACAGGAAATACAAAAGTAGGAATCTTTTTAGTGTGCTTTCTCAGTTGCCTCAAGGTCCTTCAAAATCCTGTTTTAAACCCTTTTGCTTTCCCCCTTTGTGGGAGGGACTTAAACAGGACTCCGCCTGCTAAGAAAGCAGGTTTTTCACTTTCTATATTGTGCCTGTGCTCCTTAGGGGCATGGTTCATCTGTTATTGTGACTTCACTGACCACTTCAGCGCTCCTTTGCACAAAGTTCGTTCCTTTAGACAAACTCAGTGCCCACGGAGGCAGCTTGCTTAGCCTGTGCACCCTTGGGTCAGCACAGCAATGTTGAGAGATAACCATGTCACCTAAGCCTGCTTCCCACGAAGATGTATTACAGTTCCCTTTACCACAGGCACACACTCCTCCTTAAAGCAAATACATGTCAGCATCCTAATGGTCCCAAGAATTTGTAAATTATATATGGACTGCCTGTGTCATCTTATTTCTTCTTTGTCAAGGAAACCTCATTAGGAGAGAAGTGAGCCAGTCCTCTGTGTATCCTTCTGATGATTTGGCATCTCAGTCACAACATACCTTATAATCCTTATTAATTGAGACTTCAGCATTCACTTAGTGTATGGCCCCCTATCACGAAATTATTTTAGGTCACTTTTCATCTCCCTTGTGTAAATCTCCTTTCTTGTTACATGTGGGAAAGCTGTACAGAAAGAAGCATTCATAGCTCCCACTTCTCCTTCAGTTCATTCATCTATAAAATCTGTGTTTCACACATGAATATTAAAGGTGAGGATTTACATGAGGTAGGTGTGAATTAACCTGTAATGCTTTTGCAAATCTCTACATCTGTGTGATCATTGAGGCAAATGGGTGACTGTGGTGTCTGTATGAAAGGGAAGCCACTTATGTGCAGTTTTATTATTACTGCAGAGCCTTCTTGGGGAAGTTTGGAGTCCAGAACCTGTTTGTCTGCCCATCAGGTGGGACTTGTACAGTAACGAGTATGTCTTTTGTATTGCCCGCTCAGCATGCATAAAGAAGTTGTTTGTCACATAGAAGTCTGGTATAGAGATACTGTCTTGCATACCCTGTAATAGTTCTGGTCTTTAATGTACATACTGTGATTAATACAGTCCTCACAGCCTTTGGTTATAAATGAGGAAACAAGAGCTAATCTGAAGAATCAAACTTTCAAAATGTACGATCCATGCCTATAAATCCAAGAACCCATTTTGGCAATGAAATACATGTTTGAAGGGAAAACAGTATTTAAATCAGAGGGTCACACAACGTTTTCTTGAAATTATAATTCAATAAAGAAATTGATGCTAATTAGCGTTTAAATCTCTCATCTTGTCAGCTCTGTGTGGTGCCTTGTTTGAAGTGAAATGTTTTTTGACAGAACCTCGTAATGCAAAATTTGTTTTCCTTAGTTCTTTGATGTTGTTAAAGGCAAAGATATATATATATATATATATATAAAAAAAAAACTTTTTTCAGCAATAGTAGTAAAGGAGGGAAATTGATTTGATATTCGTATGTGCAAAGCCCCAATAGATGTATCAAGAGCTCTGACCTCTCTTCATCAAGAATGGAGAAAGAATGATTTAATTTTTGTATAGTAGTTACACCTAGAGGCTCCTTCCAAAATCAGCTTTATCATATTTGACGTTATACATGTCAGTAAGTCATAAATAGGCCATGCAAAGATTAAAGTAAAACTGATGTTGTGGTAAGCTGTCCTGCCTGGATTGCTTTGAGAAACTGAATGCAGCAGTGGCAACATCAGCTTGAAGTGAGCTGAAGGAGGAGAAAATGGTGACAGTAAAGGCTTCCTACATGCACACTGATACTCCAACAGTTTGTACTTCTTCTGCACTATATATTCCTAATGCAGTGTAGTTTAAAAACATGTGATTTAAATGCTGTGATAGTATAGTGCATTGTAATCTGCTGTTCATCTTGCACCTGGCAGATGCATAAAACATTCCAGGTGTAAGTGAAACAGAAATAATAAAATATGCACTGTAAAATAATAACGTGAGGGTGTGTTTGTTGGGGAATGTGTGTGTGCATATAGACATTGTATAAATCATAAATAAACCAAGATTATATAATATCATACGCAAAAACAGTGTTAAAGTAGCCTTGTGAAGGTCATCACATTTAGCTTTCAGGAACTAGAAGATGCTCTTGTGAAGACTTTCTTCCTGGTCTCTATTTAATCTTCTTTTCCCCTCTCCTGTTCATTCTTTGTGCACAGTCCTTACACCTGCTTTCTTGCACATCATTCAATTCCTGTTCAAACAGAACAATTTATATCCTTGTGAGTATTCTAAGTTATCATAACACAATCCAAACATTTAAATGTTAATAAACCTGTCACCAGTACTACTGTGAAATTGTACTGATATCATTATACTAATTTGAAGATGGTTTTATCACAAAAAGCACAAAAAACACTGGATTATGAGTAGTAGGACGTCTAGAACTGGGGCAAATGGGTTACGGTTAAAATAGTAGCAATTTATTTGCCTGATCCAAGATGTCTGGGATCATGGTTCTCTGCATATTGTTCGGTTCAAAACATAGCACCTGCAGGGATCCACAGCTAAGAAGGTTGGACCTACATCACTTCTACAAATTGGAACCAAACTCTTCAGCTAAGAACCTCAACAGTGTCAAACACAAATGTTTAACCAACTATGAAAGTTAACATTATGATTTGTCCAGTACTCTGTCTCCTCACACAGTGAATATGCAATTAAATTCACCATGGCAACATCCTTAAGACGTGACTCTTATTTTTTTTCTGCAGTATCTCTCCGGATTTCATAGGGACAGGCAAACATGAAACAAATGTCACAACAAAATCGTTGTTGTTAGTAATCTTTACAGATCCCCAAGGGGAAGTAAATGATATCCAACTGCATTTCACATACGTAGTCAAGTAAAACAGTATCTGGTCAATTTTAAAGATGTATTATGCAGCTAGCAGCCAATGTGACACATCATTTTATTATCTGCCTTATGTCATTGTCAGGAATGAAAACTGTAGGACTACCAACAAATGATGACTGAGTTAACAGAGCACTCAACATTAATGGAAAGTTATTTTTCTTTAGGTCAGGCAGAAGAACGGAAAGGTTGGTGGGGGGTGAGTGGGTCTTGGATTTGAGTTGGAGGCGTTTTTTGTTTTGGGCTCTTTTTTTATGGTGTTTTGGGTTCTTTGTTTTTTATTTTCTTCTTGAGAGACAGTACAGAAGACAATTGTTTAGTCTTAAAATCAAATAGCCTGTATCCTACTTTAATTTGTCTATATTGAGCATATTGCTTTCTATTTTAAAGAGAAATCAAATTTTGATGGTGTGTACTGAAAGTTTTAAAGCTTTTTCTCTGAAATTAAATATAACAAAAACAGATTTAAAAAAAAAGTTATATAAACTCTGGGTGTATCTTTTCTTTTTTAATATCATAATTTCTTTTCAAGACACCCTGATGACTCTTGAGTAGGTATAAGAAATCATAAGTGAGGATACACTTGATGACCAGATTTGAAAAAAAAAATAGAAATCTACATTAAAACAGATTTTTTTTTTCTCTATGCATAGCACAGAATTAGTTAAATGCTGGATACATCTTCAAATACATACTTCAAATGTGTTTGTATTAAAGGATGTTTCATTTCCAGTGATCTTAAATAATAATCAATTTCATGAAGCTTTAAATTTCTAGATGGATTGGTTTATTTTGTTTGTATTATTAATGATGAATTGCAGTTGCATTAATGATGCATCTTCAGTCAATAAACAGCTTCCAGCAAATATTTGAAAACACTATCAAATCTGTTGGTATTTTCCATGAATTAATTTGTATTGTATAACAATATTTTCTGCTCAGAAATTTTCTTTCAAAATAGCAATTATAACGTGAACTTTGTGTGGAATATCTTTTACTAAGAAACCTGATAATTACTGGTTTCCTTATGATATTAAAATTTTTCCATTATCAGCCCTACTATTTGTTAACTTGACAATTTGAAATTTTAAGTCCTCCCTCACATTCTAAAGCAGCCCTAAATGTGATATGATAGTACTGGAGAGCGGTGAGTGTAGAGAAAACATCTCGCAGAGCAGTCTGCAAAAAAATTAATTCTAGTATATATTACTACTCCGAGGTATTTTCTCTCCTAGGGTTAGGTTATGTTCCATTTGAGTGTTTCTTCTTCCTTTGCTTGCTGTGTGCTGTAAAAATGTTAAAGCATTCAGGCTATTTTAATAATCTTTTTAAGTACTGCTAATACTGTCAGTTAGCTGATCCGCAGTGGAGCGTTATTAGTCAAATGAGTCATTTCCCACATTCTAGCAATAAGTACCATATTTAGAGATATTAATAGCATCTTCAATTTGGATAGGTGTTGCACTGTTATTTCAGTATATGAGTAGCTTGAAAAGGTCAAAAAAGTCTCGCTTCCCTGGGAAGAAATTATTTCTGTGATCTCCAGGCACACCTCTGCCAGCAGTGTGCTTTGGCAGCGGGTACCAGGGGAGGCACAGAGCGTGCTCCCCTGTCGTTGGCTGGTTTCTTCTCTTGTGACTTCTCTTCATTTGTGACTTTCAGTCTGTGACTTCTGCTTAGGTCAAGGGCAGGCTTTGACAAGGCTGTACCTTTCTATGACTGGAGCTAAAGACTGTCTGTTCAGGCTTAAAGGAACTAATTGTAGTGTTAGTGTGGTATGTCAAAACATTTGTACCGTCAGTATTCATGGATTCTTTAATAGAGCACTTGCTTTTATAGTTTCCTCAAAGTAAGGAAGCCCAGAACATCACTGATTGTATTTGCAATAACCGTCAGCACCGCTGCCTATGGAGCTGTGTGAACACCCACTGTCTGCAGGAAATACTACTGTAGTTCAGCTCTTGCTCTACCCAATTCAAAAACGTCATTATTGTCAGACAACGCATCACCATTAGTGTGACCATTTAGATGGCAAGGAATTTTCTTCTTGTCATAGGGTAATATGTTAAATAGAAAATGTTAGTAATGTCAACCTTAAAATATAAGGTTTTCTGTAGCTTTGGGGTTTTTTTCTATTATGTAGCAAAAGACCTTCCCTTTGATGGTCAGGTACTCCTCAGTAGCATTTTGATAAAGAAACTTTTTGATTACTGCAAGATCTGTTTAACTTAGTAGCACCAAAAATATCCATCTCTGAATTAGTGAGAAAACTGTGGATCTGCCAGAGTAGTTTAAACATTTAGGAAGCGTAGCCAAGCAGAAGGGATATTCTAATGGTTCTGGGGCTGCAAGCAGAGAAATGCTTGTTCTCAGATTTATCTTTTGCAACGTATCGTTATGCTGAAGGTCTGTTGGCTTGCTGTAACTCTGACATCTATATGTGAATCTGTTTTGTGTCCATAGTAAATTCCTTAGTATTTAATTTGCCTACAGGCATAAAAACTTTAGGAATATGTTGCTTTCCTCTTTAATAATGTTGGAAATGGGGGCTCAGTGTTTTGAATCTCTCATTAATCCAGAGAATAAGGAATTTTGCAGGAATGCCACCTGAATTTAGTTAATTGCATGTGTAGGATAAATCCATACTCTAAACACAGCCTTCAAAGGTACCCATGCTGTGCCCACATAATTCAGACCACTATCCTGTGTGGAATATGTGTGTTACTTTTAAAGATAAAAACTCATGTATACTTGAAGCTAATATTGCTAGTGGCTGTGCAGGTAAAAAACAATTTAGATTTTGTATTTCATCAGGATGCTTTGTCATGAAGAAATAAAATAGCAATAGTTTTTCTACTTGTGAGCAAAACTAGTGCATTCTATGACTTCTTTTTTTTTAATCAGTTCATGTGAACTTAGATTCCATTAAAAATTTTGGGAGGCTCTTTTCTCATCTTCTTCATGTAATTCTTGTACTGACAACATGACCTGTGTTTCACCTCTTCATTGAAAACGTGGCTAACAAAATATAGTTATAGATAGATGGATGGATAGATAGATCAATGTATTACAAATACATATTATTGCATATTCAATTTATTTAAATGTAGAGGTAATTTTTGAAAATATTATGAATATGATTGACTACATCTGTAGAAATGATATCATGCTTGAGTACTTCTGAACTTTAGGGGAAACTAGGAGAAATGTTTTGCATGCCAAATGTTGGAACATTTGCTCATATAATTTAATACTTTTGCGACTGAATTATATGAAGCAAAAAATAAAACTAAATGCATCTGAAGCAAATACACAGAATTTAGAAATAATCACAAGATGCTTCTGTAATGCTTTATTGATGTTTATTTTCTTCTTGGGATTGATTTTGTTTCTGGGGGGTCTTTTCAGCCAGTGTATATGGCAACTATTTGAAGTTCAGTCTGCCAGATAAACAAGCAGAGGAGTCAAAAGGAAACTTGCCTTTCAGTGTCTCAAGAGACTTCAGGATAATTTTCCTTTTTAACTCTCTCAGACTAAAGGAGCTGAAAATATGCAGGGAATGGATGTGTGGGCACCCCAGAGAAGGAGAAAAGCTGCACCTCTTTCTTATGCCACAAAAACAGTCCTCTGTGGGCTGAAGGGAAGGAAGCTGAAGTGGAGAGAGCTCACTTGACAGGAGGCGGGCAAATGTAGGCTTCTGCAATTTTATCCTTTACATCCAATGATAAAAAACTTTGATTTGGAAGAGTACGTTTGAAGGTACCTTTACTTATGCACTGGGTGGATTGAATGAGGAAAACACAAAGGCCCTTAAGCTTCAGTTAAAATTCCTGGAAGACAGAACACAGTCTGAATCTCTTGTCTCTGAAAGCAGTTAAGGTAGCTCATGAATAATTTTGCATCAAATAACTTTTGAGAGAGCACAGTCCTCAGGCCCAAAGACTTTAAATCTTGATTAGATTCAAGCCTCATGGGTTGGTCTTGAAATAAATTTATGTATTCAGTGCTAGAAATTAAAAGAAATTGCTGCCTCTTGAAAAATGAGAGTCAGCGTGTGTTGAAGAATCCCTTTAATTATATTTCTAGTCTACATTTTTTTTTTTAAAATTCATTCAGCATAATCTTCATTGCTGCCTCCAAAATGAAACTCACCTTAGTTAATTGGCTGCTGAAAGTGAAAGGATCTTACGTAGTTGCAGCACGACCCTTTCAGTGGTAAGATGGGCAGTGGGCTCTGTGCAGAGCTCTCAGGACATGCATATTGCTGCTGACAAATGTTGCTGCACTTTCCATTATAAACTTGTTTTTCTTCTGTCTGTATTCCAGACAAGCATGAATATTTGTATGGGTTTTCACACACAGCTCTGTCAGCATATTTTGTCACTATGCAAACCCCCCTTATTTCTTTGCAATAGCTGCTAAACATCAAACAGTACAATGGTTTTCTGAGGTAAAGGTTAGATGACAGTGATTTGTTTGAAGCCCACCAAACAAGTCTTCATCTTTGGCCAGAAATGTATTTTTAAACTAGTTCATGGTGATAGACTGGCAGAGTAAGTAGTACAGCAGAGTCATAGGTGTTATTATAAAGTAATAACTTTTAAATAACATTTCTGTTATTGAACTGCATATCAAGTTGCAATAGAAATTATCATTAAAAATAGTTTTAAAAAACTTGCATTAAACAGAATTAAAAGGCTGAGGAGTTCTGATCAAATTTAGTTGCATGATTTTAAATACTCTAGAATAACTTCACAAAAAGTTATTTAAAAAAAGATAGGTCCTTTGTGAAAAATGTTATTAGTGGAGTCCTTGAAGCAAGTGCTGGAAAATGGCTTTTCCATTACTTCAGAGGCAGCATTAAAGTACCATGAAATTCAGAGCTTCTGGTTTTATTACAGATATTTTTATACTACTATTTAAGCATTTCCCTTATAGAACTTATATCTAACAGCCAGCAATTTAAGAGAACTGATATACCTGGAGAAGGATCACCAAATGATCACTTAAAAGCAAGTTATAAATCCATCAGATTTTCTAAGTGTTGTAAATACTTTTACATTACTAACTTCTATTTAAAAACATATTTGATTTTAATTAAAACTCTAGTGTGCATAGAACTTGCTTTTGTAAAAGGAAGCTGTAAATTTAGCTAGCCTGAAGCCAGTTACTGGATCTTTTAATTTTTTTTTTAATCAGTTAGATCAGCCTTTTACAAGTTAAATGAAACTATTAGTTTGTCTCATATAAATGAATAAACTCCCAGAGATCATTTCAATTATGGTACTTGGTCATGATAGGAAATTTTCTTTCCTGGTGTGGTGTCATCTGTGGTCTATTGAAGAGAAGATTTGCATTTTATTCCTCCCTGGAGACAGGTTATAAGAAAGAAGAATTAGTAGGTAAAATGGAGCAAGTCTGAAATAAAGCACTTGTGTTGACTGTCCACCCTACCATCAGTCTTCCCTTGCCAGCAATTTCAGTGAAGCAATATTTTTTCAGACCTGCAGATTATTTAAGGTAGCTGTGGCTGATGACTCCAAGAACACAGCTGCTAACACCTGGGTTATAAATAGGGGTAACTGCAGAGGAAGAGCAAATACATACCTGTCTCTAAGCCTAAACATTTTATTCAAGGAGCATTTTCGGGGGGGGGGGGGGGGGGGGAAAAAAAAAAAAAAACACC
>JAWWES010000115.1:47650113-47700014 GCA_035583135.1 Lophotriccus pileatus | reverse complement strand
CCCCCCCCCCCCCCCCCCCCCCCCCCCCCCCCCCCCCCCCCCCCCCCCCCCCCCCCCCCCCCCCCCCCCCCAAAACAAAAAAAACCCACCAGCAGACCAGGAAAATGGGAACAGTTTCTAAGAAATAAGCTTAAATGGCACTGTGCCAGGGCAAGGCCAGAGTGGTTACAAAATAAGAGCAAAGACTTCGCTTAATATTCAGAACTATGGCTTACAGGAATCCTCAATGACAGAGGAGCTGGGCAACTCAAGAGATTAGATGGGCATTGCCGCACATCTTGCTATGGCACTTTTTGAGTCTTAAATCATGACAAAGTAGCATGGTATTACAAGCCTCTTCTTTTTGTGAGATATTTGGTGAGATTTTGTGAGATATTTGGGTGCCTGCCTAGTGCAATGAGGCAGGTGTATTGTTCTCTTCTTCCATTGCTGGTCGGGTGACTGCTCTTGGACTATGTTGGTCACTGTTAGCATCACAGAAAAAACTTATTGTATTGTAATCATAGTGCTTTGTTGTCTTCTCTCACCGTTGTAAAGGACCAGGCACATGAAGGCTGGTCAGTGCTTGGTTGGTAGGTCAGTTGATTGGTTGAGATGATTCATGGGACTGGTTGGTGAAGGTGAAAGGGGGTAAATGATTGTGTTAAGAGAATACTGTAAAAAGTTTCTTCTCTTGGAAAAGTTATAAATCTGATGTTTGATCACTTGGAGTTCTGAGATTCTATTTCACCTTTCATAAGGTTCTTTCAGAAGTAACAACTACCAGTGTGCAGACCAAATTTGACTACAGGTAATTGTCTCTGTGTTGCAATGCTTCTAAAACAGTGTAATCACATCCTCCTGAAATATGGTCTGTGTGTTATTGCATTTCATAAAATAATTGTTCCTTCTTCCCTAAAGCATATGTATTGAAGGAAAAATAGGCAAATTGCTTCTGACAGAATAATTTTAGGCAAGCTAGAAAGGAAATAAAGTTGCCTAATGCTTTCCATTATTACAGTCTGCTTCCTGTAGCTTATAGTTTTACCAGACTTAAATTTCTGGTTTGCAATTTTCATTGCTCGATCTCTCTCCTTTTTCAGAACATTTTTTTCACCATATTAAAAATGAAACTTGAGACTGCAGGTATAAACTCTTTGCCCTGAACAAGGTTCACAGGTATTCCATACACCTATAATTATAAGACCAGATCATTGGAAATTAATTTTCTTTGAATTGGTGGACTTAACTCCTAAAATTTTATGAACTCTTGCATGGTTTTAACAAGGTGAAACATTTCAATAAAATTGATGTGGCAGTCTTGTGTTTGGATAAGGTAAGAAGTACCTGAAAACTGAGACGTCAGAAGTTACCAAGTATTATATTATGTATAATGTTCTTTCCAGAAATTTAAGATCAGTTGTTAGTATGATGAAATAAAAAGTTTGAAACAATTTCATTTGTTTAGTCACCAAAAAGCTGGGGGACCTACACAGAGGAAAAGCAGTGGCCTTTATTTCTTTGATCACATTATTGTAGTTGGGAGGCAAAGTTATCTAGATTAAAAATTTTTCATTTTCTATGAGATCATATGAAATATCACTTCAAAATGTAATTCCAATTGACTTAAATACCCTTTGATGGATGAAAAACTAACAAGCAGTAACCAAAAACTACTAAATGATCAATGAGAGTGCACTGATTATAGAAAGCAAGATCCATTGTGGGCAACACCACTTGTTGGTACCCCTGCTAATGCTGAGTGAAGAGTTTCAGTAGTTACTTCTTGCAAAAAAAGCCACATATTTATTAAACATGTAGATTATACTAAACTGGAAGAGGGAAGAAGAAATGAAAACCAAGCAACTATTAATACAGAAAGGCAATAACAAATTTAAATTTGTTATGTGACATAGGGAAGAAAAACAGATGCATATTTAGTTTAAAACCAAACCTTGTATAGTGAGGATATCTCTTGTAAGGATATACAGTTTGGCACTGTCAGGCAGCATCAAAGCTGAAGGGCTTGGTGTTAGAAAGTTGTGTGCTGAAAGAGGAAATAATAAGTTGAACCTACAGTAATGAATCCTGGGTTAGAGATTGATCTCTAACTTGCGGAATAAAGAGGGCCAGAGTGCCTCAGGTCCACAGCATTCACGTTAATCCCCTCTAGAATGACTTGATGGTGTTCCTGCTGTGTACTTGTTGGTCTCCCCCAGACTTCATAGGGTACCCCTGCCACTCCCAGACACACCTGTATGAGCATCGAGTGTGGACAGAAGGGGAGAAGTTCAGTTTGCAGTCTTAAATAGAGAGAAGACTAAGTCACAGCCTGCCAGACTGGTGGTTTATGGCATAATGGGGAAGGCATGACAGCCGTAGTCAACTTCTTTAATAGGGGAGCTGGTCCTGGTAGAAGGTCACGTTAAGTGGTGCTGCCTCATTCATACTGCCCCTTGGAAGGAGAAGCTGAAGAAAATCCCCACAACCTCACCTCAGTTGTGTCTGAGTGAACACTTCCTTCGTCTTCAAAGAAAGAGACACAGATAGTCCCTAGAACCTGACCCCTTATCAGGCTAGAAATCTGTGTTGTTTGGTGGCATATGTGTATCCTCACAGTTGTTTGTGTGGGCAGGAAGGACATTGAGTCTGATTGTCAACTCTAATGATATATAAGTAATGGCCTACAAAGATTGATTAATAAATATGCTAAATTAGGATAGAAAATCATGATAGCTTGTGTTGGACTAATTCCAAAAAAACTTATGACCTGATGGATCATTGATCTTTTATATATGTCTCCTAATGTCTTCCACACCATTGAGATCAACAGTGCATGCTATATGCCTTTAAAAAGCCAGGAGTGACTATATTGGAAAAATTCCATCACTCTGATGATTATTGTTCTTCCCAAGCTACTGTGGTTGCTGACTGTTAACCTAAGGATTATTAGGTATGGAATCAATGATGTGTGCCATCTGTAACAATGTAACATCTTAAATGGCAGAAAATGTTAATGTCTAACACTGAGTATTAATAAAAAGACTTGCATTAGAAATACTGTAATTGACAGAATCAAGGTACTAATGAGATTTACATCTAGTTCTATTAATTTCAAATATCTAGATTTTGTTTCAGAATCTAAAATAGAGATCTAAATCTAGATAGAAATTCCCAAGGGGGAGCATCAGTGCATGTTGTCAAAATTTAGCAAAGTAAAACTTAGGTGCGTCTTTGCAAAACCAAGAAAGATTTTTTTGTTTGGGATGGGTTGGGGTTTTTTCCTTTTTTTTTTTTTTTTAATCACCATATTTCCCATTCTTCTTTTGAAAGTAGAGCTTATGCTGAAATGAGAAGCTGTTATGGGATAAGCAATAAATTTTTTGGACAAAAAAGTCTGTTAAGCTCTTTGGTAAAAATGGCTACTTGAAAAATACTGATATTATAGTCATAGAATCATAGAATAGTTTGAGTTGGAAGGGACACTTAAAGGTCATCCCCAGTTCAACCGCCTTGCAATAAGCAAGGACATGTTCAACTAGATCAGGTTGCTCAGAGCATCATCAAACCTGATCTTGAATGTTCCCAGGCACAGGGCATTTACCCCTAGTCTGGACAACCTGTTCCAGTGTTTTTCCACTGTCACTGAAAACCTTCCTTACATCTAATCTAATCTACCCTTCTTCAGTTCAAAATCATTATCCCTTGTCCTATTGCAATAGGCCCTTTTAAAAAGTTTGTCCCCACCTTTGAAGTTACCCTTCACGTACTGAAAGATTGCAATAAGGTCTCCACAGAGCCTTCTCTTCTCCAGACTGAACAAACCCAAATCTCTCAGCCTGCCTTCCTAGGAGAGGTGTTCCAGCCCTCTGGATCATCTTCATGGCCCTCCTCTGGACCTACTCCAACAGATCTGTGTCTTTCCTGTGCTAAAGACCCCAGAGATGGACACAGTACTCCAAGTGGGGTCTAATAAGAGTGGAGTAGAGGGGCAGAATCATCTCCCTTGACCTGCGGGCCACAATCCTTTTGATGTGGCCCAGGATATAAGTGGCTTTCTGGACTGCAAGCACACATTGCTGGCTCCTGTCCAGCTCTCATCCACCAGCACCCCAAGTCCTTCTCAGCAGGGCTGCTCTCAGTCTGTTCATCCCCCACATGTATTGATACTGGGGCTTACCCCACTGCAGGTACAGCACATTGCACTTGCCTTTGTTGAACCTTGTGAGGTTCCCATGGATCCACTTCTCAAGTTTGTCCAGGTCCCTCTGGATGGCATCCCATCCTCCAGGTGTGCCAACCGCACCACTTGTCTTGGTGTCATCTGCACATTTGCTGAGGGTGCACTCGATCCCACTGTTCATGTCATCAATGAAGATATTCAGCATTACGGGTTCAGTAAGGACACCTTGGGGACACCATTTGTCACCTATGCTCATAGGGACATTAAGCTGTTGACCACCACCCTCTGGATGCAACTGTGCAACCTACTCCTCACCACCAAATGGTCCGTCAATCAAATCCACATATCTTCAATTTAGAGAGAAGGATGTACTGGGGTGCTGTGTCAAAGGCCTTACATCCAGACAAACAACATGTGTAGCCCTTCCCTTCTCCACTGAAGTAGTCACTCCATCATAGAAGGCCCCCAGGCTGGACTTGCCTGCGAGGTGCTTAAAAAGCTAAAATTTGAAATATGCTTGTCATTAAGATTTAGCTTATTGCTTACGAAAAATACTCCACAATTTGTGCCAATATATATGATGTTATTGCTGTACATTGAGGCAGATCTTTGAAGATGAGAACTACTGATATGAGGCACTTTCTGTGATGTTTTCCTTTAAGATGCTACTTGGTCTACATGCAGTTCCCACTGAATCCCTTGCTGTTGTGTGAAAAATATGTTATAAAAGTTGCCTGTGAATATGTTCACATCAGTCACTTTGTATGAAAACAGAAATTCCATCTGAGCAATGACCTACAGAGAGAGGGCAAAAGAAGAAGCAATAGGATCTATGCCAGTAGTATGTCTTATATCTTGAGTAGAATGACTTCCTAAGATTAATTCATTTTAGACAAGAGGAATCACCTTGTTTTACGACCATGTAGTAATCTCAAGGTCTTGTACATTAAGTTTTGTCATTATGAAAGGAGGTTTCTGAAGTCACATAAAAAATATGACCTGTTAGAATAATCCAGTGCACAAAGCCTATTTGCAAAGATTGTGTTATAAATCATGATTCATTGTATGATTGTGATCAGTATGTAGTAGAAAAAAATAATAATCTTCAGTGGCATATTTTTTATGACCTTCTTTTTATACAGTTAAATTGCTTTACTACTTTGTTCTTTATCTGAGTTTAAATAGTTTTTACATCTTTGCTTGCATATTTTCACAAGATCTATTTTATTGCACTGAAACCTTTTAAAAAAAAGGGAAGCTTTCTTTTCTTTCTTTTGTTCTTTATAACCTTACATTTGCATTCATGCATTAATGTTTCAAGCACAAGATTAGGCACATAATAGTGAAGTATCACCTTGCTCACTTTTGACCCAAATTGTGGACGATGCCTTTTGGCAGAGGAAGAATCCCTAAATGTTCTGCACCACTGACCTGTGCTGTAAGTTGTAACCCAGTGGGCAGCAATCCAGTGCTGCTAAGCATGAATAAGAGCTGAAGTAGAAATCCTTCCTCACTGCTGCTTTTCTGCTGCAGTGTGCCTGAGCTGTCACAGGGGTGGGAACTATTTGGACCACCTTAAAACTGTCACTATGTCCTTTTCCTTTGAGTTACTGCCTGACACAACTGCAACTGTGTGTTTCTCCCTTGGGTTTTGTATCAAAGGTAGAATTTAGTCTTTTATAAGCAAATAGTTTAGGTGTTTGCAGTCTTTCTGGAAACTTCATTTTCCTCGACCCTTAAATGATTTGAAAGTATAGTTCTAGTCTAAAACATGATGACAACACAGATTTGTAACTTTCCTTTATATGACATGAAATCAATTTACACCCTGATTTTTTTCACTCTTTTATGCTTGAAGTACTTGAAAATGTTTTTCCCTGCCAGCAAGTGCATAGAGCTTACAGACCCTCTATATTTAAATACCCCATGTATTTAAGAGTGTTGCCAGTTACCAAACTTCAACAGTATAAGGAACAACAGATGGAGAGCATAATAACTTTACTATCTCGGTAGAGAGCCAAAAAGCATCAAACTGACACACGTGCCCAAGAGCACATGGAATGGTACAATTTTTTCCCTTACAGAAATTTGAATTTAAGATCTCATTTGACCCACAAAATGTGAAAGGTACACTTGGACATATACAGTTTTAATATAAAAATGCATTTGCAGTAACTTATGTATATTCAGATCAATACATTCAAGGATCTATAGCCATAATAATTTAAAAATAAGTAGTTATAATACTTCACTCTAATAATCTCTGATACAGACTACTCTATTATTGAACTGAATAAGGCTTATAAATCTTTTACTTGTGTGCAGAATCTTGAACTCTTCTACTGCAGACTATCAAACTAAATGTCATTTTTTCTGCATATTATGATTAACAGTGTGCAGGCCTTTGAAATTTTGAGCTAAGCTTTTCTGAATGTATCAGTGAATGATTTTTCTTTCTTTTTTCTTCCAGTGACATGACCTCTGAATCAAAACATGGCAAGCCTTGCCTTAAAATTAGTCTCTGATGCTTTGAGAGCAAGCCAGCAAGGGATGTGTAAATTATGCAGAGAGCAAATCCCGACTGTGTGTCGTTTACTTGCACAACAAGCTCAACTTTAATTAAGCCAGGGCCTAAGATCCTTTGCCAAGTTGCTTTCAATACTGATTTTACAGTTCATAGAGCAACATCCTCACCTATATGAAAGCCTTTTTAACCCTTCAAAAACCTGCCTGGTAGAATGTGTGTGATAAAAGGCAGTCATAATTCTGTAGCTGACAGAAATGCTCTTTGATAAATATAAAAATTTTAGCAGATTGGAGACGTGAATTTAAAGACATGGATTTTTAGAATTCTTCAGTGCAACAGGCATAATGATCGACATGACCTATCACTGTAGTGTCAGTATTAAATCTATGAGATTATCACCTGCTAACATCAACTGGAAGGATTAGAAAGAGATGACCTAAAGGGCACTCTCAGGACTTGGAAGTGTGATAAATTCTCATAACTCAAGAGCACTGAATCCCCCATGTGAACTGTGAAGGTATTTCCTAGTGAGTAGAATCCATTTTAGGGAAGCACACTGCAGTGCGAATTCTTTCCTCTATGAGCGAATAAAATATTAATCCATTTTGCTTATATTCTACAGAGCTATATATTTCAATTCTATTACAGCTGCCAGCTAGCAACTGTGACTGTTAAATTTCAGAGGGATTGTAGCTGCAGTAATTTATGTTGTAGTGCATTAAGCATTATTTCTAAAAATTATAGCGTTTCATGTCCAGGGCTAAACTTCAGTGTTGTACCTAATAGTAAGGTCCATCTAAAATGCTCATTTTAACAAACAAGAAGTTGAAAAATATTGATCAGCTTAAAAAATTTAGTGATAATTAGCTGTAAGTGGTTAAACTTGGTATGTGGTGTTTATAGTTTGGGCTTAATATGAGAAAATTAAAGAGAAAGAAGTTTTAAAGAAGAAATACAAGTAAATATTGGAAGGATTTTTCCTATTTTTTTATTGTTGTGCTTTTTAAAACCACTGTACTAGCTCTGATAAAGGACTTAGGGCCTTAAAGCATGTGCAGAAGCAAAATTTAAGACAGTGCAGTGTGTGTACTGAACAATAGCTGGGAGGTGGGACAGGGAGGACTGTTTTGTTTTGTGCTTTTTTTTTTTTTTTTGGGTGTTTGGGGGGGTGTTACAGTGTTTTGTTAGGGTTTTTTTCCCAAATTAGGCACCTCTATAATGTTCAAGAGCTCATTTTCTCTGATGAGCTTCAATAGGTTCTCTTTGCTTACTCAGTTAATTTCAAGTTTCTGTTAGACCTCTGCTGAGGATGGAGATTTGGATTCCTAAATAGGATTAAAGGGAAATTTTGGGTGTTGACAGTCTATTTTACAGATGTTACTGTATGTCAAATACAGCCAAGTTTGGATTTGTCGTTGGATTTTGAATGCTTTTTATTTATTTATTCATTTATTTGTTGGCAATTTAAAAAATAGTTTAAGCTTCATTATGCCTCAGGCCTTTTGAATTAAGCTCTCTGGGGCTTAATGGTGATGGTTAAAATTGCAAATTGCTGTGAGTCCTGGTCATTGAGCCGAAAGCCATTATCAGGTAGTGCTGTTTCTAGTGCTCTGATCATATACAGATCTAATGCATGCCATGATATGTTTTTATGACAGATTTCCCTTTAGTGCAATCTCTGGAAATATAAGTAGTAATTTAATAGTAAATGTGTGTAAATAATAATGCCTGGTTCAGGTGATATCTTCAACATTATCTTACACGCCAGCTGTGTTTCTTCTCTAATTCCTGTTAGACACTCAGTGGATTTCTTAAGTGTTTGTGTTGGTATTTTAAAACCTTTGTATGGTGCTGAGCAGTAAGTAATAAAAATTCTACTGGTTCCTTTTAGTTTTCAGCTTATGGTCATGCAGAAATTCAGTGGTTGTTAGTTTCCCACTAGGCCCCTCCGTTTTACTGGACTTTTTGTTAGTTTTTTGGTTTTTGGTGTTTTGTTTTGTTTTTTTTTTTTCCAGAAATACGCATACATGGTAAAGATTCAATATTTAGAGGCACAGTTTCTACAGAGACTTCATGCCTTTTTGTTTCTTTCTGCAGGACTCCATATCTTTTTTCTAATTTTTAATTTTCCAGGTCTTTCAGTAGCTTCTTTTAATATTTTTTTTTCTAGTCATTATCTGAGTTTGTCATAAAATCTTCTGGAGTCTCATGGTTATATCTTACTAAAAAAAACTTGTCATGATTTCCTTTTCCAGCATCATACAGCTCTTGCTTCTCCTGCCCCTCACCCAAATTTCTTGCAATATTCTTCACTCTACTCAATATAACTTATGGGCCAACTCATCTTGATTTAGTGCATAGTGATTCCATAGCTCTCAGTCCTGAGATATTTTAGAAAATTACTGAGTTTTCATTCTTATGAGCCCAGTTGCTTGTTTCTCAATCTTGAAACGTTGAACGAGTATATTTTTTGGTGGAATCTACAGATGAGTCTTAGCTTGCTTCAACGTCTGAGTACTCTGGTTTTGTTCATGCTGCTGTTTTAGTCCCTACAGTCCTCCTATCGTGTCTTTCTGGAGGGAGCATCTTCTCTTCTGATATCAATTCTTTTTGAGGTACTTTGTCCTTGTAAGGTAGCATTTGAGTAAGGACTTCTAGAAGTTTTGATAGAGATCAGACTTACTCTCTAGAGACATGTCACAGACTGGAGAGGCTACAGTTACCTGGCCGTGGGGAAGGGATAATTCCCATAGCTTCATATGTTCAGATCAGCAGAAAGACAAGCCAGTTAAAAGGAACAGACAAAGGGGTAGGTTAATGGTGGCAAATATAAATAAAGCAAATGCGCATTATGGAAAAGGTACCAAGCTTTTCAAAAGAAGCTCTAGCCAGCATGTGCTAAAGAAGACTAGCATTTCTTAAAACATTAAAGCTCAAGCTCATGTTTGGTGGTATGTAGTCTACAATAACATCAGACCAATAAAAGAGTAAAATTTAGGCAGGGAATGCATGTAATATTAGCCTAGATGTTACTTAAGATTCCTGCAGAGAGAGTCACTGGTTAAGGAAAGCACACAGCTCTGCTCTTCAGGGCTCTGCTTCCAGGACACTGAATTTCAAAGTGAGACCTTGGAGGCATTTGCTCAGCAGAAGTCAGCCATGGTCTTGTTAATCACAGTCCACTTCAAAGATGAAAACAAGAGTGATACTGAGAATTTCAAAAAAGCCAAGGGTGATTAAAATGGGTAGGGGGCTGACAAGTATAGCATAAGAAGAGAGATTGAGAGGGGTGGGTTTTACAGCCTCAAGAAGAGAAAGTTAATCAGGGATATAATTGCAATTTTCAGTTAACATGAGGGGGAGGAAGGTTTTGGAGGAAGAGAATGGATTCCTCTTGGAGGTGCACACAGAGAAAGGACAAGTAGCAGCAAACACTTGGTTGGACATACAGGAGAGAAAAGTGTTCCCTGTGAGGATTCAGAACTGGAACAGAAGCCCGGGGGGGGGTTTCATCTCTCCACCCCTAAAGATTTTCAGAACTTGACTGGATAGAGCCCTTTGCAACTTGATCTAGCTTTGGAGATGCATCTAAACTTGTAAGTCATCCCTGTTTTGGCAGATGGTTGCAGTCACCTTTAGAAGTTGTTCATAGCCTAAATTATTTGTTGATCTAATGATTCAGTATTAAATCTTCTACAGAACATTTGATCTGAAGTGATATGTTTAAAAGTCCAAAATTAATATGATATACACAGAATAGGTTTTAAAATGCCAACCATTGTGTGGTTGTAAATGCCAACCAGTGTGTGTAAATAGAGAATAATTCCCAAGGGATTGTTTTCTAGTTGGGTCTTGTAGGAATTTATCCTGGTTCCATTGCCAATTGATATTTTAACCTGTTATCCTATTTTCCTCCCAAAATAGAAAATATCCACTGGCTGGTGAGGTAAAAAGAAAGACCTTTTTCTCAGTTGATTTATTTTTCTCAGTAAACAAATGCATATAAATTTAAGCAGTATTAAAATCGGGGAAAAAAAATTCTTACTGACAAAAATTTGATGTTACCAAGAGGAAAACTGGCTGTGGATATTTGAAAACAGGAAATGTCAATTCCTAATGTGTGAAGTAAAACTCACACCTTGTTTCTAATGAAATACCTTGTATAAACTTAGAATACAGTATAGAGAACAGAAATGAAAAAATGTACACAATATTCTCTGTATATATTTGCTGAAAGAGAACTCTCAAGTAACCTTAACTTTCAGAAATTATTATCCTTTCCATAAACTGTTTTTAGCCTTACTTTATTTTGCTGACCTCATCACTGTTTAAATTTTCCATTAGATGTTGGACCATTCTTGCATCGAGAGCTGTAACCTCTTTTTCCACCTCCCATGTTCCTCCTGACTAGGATTCCTCTGGAGTAGGGAAGGCTGTGACTGGAAGTGAGTTTTAGGGCTAGATTGTGTTCCTTTCCTGCTGTGCCTGAGAACAAACATGCTGGTCTCATGGCAAAGTGTTCATGGCCTTTAATTCAGTTCTGTTAGTTGTAATTGACTTTGTTGTTATGTTGAAAAACTCTAATGCCCTTAAAGGGCAGCTAGTTTTAAAGAAGCTGTTTTAACCCATTTGTAACTTCATTATCAAACAAGCCAGTAGGAAAAGTGGGCCTATCTTAAAAGGAATAGAAAAGAAAAAAGCTCTTGGTCATTTGTGAGCAAAGGGAGGGAACACCAGAGATCAAGGAAAGGATGCAACAGAAGCACCCTGTGTCCAGCATTTTGCTTAAAGAGAAGAGGAGGTGGGAAGTCTTCTAACTCCTGACTACATCCTCTCTCTTTCCCTTTACCTCTTAAAATATTTTTTGGTTTACATTTCAAGCAGTACTAGTCTCATTTTAAGCTGTCAGGTGTTTATTTGAAAACTAGAATTAAGTTGTCAGTTTTGATACTTTTTCATTTATTTAGCTCATTTGAAAAAGGTAGAAGAAGGGTAAAAGAGAGCAGAAGAGAACATCCTACCAATTATAATGCCTGGCAGAAAGGTCCTTAACATTTTGAAGTGAACATTTTTATACTTTTTCATTACAATCTATAAAAAGAGAGTGAATTAATTCAGGACTGGTCGCTGAAGTGCACATTTTTGGATGAGCTGGGATAGACATGGGACAGACAAAATGCTGGCATAGTTCTTGGTTCCTTTGCTGGACTCGTATGATGAGGAACAGGTAGAAAATTATCCACAATACTCAGGTAATTTTAGCCATTTCTTACCTCAGGCTCATATGTGGAATGGGTTTAAATACGCCCTAAAGAGACTATTTGGCATCTTTAGTGCATTGGATTAAACCCAACTTAGATCTCACAGGTATTACCAGCAAAAGGAGGGGGAGAAGGAGGAAGGGAAAAAAAAAAGACCTTCATAGGATTCTGCCTATATCAGCAAAAGTTATGCCCAAGGAAGAATGCCATATTTGTGCTATAGGAAAAAAAAATAATTAAAGTGGCATTATGTTGCAGGAATTTGTATTTGTATTGTTTTTGTTTGCTTTAATTTTTCATTCATGCATCACCCTTAACCTTTAGGGTAAAAGGTATTTCACATTAGCATAAATATTAAGCAGATGCCATTTCTGCTACATAAAGAACCTTCAGCTAATCATTTTTCCATGCATTTAAATAGGAATATTAGAATGAGGGTAATTACTTCAGTTTTCCATGAGTGATCCATCAAGACATTGACTTTCGCTGTATTTTATTGCACAGATTAGTAAGGGTAGAATTAAATTACAAACCAGCGTTGGAATATTTTAAGTGTTTTGACAAGTTTGATGTTGTTTTGGTTTTTTCCTAACAAATGTAGAGTTTTACTTTTAAAATGTATTCCTTTCTTATGAAGAGGTTATTTTGTCAGGAAAAGGTACCTCAGATTGGCTGATAGAGGAAAGTTTTAGTTTTAAGATATGACTAGTTATATGAAGGAATAACCTAGGAGTAATATACAGAGTGTGAAAAATAAGTTAGAGAAGTTGCTTTAGAATTAAAGATTTCCAAATTAAAGTTGTTGTCATTTTTTTATTTCACATCCAAGATAGCACTGTTGACACTGAAGAAAGACTGTACAGCATTGCTGAAGCAAGTGTTATTGTAACAAGTACAACTTCAACATAAGAATGCCTGGTGTTTCAGATTTGACTCTTAACAGATTAAAAGAGCTTTTATTTGCCTTTCCAGTTTTTGGCCATTATATTCAGATAAATTTTATTTTCTAAGTCTTTACAAGAGGATTTCACATTAAAATATCATACTGAAATAAGTGCAAGAATGTACCTTTCATCCCTTTTCCAAGCGGAGAAGCAAAGCTCTTTTTGTGTCTCTCTCCGGTTAACTGTATGCTGGAAAGCAGATCATCAGCTAAGCAAGCCATGGGACTTAGAAATTTGCTTTTTGAGTAAAGTAGACTGCATTGCCAGAATAATGTATCAGAGGAACTGCTTATTGCATGAGCGCAGATCTGGTATTAATAGGATGCTTTGTCAGTGGTTGGAAAAATCCTAAGTAGGCATTGACTTCTCTTGCCAATATCAAGATTTATTGGCACGAGAGATATTGACTTCAGCAAATCCATGACATTATTATATCTCAAAGACTAATAAATCTTGTTACCAACCAAAACCATAAATCAATATAATTATGCTTGATGATGCATGTTTTCCCTAAAGACCTCAGCATCTTGTTATACTTCCAAGCAATATCAAAATGTCAAGCAAAAAAAAGGGAGAAGTCAGTATAAATAGCCACATTCACATTGTCATATGTCTTGTAGTCTCTGGGTCTTCGCAAAAGGTACTTGCCTGTTTCTGTGCCATTTCATATGCTTTTTGAAACAGCTTGTTTTCTCTTGAAAAGTTGGACTCCTTTTCAGCAACAGGATTTAATTTTTATTATTGAAAAATAGCCAGATGACACATAAATGTGTCCATGGGAACTTCTAAATTCACAGATAGTCTTGTTTCCAAATTATATAGTAAAATGTGTAGGCCTAATGGGCTTTGTACAACTGTGGGCTGTTATGGTCTCTTCCCAAAGGAAAACAGTTCTTCAGTGTGCAATTTAGGTAAAAAATCAAAGACATGCTCCTTAGTAACCTGATTTATTTTGAACCAATTTATTTTTATATGAATTTAAAAGTACTTTTTTTTTTAAAAAAAAAAAAAAAAAAGACTTTCTGCCATTGGTTATACCTAGGGTTTATTTTCATTGGGTTTTCGTCTTGGACTGTGTTCTTTACAGCAGAAGGAAGGCGGGGAAGGCCCAGGAGGACTGCTCAGCTCTCCTGTGTTGGGAGGGAGCCCCCCTCACCACACCTCCTGGGGATGGCATGATACCAGCTGGGATCTGAAGCATTGATGCTCCTTGGTGGGAGGGCTGGACAGCATAACTGCTCAAGTTTCACAGTTTCTGCAGCTAATAGGTCATGGACACAGCATCACTTTGGGACTGTGTTTGTGATTGTACAGTAATTTTGGGTTCTCTGTGAAGGGCACAGTATGTAAATAATGGCACAGAGGGAGGGAAGAGTCATGAAAACTCCTTTGCCTGGATTAGTTTTGACTTCTTTCTGGATCTATAGATGATTTTAAACAGTCTGAAGAAAATTCTGTCTGAAAATATATAAACACTTCTTTATTTCTCAAACTATTGCATATTTCAGATAATTCTTTTAAATAATCCTCTTGCTGAGCTCTTCTTTGTTTTCCCTTAACCATGGTATTTTCTTTACCTGTTGACATAATTAGCATTAATAGCTTATCTTTCTGAATTACAGATTAGGCATCAATCCTCGTATTGTGGAAGTTCTGGGTTAATCTGTTGACTTGCAAAAATATATTACATCAAATGTGGAAGCTGTATCACATCAAACGTGTAAATTTCTGAAGAAAAGGAGGAAGGTTCACAAAATGTAACCATATATTACATTACATATTTATATTTCTACAAAGTAGATAGAAAAAAACCGTGATGTGAAGACCTGCAATCACACAGCAGTAGTGGTAATAGCTCTGCACAGGAGTTGAATTCAGTTTAGTAACAAACTGAAAACGCATTTTACTAGAATTGGAAATACTGATGGGGTTGAAGAAGAAGAGGAGTCTTAAGTTTGTTCTTTTTTTCTCAACTGCTTTAATTTCATATTTGTCACTGATTTTAAGTGAGAGGTCTTCAATAAAATATCAGGTCACCTTTTTTCTGAAAAACCTATGATATTTATTAAAGAAGGAGGACAGTGTTAAGAATAGGTGCTCTGTCACATCTGATGCAGTTGAGGTTGCAAAACAGTTTACATATAATGTGAGAGGATGTAAAGTATTAGTGGCTCTACAAAATGAGAAAGCAAAATCCCCCCCTATAATCTTCCTTTTGCTCCCACAAATTAGTTGGAGGATTGCTTCACTTCAGAGCAAGTTAAAATTGACAAGCACTTATCAAAAGTCCAAAGAGAGGTTTATCATGTTGCAGGATCATATCAGTCAATATTTTAATACTTAACCACATTATGTAGTTTATATGTTATTTTAAAGTTGAAACAGTTGGTCTTACATAATTTGAAGCAATTTATAGAGATTAGGGTTGCAGCCAAAAGAAGAGCATGAATTTAAAAGTAAAAAAAGCTGCATACAAATGCTCACAAAATTACAACAGCTTTTTTTAACCCTGTCTGTCCTGTGCTACTCAGGGGGTTTCACAGTGGCACTCCTCCTAGAACGGAGGTCTTCTGCTGATCAAGACAGTACTAGCACTGCAGGAAGAAAACAGTTGCCACTTCATCTGTAGACTCAAACAGCATGTTTTTTTATGTGAATGTGTACATGTTCTCCAAACTAAATTTTATTGGATTATGCTTTTTTAAATACGCCAAATATTGTAAAATTAAAAACAAATTTTTATCGATTTGGGGAGATGGCGGGGAATTTTCTGAGACTCCTTTGGCTTCTTTGCACTGCTCTGGAACCTGTGTCTCTAATGTAATCAAGGCAGAACTGTGACTTACTGAGGTGCACGTGACACATAAGAAGTTTATCCTTTTACAAAGTGTGTAGGCCAACCCTCTCTCCTACTATAATTTTAATGAAAAGTCTCTAAACTGCTGAAATCCGTAGCTAGGCTGCAGGTCTACAGCAAAATAATTTTGCTTATTTCTAGTAGTTTTTCCTAGCAAACGTCACCAAGTCTTTTTAATTTTAATTTCAAGTTGATTATCATAAAAATAGTGTTGGCTGGCCTAGATGCTATTACAATATTATATTATCTTAATTTCACTCACATATATTGTCTTTTTCAAGGTGAAACACAAGATTTCTCAGTACGTTATGCAAAGGTGAAAGCAAATATGACACCTGCTGTTCTTTAAAGATTTTACAGTGGCACAGCTAGAGCCAGTTTACATTGCAAATACCAAATCACATGCTATGAATTTCCTGATGAATCAGTGATTTGTCTTTTTACTTATGCTGTATGGATATACTCCAAATAAAAAAATCCTTTGCAATATCCCTGATCTACTGATCAAATCACTTCGTTTATGAACAATGTAAGGTAATGGTATGTTGTACTGTGAGTGTAACTGAACTATAAACCTTTGCTGTCTGCTCTGGTAGGGGTTCAATTTGTAATCTTTGATTCAAGCCATTGCTCATTCTTTTTATATTCTTCAGTCTCAGTTGGCTGAGTCCCAACACAGTTTGTTCTTTAAGCAAGCACTGGGAGCAATAACCATTAACCTTTTTTAAGTGGCTTTTTAGCATGTCATGAGTTTAGATGTCTTGCTTCTTTTCACCATTAACCTTTCTGATGGGACAGTGCTCTGTGTTTTGCTTACTTCATCATGTCATGCACATTATCATCCCTCACCCATCTGCAGGTGCTGTATTTCATTACAAGAAGGATGGGGGAATGTGAGGGGGAAAGCACAAAGGCAGTGCATGCCATGCCTTTTGCCTATGTGCACAAGCAGCTGGTATGAGCCTACTTAAGGAAAATAGCCCCTTAAAGGAGTATCCTTGTTCAAGTGCAGAAGCAGTTCCTCTGACACTATCACTGGCATTTGATACCAAGCCATAATTGTCAACCATAAGGCATTGCAACCAGGGCCCTCAAAACAAAAGCTGTTCGTCTGAGGCCAACATCAGTGAAAGGTTCAGTTATTCTTGCTTTACTGAGCATGAAATGGAACTGAAAGGCAATATTAAATGGGTTATTAAACTTAAGACATGGTGTCTTTTGATCTTCCCTTGCAATTGCCCTTACTGAATGCATATATAATGTATTCTCTATAGGGTTAGTCACTTATATGGCCTTTAAGTTTCAAGAAATGTTAGCAATGCAATTATTCAGTTGTCATTTTATGATAAAGCAAAAATGTGGTTCCTTTGGAAATTAAATGTCTGACCTCTGGTTATTTTCATCCTCTCTCTACATCAGAGGTAACTACCACAAAAGATTAAGAAGTAGAAAGAATATACATATTTCTAGCACAGTTTGCCTCCCTCTCAAAAATTCTTAAAGTGAGAAAGATGCACTGTTGTTTCTCTTCAACATTAGCACTAGTGTCTCACGTTTTTGATTTATTTTACATATATATGGCTTCCTACACGTCCTATTGAAATGGTTTTAGGACAATTGACATGTTTCCTGGAAAAAAAACCAAAAAAAACCAAAAAAACCACCCCCCACAACCCACCCCCCCCCACCACCACCGTGAATTTAAAAAGGAATGCCATTGTCTAGTAGCATCTTGATTAGAACCTTTTCTCTAGTGAGCACTGAAGAGTTGTTTCAATCAACTGTAGCTGATTTGAAGGCAGGCCCAAGGGAATTGCATAAAACCCCATTTCTAGTGCTGGATTCAGCATTTGTTCAGCTTATGTTGAAACCAGAAAAGGCTGGAACATCAGACAACAGGAATTACCTAAATGACATTTGCCAATTAAACCCAACAGCTAGTAGAGGTGCCTGGTAACGCAGCATTTCCACTGCTTGCTCAAAAACTACAACCAAATTGGACTAGGAATCTCCCGTGTAAAAATCTGTCATTTACCTGGCAACAAAAGTATTTTCTAGATATTAATTATCTCCCTAACTAATTGAAAGACTTATGCAGACTGGTCAATTACCATCAGACAGGACCACTCAGTATCATGAAGTAGAAGTTGGAGGAACTGACACTGCGCCTAAGTGGCAATTAAGCAGAAGATAAAGCATCTGTTAATTTTGCTAAATGAAGCTTACCTGATGTCCAATTTGTGTTTAACCATTTACCTGAGAGCTCTTGCTAAAGATTTGCAAAATTTAAAAGAAGACGAAAATATATTCCTTGTGGAATTAAAGAAATGTTACAAGATAATTCCCGAAAGGCATTGCTAGAAATGTAATTACTTCCACTAGGATTTGTCTGTCTTATTTTGACAGTTTGTATTGAAAAAAGCAACTTGACTTAGGAATGGCTGAGAATTATGGTATAAAGGGGTATATCTGTATTAGAATTTCTGGCATCTATAGCCGCAAGGTATGAATATATTTCTAAAACAGTAGTAGAGAAATTCAACCTTTAATTATGCTAAAATATTTTTAATGTTATCTCTTCAGTAATTCAAATAACTCTGGAAGACCTGTCAAACAGCAAAATAGAAAAAAAAAATGTTGATACAGTCAAAGCAGTCACAGATAGATCAAGAAAATATTGACTGGAATCAAAGATGCCACTTTGATGGGAATTCGGGTTTAATCTAATGACTTGTTTGGTTTATGTGTGCTGACAGACAGGTAAACTGCCACAGCTTCATTTTAACACTTTGCAAAATCATCTTCCAAATTGCTAAAAGCACAAAGAACATGTAAGGGCAACTTTCACCTGAAAATAAATTTCTGTATCAGAAGAAAAATAAGATTAAAATTAAGTGATTTATCAGGTCAGATTTAAATTGCTTAGACCAATACAGAGCACATAGTGATATTTCAAAGGTGCTTTGAAATTAGGATTCTGTCTTATTCAGAACCAAAACTACTTATTCACAGATATTTAAAGTCCTAACAAATATTGGTGTGTTTTATGCCTGGGATTTTGGCTTATCTTAGTGGTCTTTCACAGGAACTCTACAATGTGACTTCTAATTGTGGTGCCACCTCAATCTGTATCTAAAAATCGTAAATAATTTTTCAGTCATAGTATTTCACACCTATACATGGGGGGGGAAGGGGGGGAAGGATTTGTACCAATTATTTTATATATTTTCTTATTTTTGTTTACGGTAATGAAATTCCAAGTTGTATTTTTTTCACACCAGACATCTCCTTCCCCACCGTTAAATCTTTTGTTGTTCTTCAACACAACCCCTGGAGTCCAGGGAACTGCACAGAAGTGCTTTTTATTTCAAACACTAACATTAAAGATCCTACTTTCTGTGTTAGGGAAATGGGTAAATCCATCCTTTCTTCATGGCTCAATCAATTTCCTTTTTAAAGGGAAAACCTGTGCTCTTTTTACCTTCAGACAATATGTCAGTATTTCTACTGCGTTATATAGACAGATTTAGAGGGATTCTTTTTCCCCATAAACCAACTGTATCCCCACTGCCTGTTTGCTATAAAATTCATATTTGAAATATGCATACTACACTTAATCCTTCAAGGATTGGTTTTAGCATTGCAGTTCATGCTTCTGCCTGCGCAAGGTTGGCTGATCTCACTAATTCTGTTCTCTTATCTCATATTGAATCTGCAGTATAGATTCATACGAGTGGTGCAATAGTCTATGCAACCAGTGTTTGGTGTTTTATGTTTTCCAGTGACTCCAGGGACTCAAAATCTACAGTAAAGAACAGGGTTTGAGTGCTCTCCATAGAGCTGCCAGTCGTCTCTGTGTCTGAGCTGCATGTTGTTCTTGCTTAGCTTGCTGAGGTCCACTGAAAGAGTGGTAGTACAGTGCACAAAGATGTGGGGAGTGCTTTGTGATTTTGTGAAATAATCTTTTGCAGCCTTATTAAGACATGAAGTCTTTAGAGCTTTGCTCTAATACAGACAGAGAAACAAAGCTGCTAGTTTGCAGGAAACTTTGCAGTTTGGGCCTAAAATTTGCATTAGGTCATATTGGGCTTGGATGCTTCAAATCCCCTCTTGAGATTCTCCGTAAAACATCAATTTACTGTAGCAGGTGCAGGAAGCTCCAGTATCTCTCTCCCCCCACCCAGCCCAGAGAATTCTGTAAGGAAGCCAGGCTCATTTTTCCTAAAGAGTTGTGTGTTCAAGAAACACAAAACATTAAAAAAACCCAACAAACAATGCCAAAGTCCCATCCAAAGTTTATAAAGATTTAATTTTTGCATTTTCTTTCTAAAAGATCAGTTGTGCTTCCCTGAAAAATCCTTAGGCCAGTTCCCTGATGGGAATTGCAGCTCTCTGACATTGGCAAGGGCACAACCACGATGAGAGCCACGTACTATCTTCATCATACGTAGAAACTATATGGTGACATCTAAGAACTGAACACAGATTTTTATTTTATTTTTAGCTCCTACATCTTATACTTTATTTATCTGGCTTTCCTTTTGTAATTCACAAAGCATATCTATTAATCACAATGATAAAAGATAAGTAACGTATTTAATCTAAATGCACGCAGTTTTGAAAGAACCTCAGTCTGGCATTTGAAACCTCCAGTGAGGACAGAAGTAAAAGTACAAGTTTACATTGCTTTTCAGGTCTTGGACAGTGTTCTGAATATGGGAGAGTATGGTAGAGAATATAAAAGAGAGGATGACTGTCAATCCATCATACCCCTCACTGGAGTCCCTTAATAGAAGAGTGACTTCTGTAACCTGTCAACAAATTTGGAGGCAGTTTAAGCTCAGCAACTTTAAAAAGATTGAAAATTATTTTCTTTTTTATTTTTTCCATTTTTTTAGGGTACCTCTAAATCTCACTGGTGTCTGCTCTGACATGCAACAGGGATTCTTTTTTTACTCTGAGGCAAGGCCTGAGGCTCTAACCCATGACTGCAGGTGACTTGCAGTAAAAGCTTGTCAGAATTACATCTTACTGTGGATAGGCATAAGCATTCTTTCTCTTTTTAAGATTCTCCCCTGTAAACTACCTGACCTGAGCTGACTAACCTTTGCAGTGGGGGTGAGGAGCATAAGGTAAAATTAGCTATGCATGTCTTGCTGTCAGCCTGAGATCTCCATCATTGACTTCTGTCAACCTCCTTGGCAGGAAAACACTCTATTCTTCCCACGCTTTGCTTTATGCAAACAATGTTTGTTCATTAAAGTTGGGAAGAAGAAACAAAACAAAACCCTCCCTCATATATTTAGTTTATATCAAATAGTCCCAGAAACCAAATCCCACATGTTTATTAAGATGTGTCTCCCTGTTGCTGTGACCACCTGGCATTGCAAAGAACAGACAAGGAGTGACTGAGTGTGGATTTTTCCTCTTTATGTATTATACTTGAGTTTATTCTCAGTCTGGCTCCTAAATAGAATAATCAATGCCATTATCTCTTCCTCCCTTATCTAAATCACATCAGGAGATCAATAGCTACAACAAAGACGGCCAGTGCTTTCTTTCCACTGGGACTCATTACTTTGCTGCCCAAGATGGGGGTATAGATATTCTCTGGAAAGTTATCTGGTGTTCCCTGGTAGTTAACAACAACTGTCAGTTATTAATGGTGCTCTGCAGCCTCACCTTTACAGTGCTGTGACTGATAGCAGGACATGTTTATAACAAAATGAATCTCTCTGCTGCCTTTTTTCCTCACCCTCCTGAATCTTGTTTGCTCTTTAGTTTTCTTTCTCCCCTCCTGTCTGCTGTTGCAATCTTGGGCAGCATGTCTGAGAATATCAAATGTTGGGGGCATTCTCATTGAGATTCCTCACAAGTGCAGGTTTGCTTTTATGCAGGCTAACATCTGCTGCAGTATTACAAAGACTAATTAAAATAAATTCAGATCCTAAATTAGTCTTTTCAGTAACATTTATTACACAAGACACTGGGTGATAAAGTGTATTATATGGTTAAGCTGAAACAAAAGTTGTATTTTTATTCGCTTTGCTGGCCGGTCAGGAGCAATATCCCCAAAGAAGCTTATATTTGCAAAACAGTACTTTCCACTAGACTAATAAGGAAGTCTACCACAATGTTCTCATGTTTATTTACACATATCAACTAAATGTAAAAAATTACACTAAAAAAAATAAAGATACCTTTCTCCTGTTAGTTTGGACTACACTCCCATTTTTTCTTGTCAGAAACAGACAGCAAGTTTGCAAATCCTAGGTGAAGGGCATGACAGACAATTCACACATCGAGTCATCATATCCTCAAAGGGGTGGTTATCTGCTAATTTAATGGCTTCACTCTCTACAATGGCACAGCCTCAGTGTAAGTGCAGATCCCACACTACACCATAATCTGCTGTAGGGAAGCTGGGCACGAAGGTTCAGTAACCCCAAATTTCTGTGTAGGGATGAGCAAAGAGAAGGAAGGCAGTGGTACGTGAAGTACACTTCGTATATATCAAGTATTTACACAATTTAGAAATATATGGATAACCAGGATTACGTTTACTCCTTATTACGTGTTCCAGAGAAGCAGAACAGGGTGCTCAAACAACAACATTGTCACTTTTTCAGCCAGCAAGGCTGTAAATGAATGAAAATGAGGGGAAAGCAATTGTGAAACTGTGCCCTCCAGACACGCTAAGCTAAGGAGCCAAAACATAAAGCAGTCACGCTGCATCTTTTTTCTAATGCAACATCAGGATTTGCTTGTCGAATCTTATAGGCCTGACCTTATGCCAAGTGAAAATAATGTAAGTTCAGTGGTTGGATTTGATAGGAACAAGAGTCACCTTTCTCTACGGGTAAACTAGGGGTTTTCTGACACATGGAGGAGAAAATAATGTGGGATATTTCAGGTCTTCAGACCATCAGTGGATGTCATCATGATATGAAATATGTAGCTTAAAAAGGCATATCTTAATAAGGAACTGCATTACTTGTATTATCAGTTATTTGTGCTGCTTATTGGGAGCGGTCATTATGATGGGGTTTCTGTGGCTCTATGTTAATAAATTCCTTTTAAACCTTTGGTGACTACTTTTACCTGCAGTCACACTTCATTTTTTATGAAATAGACTAAGAAACAGCAGACATTTTTACTTTTGTTTTGGTTGTTACTTAATGTACCTAAGAAAATATTCAGGAATGTGGAGTGTTGGGGGTATTGCTCTCCTTTGCCTGTACAGCATTTCAAGTGCAAGACATCTTGACCTGGACCATTCTCACTTTTATTTCTTTATACATTCCAGGTGCTTTTTTTTGTTATCTTCTTCTTTAAGTATTTTGAGTCCTTTTAAAATTAATAACTTGGCATCTTTACTGCTACTCAAAGACTTTGTATGCCTTCCAGTCAATGGGAAATAAGTTAGTTAGTAAATGCCGGCATTTCTTTGTGTATGAAAGAGAGAGGGCCTTTACATATACTGTTTGCTTTGATAGCTTTTATTCAGGGCCTAAAATACAGCTTAAGGAAATATTTTCCAATAGCTCTCCATTGACTACTTGATTTTTCTTACATGAAAGAGCAAAGCAGTGCAGGAGTTAATAAAAAGACAGGTCTGTAAAAGGGCATAATATGTTACAGACAACTCAGCACTGATATTTATGTTTTCTTTTACTCTGACAGTCCCCAGATTATAATATACAGATTGAGTATTTCCAAGGACACAACAGGGAAACGTGCAGAGAATTCAAAATGGGCTACGGTAGGACATATTCAAAACAAACAAGAAAAACTGTCCAAAAAATAGCCATGTAAATAACCAAGCTTCAGAGTAAGAAGATATCAGCAAAATACTTAAAAGGAGTGAATGAAAGAGATGAGCAGTAGAAATAAGCTGTCTTAAATTAGAAAAACACAAATGAAATGGGGTTTTCTGTGTCAGGATTTCTTGAGAAATCTGCGTAAAATTTATTTTTTCTCTGATAGGATTCTTTTGATTTGGTTTGCTTTGGTTTTTTAGTGGTGTAAATAAAATGTCTTGTACCTAGTTAGTGTCCTTCGATCAGTCTAGGAGAAAAAATGAACTGGTAGTTAAAGTTTGGATTGGCCAATATCAGCTTCTTGCATCTTTGTTACAAGGGTGACATTGTATCTTCATCTCACGTGATGATGAAAGGCTTATTATATCTGTTAGAGTACAGTCTTCTTCATCTGGATATGTTTTTGAGCTTTTTTACGCTGATTTGGGGGCACTAATAGCCATCCACCACTATCTCTATTGCTCTCAGTACTGTTCAAGACCAAGAAGAGATCAGAACACCTGACTTAGATGTTTAAATCAAAGTGTGATCCTTAACTAACACAAACACAGATCACTGCAGTGTAAAACTCGGAAGCTACATTATGGCACACCTTCACCTCTGCCACACTGAAAACTGCATGATTCTGGAAACTGAGTGATTCTGGATTTCAGATTCAGTCTCCCAGGAATAATAGTGAAAGTTTGGTCATATTGTTCACAGAGTAATGTTTGACTGCAGTTCAGCAAAGAGATGAGAAGGGAGGAGCAAGGCAGCAAGACAGGCATACCATGCAGGAGTGCTGATGCTGATGAGATGTTTCACTAAGATGATTAATACCCATTTACAAAATTGGGCTATTTACAAAATTGAGCATGTAACTTAAAGACTGCCTGGGTTAAAAGGAAGTGTCCCTGCCTGCTGACACCGCTTTTATCCCACACTGTTCCCTCTGTCCCATTGTGCCATAATTACAGCTGAGCCTTGTGCAATGGCCTGTCCCAGGTGGCATTAGTCCAGGTCCTGCTTACTGCAACTGCTCCTGTCTTTCCTGGTGTGTTGTGCCAGGCTGCGGGAGTGAGGGGACAAGGGAGCACTTAATGGAAGGCAAGAGATTTCCATTTGTGGCTGTTACTCCACTGTGATTCTGGGGTAAGAGCCATTATAGGAGTGTTTCAGAGCACAACAGGAAAAAACTACCATAACTAGGAGTAATGGGATAAGATTGAGCAAAGGCAAATGGAGGCCATATCCTGACAGTGAGATCTATTAGACTGTGGAATGGATAAGTCTCCCAAGGGAAGTGATAGAAGTCCAAGCGCTTGAGTCATTTAAAACTATAGTGGACAAAGAACTCAGGAGTGTACAATAGGGAATAATGTACCAGTGACCACAGAATGAAAGACTGATGTAGTGTGTCCTTCCATCTCTAATTTTTGGAAAACATACAGACAGATTGAGGCTTTCCAGCTAAACATATTTTGGAAAGTGTCTTTGTAGAGAAAGAGTAATAGCTGCAGGTGTCTCTTAAAGGAACTACTGCTTGTTTTGTAATGTTGTTCCACAACCTTTCTATAGTTGTTTCTTCTTCAGGTGACAAGTTTCAGGCTTTTGCAGCTGAGTGAACTCCAGCTAGAGGAACAGCTTCCATTTCAGAAATGCCATTTTCCCTCCTTGTGTCCTTGTACACACCCTGTTCTCAAGTATGTCCAGCCCTGCCGTACCCGAATATGTATGGCACTGTTAATATTAGTTGCAAGCTCTTGGATGCCTTGTACCTTGTTTAACCATTTCTATACATTACCTAAAACATAGAAACAATGTTATCTGTGCAAATCATATTCTTTACCTTACATATGCTTTTGTTTTTGCCATATGTTGGCAGGATGGAGTGGGTCCTGCAGGGAGAGAAGTTAATGGTCCTACAATTAAACTCAGGGAAGGGAAAGAACCTCATACATGAGGGACTGTAACAATGGCAAGCACAAAGAAAGTACATGTGAGAAACACAGCAAAGTCTAGAATTTTTAAAAGAAAAAAAAATTGGGAAATTATGTGGTGGCAGAAAGCATCCAAGATAGTAGCAATGAGGTTCTTAAGCGTACTTGAGCATGAACATATGATGCAGAGGGATAGTGATGTGAGCAATGCAGTGCCCAAGAGCAATAGACCTGAAAGGCCAATTTTTTGACAAGTTGGAAGTAAAATTAAATGTGTTCAACAGGAGTCACTGGAGAGAGCAGAGAAACATGTGAAATATTTTTGATTTTGGAAATTCCACTGCCTCCACTGGACAAGATTGATCTTAGGATGCATTGAATTAACAACTGCATCTAACCTGTTGCTTTGTCCTTCTTTTGCTATTGCATTCATAAGCATAGAATCATAGGATCAGCAGGGTTGAAAAGGACCTCTGAGATCATCAAGTCCAACCCTTGATCCACTACCACCATGGTTACTAGACTGTGGCTAGTAAGTGCCACATCCAGTCTCTTCTTAAAAACCTCCAGGGACGGAGAATCCACCATTTCCCTGGGCAGCCCATTCCATAGCCATAATATAACCTTAGATTAAACCATAGATTGCAGAACTCATGAGCAGGTGCAATGTATCTATGACTTGCTTCTCTCAACCTTATACCTCCTAGTGGGTGCTGACAGAAAATAAGACTAGCATAAGAATAGGCTTGATCTAATCTGCAGTATTGTTTGTGCTAGAAAATGGAGTGGGCTAACATACTCCAAAATCTTTAGCACCCTGTAATGATTTGCTGTCTTCCAAAAGTTGGTTTCTTTTTTAATGTTGCAAGATTCATTTTTAACAAATCTGATCTGAATGTTCCCTTGTTTACTCCATATTTTACCTTATTTCCATATTTACCTTATTTCTCTGTTTTGCTTCTTAATATGTGTATGTTTCATGTTTGCCATTTGCATCTAAACACATGTGCTGCTGTATCAAGATTTTCTAGTTAAAAGCCTTATCTGAGAACCGAAACAAACACATCAGCCCACTCTGGACTATGTACATATCACATTAAGTCTTTTTTATCTTGGGCTGTTTAAATGCAGGATTTTATTTATTTATTTTTATTAGCTGCAATGGCTAATTCTACAATTTTGACGTCTCACTAAGATGTCCATTTGGTCAGCACCTCCATTTCACTGATGTACATGGTCAAGATTTTGAAGAAAATGCATTATGCTGCAACTTAGTGTGTCAAAAGAAATGATAATGGTTTTATTTGTCTTTTTTTAATTCAAAACTTCTGTTTTGCTTGAGGTGCCACCTCCAATTAGCAATAGCAGCTTCAGACATTATTATATGTTTTCTATTGTCTATACTAAGCAGACAGATATGTTTCTTGCGAGTCTGTTTTATTGCAGAGCAAATCCATAAACTTTCTGTCTTAGAATAGATTTGTATAGGATAATAATAAAACTGAAGTATCAGCATTGTACCTGAATAGTTCTCGCTTTATATGTATTTTATATTTATAATGCTCTTCTATATTTAAACTAACAAAGAAACACTAAAGGAGGAGCAAAATTCCAGTGACTATACCAGTATTTATCCACTAAATGAACACCTTTACTGTATAATTTAGATGAAAGATAGGTATATTAAAAAGCATATGTAATGGTAAGGGTATGTATGAATACTTTACATAATCCAGTAGAAAGCTATGCTGAAATATGTAAATGGATGAACAGCATACGTAACCATTGCCTATCAATAAATATATTTCCACAGTATTTCTTGTAAAGTGTTTTCCAAGAGGGAAAAATAAGAGCATGTGAATGGAATCCTGATTCCACTGGTGGTAATGGCATCTGATCTGGAGAGGTGGCTAGTGGATTCAAATCATTGTCAGCTCTTGCCTTCTGGGTAGCTATTTTTCAATGCAGGATTTACCATGAAGATCAGAAAAACAGCTGGCAACAAGCAACTTGTCATAAAAAAGACTTAAATGTCATCTTCCATCTAGCTGTGATGTAATGTGACTTACTTTAAAATGTAGCTGTTGAAGGACAAACTTATTCAAGATCCAAAACTCTATTTAACTGATAAAATCCAGTTATGCCATTAATTGTTTTAAGGTTTCTATAGGAATATGAGTCAGTGAAGAGCTGAAAGAGAGTGGGCATGGACTATGTTCTGGAAATTCAGTTACCAAATTTTGACAAGAATGTTTCACTGGACATATCTGCACTGTCATTAGCGAGCAGGTAGACATATGGCAAATATTACAAGATAAGATACAGCAAACTGCAGAAAACTATAGCTGAAAAGAAAAAGAAAATTAGTGGTTGAAGGACATGTTGGATGTTTAAAGCAGGGGAATAACTGAGATAATGATTTTTCCCTTCACTCAGCTGAAGCAGCAATGCAGTTGTACAGTCCATACAATGTCATGCACACTCTGCGCCGCTGGTGGGAATGGTGTATCTGCACCACAGTCAATACTGAGAGAATTGGATTGGGATGATTCTGAAGATGAATTTTCAAGGCACCTTCTTTCCAAAGCAGAAAGCTGTGAAAAAATGTAGTTGCCATCAGCAGGATTTTTATTTCTATTTCTTTTGTAAGATGCTAACTCATTCTTCAGTCTTCTTTATTTTTGTTTCCCTCCACAAGTCCTCGAGCTCTCTCTGTATTACCAAGTATCTAATTCAGCTTTTATATCTGTTTTAGCTATCTCTTTGTTATACCTACATTTGAACAAGCTATCTGGCTGAAATATTCTGTCTGAAAACTCAGACCAACAGCTGAGAAGAGTGAGTTTGGATGGATGGATAGATAAATGGTTATCCAGAATAGCTCTTAGAGCTGTCTATTTTAGCAAACTATTTAAGCTGTCAGCCTCTGTGTATTTATAGCGTACTTATCACAATGGTGTCTGAACACCTGTCAATTTAGCATTAGAAATCCAGTCCAAGTCTCAATCCGACTGTAGAGACCCACTGGCCATTCCCTACTGCTTGAGATGAGTAGATTAAAAGATGTGATATCCTGCTATACTTTGCTTTTTGCTTTCCAGTCTCTTATCTGAAAGCTTGATCTAGGGCTTCTTAAACTGTCAGGTCAGACTCTTTTTGATGATTCCTTAGAAAAGATAGTTTGTAGTTGTTCACAGCTCTTATTTGGAAAAGGTTTACCTCTTTCCAAAAAGGAATTTTTATTAAAAAGTCTTGCAAAGTTTCCCAGCTAAAATGTTAGTTTCTATTTTTCCCAAACTTCTCCTTTTCTAGTTTTTTACTCTTTTCCATATCTTGTCTTTTATCTGTGAAGTTGCTTTTGTTTTTCACATTACTTCTTGGGCAATAAGCTGTGCTGGTTTAAAAGTAAACTGGCTGGATAAATGAACCCAACTCAAGCGAGATTACAAGTCAGAGTTACAATTTAATAAAAAGATTACAATACATACAATGAAACAGAGAAAAAAAATTGTTTTAACCCACTAAGACAGATGTGCAACCCAGCATCCTGGGACAAGAACAGAACAGTGTTCGTCAACCCCTGTCCTGAGCAACACCTGGTCCCCCTGGGGGTAAAATAAAAGGAAAGGTTGGTTGGATGATGTTGGTCTGGATGATGATCGCAGTTCTGTCAAAGTAATGATGGAAGTCTTGTCTAGTTGCAGCCCTGTTGAACGTCTGGTCCTCCTCTAGTTTCAACTAGTGGTCCCAGAAGTCCCAAAACCCCAAGATTATATATGCTGAGGTTCAGGTGGCAATGCCCAGTACTTCCCCCAGGGTGGGGAATTTCACAATGAGTGATTTAACTCTGTGAGTCTTGGGATATTTTTGGAGTCTTTGATGGTCTAGGTGTTGCAGCTGCCTATTATGCCAGTCCAGTATGGTCCATTAGCAGAGATGACCCCTCAGGCTGGGTGTGAAGGTGCTAATTCCTCCCCGAGTGGAGTTATCACAGCTGAGTCATTAGTGTGAAGACAAAGAAACACTCCCCTTCCTCAAACACTCCCCTGCCTCGCAGGGTTCTTTAACACTCAGTTTGTAGCCTGCGGTGTCAGGTGTGCCCTGGGCAGCTGCTGTAATGGATCCATTATTAACAATCCATCAGAAATGATATAGAGGGTGTAGAATAGTCTTCGTTATACCCATGTAATGATAAACTTGTCCCCACCCCTGTAACTACGACATATGCCAAAGAGAAAGTGAAGGTTATTTTTTTCCCAGTAAAGAAAATGGATAAGGACAACACTTTGTTGAATGTATCAACAAGGTAGAGACAGTCACTTGACAGTCAGAAATGCTAAGCTTTGAAAGTGAAGCTGTTCTGCAGAATGAATAGCTGAGAGTCATTCTAGAAAGAGGAAAAAGGAAATCCTAAACAAAACTGAAAGTTTCACTCTGATAACTGTCTATATATCGACAAGAGTAAGAGCAAGTTCTTCTTGCTTGTGTTCTTCTGATTCTTTCCAAGTCCCACTGTGGAGGAGTGAGTGAGTGGACTGGGTGGGGGCTTAGCTGTCAAACAGCATCAGCCCACCACACTCTATTATGACTTAACTTTGGAAACAAAGAAAAAGACCAAGTCTCCTCTGTTGGAGATAAGAACTTGTTATCAGATCCTCCCTGCTATGCAGGTTTATTTAGTATTCACTTACTTGCTGTATTCATAGGTTGTTTGCAATAAAAAATATAACGGGGAGAAAAGGACATGTATATAAAAATAAATCGCTGGAGCTGTTAGTGACAAGTTGCTCTCAAAGGAAACAGCTGATCAATATATAGGAAAGATGAAGGGGTGTGATCATGATCAGACAACAAGGTTAGCAGTATCAATCAAGTCTCCTAAAATAGATGGAAGAGTTGCCATTTCATCTCTTCAGCTACAACCTGGCCTTGTTTTCTGGTTTCAAATATAAAATAGCAATAAAGCATCCATCTACCTGACATCCTTTTATGTTCTCTTTCAGTCATGGGCTGCAAAATGTTTCTTTTCAGGTTTACTCTGGTTTGACAGCCCAGTTATTGCCTATCACTTTAAGGAGTTGAAAGGCTGGGAATTGATTTCATTTTCTTTTAGCTTTCAAGCTTTTTTATGTGGAATCTGTTTCTCACTTGGTTTGCATTTCATCTAGGATAATGCTGGCTATCAGTGCTTGAATAATAATTGAACTGAAGCAAGCTGTTCAGCCTAAGGTCTCAAGCTGGGAAAGCTGTCTATGTCATGTGTGGGTATTTCAAAAGAATTTAACATTCCAAAATTATGTTGCAATTAAAAACAAATGTAGGGGGGAATCTGTGCAGCTCTGGCTAAGCAGCTGCACTACTGCCTTCAGTAGTTCCTCACTGAACCTGAGCTAGCCCTTCACGTTCTTTAACAATTTTCATCAGTGGTATGTACTAAAGCACTGAGAGGTGCAAAATGGCATACTGGTAATTTTGAAACATGGATAAGCCCTGTTTCTCCCACCCCTTCTGATGCTTAGCTTCTGTTTCATGGCCTTTAATAGTTACCGTGCTTGAAACTCAACTTTTATTTTGACACCATTAGTGCTGCTAAAATATAGATGCTGGTCGTAGCTTTTGTAATTATGTTGCTACACCTTTAGTTGACAATAATGCTATATCATTATTGTTCCACCATCTGTAATCTCTGCTAATAAGTATTTGAAATTGTGGCTCAACTGGCAGAAAAAGCAAGCTTATTTTACAGAATCAATCTGTAAGTGGATGGTTGATCACACAATTTGTAGATTACTTTTATATTGAACGTCGCTGTTTGACACATTCTACTTAAATCTGGCAGATCTTGGTACTTGGATATGGACAGTTTTGTGTTGCAGTTTGGCTTCACCTGCACCAAGTATTCAGAAATCTCCGGTCTGCAGCAGGCTTTAGCTGTGACTTGGAGGCAGCGTTTCAGTTGGGGATAGGGGAGCAGAAAATTTTTCACTTCATGAAACTTAAGAGACATCTACATAACTACAGAATGTTTTATCTCTTTTTTTTTCATTATATTGCTGTTTGAACCACTCTAATACTCTTACAGTCTCCTATATACAATTTTTTCTTCAACTTGGGTGAAAAATTGTATTAATGGTCAAAATAATAATCACATCTTGTAAGTCACAATCTGATGGCTTGAAAACTTGGTTAATTGAACCTTTGCAGAGTGTTTTTAAGAAGCTTTAACCTTCTTCTGGCCTACTTCATCCAAACATGGCAGTGAAACTTCACCAATATACAAGCACTTTTACATGCTTTACTAGTTGTTTGCATGCACAGTTACCGTGCTGCCAGACAGACAGTGTGATTCCACTGTGCTCTGGAGATAAGCAACAAGGAAGGATATGCTAAATATTAAGAAAAGGTCTTTCTATAAGAAATTCTTCCATTTGCATAAAAGATGCCACAAGACACAAAATGTGAGTTAATCACAGAGGTTAAACTATCAAAGAAAACACCATGCTTAGAGAGAGACATTCCTGTTGTAGTTATCTATGAATTTATGATACTGCTGATGGATATCTTCTAAACTTCAGAATTAATGAGCACCCTGAGGACAATGAATGACAGTTCGTTAAAAAGGAATAGAAGAGTGAAGGGGCAGTACTGAATGTAGGCTTTTTTGCTCTGCAGGGGTAGAGCATGTTAAAAGCCTTTTGCTGATAAATATAAAATAATTTCTGTTTTGAAAAAAAAATGCTTCAGCCAAATTAGAAATTGCACAAACAAGTTACAGTGTAGCCCTTGCAGCTTAGCTCCCTTATCATGTAAAAAGAGAGCTAAATAGCATAACTTAAACCAAAACCCCTTAGCTTTTTCTTTACCTTTGAAACTTCAAGGAGAAATGCCAAACTTTCAAATGTCAGATCATACTTAAACTGTTAGTGTCTTCTTTTTTTTAAAAGAGAAGAAAGGAAATGTGCTGCACTGGGACCGTATTTTGGTGTGTACGTAAAGTTAGGAGAGGAGTGTACACACTTGAAACATCCCTTCCTGAGCAGGTGCCTGCAGAATCCTGTAAGACGTACAGTTCCAGCCTTTCTGAACTGTTAAAACGTTGCAATTCAGTGTGAACTACTTGCTCAGTATTTTCTTTCTTAGGTTTAAAGTGCTTCTCATCAGTTTTGTGCACTCCAGATCAGCAATGAGGTTTGCTACTTTCAGCACTGCCCATGCTGATCCACATGATCTTTATGAGTTGATTAAGATTCTGACTAGCCTCAGATTCGGGTTTTTTTTTTTATTTATTCTAGAGTCCTAGTACAAAGTAACATTACTCACATGTTCAATAGTTCTCAAGAGATATTCAGCTTTTCAAAAGGTTGCAAAAATTTATATGGGCATCTCTTAGTGGTGGATTGTCACTGTCATGGCACAGGGGTTTGGATTCAGTTTCCCTCTCCTATGGGCCCATACTGTATTGTCACGCTCATGCAGGTTCTCTGGGACTGCACGTAGTCTCTTACCTGGCAGTACCAAACCAGTGGCCATAAATGTGTCACCAACCCCTCAGTAAGTGGTTCTTTAGGTTGTGAATCTGCTGCCTGCATTATGGAAGAAGGGAGCAGTGTATTTTAGAGTTGTCTTGGTCATATAGCATTGTGTCTACACCAGATGCCTTCATTTTTGCTCCATTTGTAAAATATTTGGGCAATTGCCTGCAATTTTGCAAGTTATAAGGCATTTAACTGTGAAATTGTGAAAATTCCTGAAGTTTTTCCTTGCCTTTAGAAAAACTTTTCTTTTAGCCTTTAAACATCAGTTCAGCAATTTGTTGAAAAGCTGTATATGAATGAAAAACTTCTTTTTAATCTCACTTATCTGTTCATTTTCTGTCTTGTCAGCCTTTGGCATAGCAACCCCTCTTTCCTATGGGTATTTTTTCCTTATCAGGGCTGAGTGTGTGCTGTTTAATATAAAGCCCTGAGTTATGACAGGGTTAGACAAGTGATTTAAACTAGCCTCATACCTTCTGAGTCTCAAGCTGATCAGTTTTTTCTTTACAAAAACAAACTTGTGACAGGTGAACCAAATGGATGAATGTGCAGCTCAAGTAAGTAGGACAAAATCTTCCCTCCCCTTGCAGAGGTGGAGTTCAAATGGTGAAGAGGAGGAACATAAGCAGTGCCCCTCTGGTTGGGTTATGTTATCAGGCGAAAGAGCAATTCTGCATCTCTTAATCACAGCAGATATCAGATGAACATAGTCTCTTCTAAAGGATCTTAATTGGTCCAGATGGTCAAGAAAATGGTTGAGAAAGAACTAGATTATTAGATTAGCACTACTTGCACAGAGAACAGAAGTGTGATGTTAGAGGGCTTTGTGGCCCAGCTGACACATGGATACAAATATATCTAACAACTGGAAGCTAGACAAAATTGAGAGAAATACAGTGATAATGTACTGGCAAAATGTACCACAATCAAGGATGAATTTTCTAAATCACAACAGTGATAGAATTTTCTAATTCAAACAGACATTAGTTCCAGGAATATCAGAGGTTCCTGCTAACCTCTCATATAAAAGTCTTTAAAAAAATCATACATAATACATCCTCCACCTTTCTCTTTCATTCTGTTACACGTGTTCTTTATAGGTATGGAATAATGCCTTTTGCTGTATTTCCAAACTCTCCAGCAGTTTCTCTTTCTGCTTAGGCACACATCTGTACAGTATACCAGGGGCAGTGATGTGAAGATCCTGACCACATTTGATCTGAGTCCAGAAATAGAAATATAAAATGTGAGACCAATTGCTTGATTTTTCTGGGCATCGAAACTGCTGTCTTGGAGGACAAAGGAGGATAGAGGCACATGAGAGCATTTCAGACGCATTTCATCCCATTTTCAGACCTGTCACAGTTCCTACTTGACAAACAAGTCTATGCTAGGTTTGAAGTGTTAGCAATAGATTGCCCTAGTAATAACATAAAGATACATAAAGGTTCTGTTAAGTGTTACTAGCTTAATTAAACATGGATGTTTTAATAATCATACCTGAAGTCCATTCCATCACTCTACAATTCACTCATACTTCTTGCACCGATCTCTTGAAAACAATCCCTAGTTCTGCAGTCTCCTGAATCTTCACCAGGGCTGTGGATGGCAGCTATGATTTTTTTATTTTTTTATTTTTTTTTTTATAAAGGTGGTTCAGTGCCTGCAGTACTTCATGCTCAGAATTCAGAAAATGGCAATATGCTCCCAGAAAGCATCAGAATATTTAATCCCCAGGGCTAGGAGGTGTGGTGTTTATATCTATATTTATTTCTCAGGAGGTTTTAATGTCTTGGGTTCCTTTTACAAAACAGGGATGTTTTCAGTAGATTTATTTTTTTTTTATGATGAGGAGAATACAGACAAGACAATAATAACTTCTACTTTCATTAGCTACATATCTACATGTCCTGACATTTTCTGATGAATACCCCATAGAATTTCAGTGGCGGCAACAACAACAAAAACTACCAACTTGAGGTTTCTTAGCAGGTTGAGAAACAGGGAAGGAGAAAAAAAAGAATATTCCAAAAGTATGTTGACTGTGGCAGAATTTGGGTCTGCCTCTGATTATTATAACCAAAAATACACTTGAGAAATAAATGAGTAGGAAATTATTCGTGTTCTCAGGCATGCAATTTATATATCCTCTCTCCCACTTTTTAATATGAAACTCCTGAGTATGAGATCCACTGTATTTTTAAAGCTTCATCTGCGCTGTGTGCAAATGGTATAGACCAGCTACAACTGGTGCCATTTGTTTCAAACACCCTGTTGAATGGAGCCATTTTATGGAGAGTTGGCTGACAAGTGGCTTTAATTAATGGCAGCAGTCAGGAGGGCAGCTACACCTACAACTTTCTCAGCAGTGCTGAGTTGCTATTTTGTTTGAGTCCTCAAAGTAAGTATAAGCAATTCTTGCAAAATATTTACTGGATAGACAAGCCTTTGCCATTAAAAAAAAAAAATATATTTCCAACTTTGATCTACACAATTATACATCTGTCCCAGTGTTTCCGTCTCCAGCAGTGGAGAGTATTAGATCTTGGAGAAAAGTGTTAAAACTCCCACAGTGGACAATTATGAAATAAGCTGTTCTAAGGAAAAGTTCCTTCCTAGCCCCAGGATGCCTTGAATTATTCCTATTTTGTTTAATGTAATTGGAGATCTTCATATTAGTCCTATAAATGCCAAATCCCTTTATTAATTCTTCTGCAAGATTAGTTCTTTTAAAAGTCAATTCTGCACAGTGGCTGTTCAAAACAGTAAAAAAAAATCTTTAAAAAAATTCTTTCTGTTTTCAAAACAGGACAAGATCTAACTGATAATTTGAAAATGTATTTCTCTTCATGACTAGGCTGATACATTCCAGTTGAAAGATAAGAATGATAATTCACCCTGGTTGTAGGCAACTGAATCAATTATGTGGCTACTGGAGAGAATACTCTTGAGACTTCTCTTAAATGTTATTACTTTTTATTTACTTGTTCTAGTTTCCTATAATTCTTTGTATAACACTTGTTCCATAATCCTTTGTAGCATACCTCAGATGCTCTTCAGAGCATTATGCACTTTTTTTTTCCTGCAGGTTCATGATCTAAGTTTTAAACATATAATTCACTACTGATCTTTATAAGAAATAGGATCATAAATTCATGCATTAAAGATAAATATTAGGTAAATTATATGGCTAATGTGTTCCCAACTAAGTCATTTTCTGATAAGCATTGACATTTCTGGAAGACACTTAATTATTGATGTGCAATAGATCAGGAATGATTAATCAAAAGGGTATCGTAAGTTCAAATGGATATAAATTATATGCTTTATATTGCTGACATTATTTAATTTACTAGGATTTTAGTTTAGTAGTCATCTTGGATTAGACAGTGTAGGGGCACTCTCTGGGAATATTAATTTTTTATTCTGACATCCACCGATTCTGGACTGGCAGGAACTGGGCACAGTTTCCAAGGCTAAAGCCTATGTCAAATTTCAATATAAATGCATGCCTGAAAGACTGTTTAACATGTATAATAGTGTCAAACACAAGCAATCTTTTAAAATAAAATTACATTGGCTTCACTCTTCTATAACTAGTGGGGAGGGTGGTATTTAACCTTTTAATGATATTAACAGCAAGGCCTATGTTGCACCATAAGGTGGTAAAAAATACCATCATCTATTTTTATCTAAGACTACATATTCTGAAGTTACACTGAATAGTTTAGATGCTGTAGATTTGATTTTTCTTTCTAACACAAATTTTTCTCTGATAGGGAAGTGCTGATACTGCTTTCTCATGAATATGTAACAGCATAGGGAAAGAGCTGGACAGTATGCGTTCTATATTAAGAATTATTTTCTCATCATTATAAAACACAAATATGTTTCTAACAGAATTATCCATATTGTAACTATGTTTAAATCAGCTGTTACACCCTGGTGTTATGCAAAAATGCAGGTTTTTTATATTCAGTTTCTGAACATGCTGTTGATTGTGCAGGCTACTTGCTATCTGACAGATTCATTGCTAGTAGGATCAGGTTTGTGGTGATGTTTTCTCATCCCTCATAAAGGTTGTATAAAGTCTGTGGCCTTTCAACTCTGAAATGAGTTCAGGTTTCAAAGTCAAACTCATCTCTAAGATGCCGTTTCCAGCTGAATTAGCAGCTTACCACAAATCTTCTAGCATGGCACAGTACCAAAGTAATTGTGAATCTAAAATTTAAGGAGGAAAAAAAAAAATCCAAACAGAAACATTTCAGTGCCCTTCAGGCAAAATCATGTTTTCAGTGAAAATCTGGATACAGTTTTAACTAGAGAATCTGTAGTAGGAAATGTCAGCAGATAATGTTTGAGCAGTTTGGTATTTTCTCTCAATCTGACTCGCTCAATTATTCAAAGCAGATAGGAAACCCATTATTAGAACCTTTGGTTATTGGGTTCCTTAAGTGTATTGGGGTAATACTGTTCTTCCCACAGCTTCCATGGCAACTGAGGAATATTTAGAGGTCATGGCAAGTAAGGAATATTTAGAGGTTCAGTTCAGCAGCACACATCAGTGATAGCAGGAAAAAGAAAATAGCTGTCTGACAGTAACCTCTCTGTTCTCAGTTACCCTAGAGAGCAAGCTAATGGAAGGAAAAAAAGAAGCACCCCATCTCTGCTACAGGTGAGAGCAGTCCAGGGTCTTCCTACATCTTGTGCATGGAAGTAACAGCGACTTATTTCTTTTGGCTTTCCCAACATACTATCCAGCCATTACTGGAAGTCATGCAGACATGTATCAATGTATTACTTTTTTGCCCTTTTTTTTTTCCTTGAAAGAGGTGACAATAGAGGTCTACTGTATAGACAATATTTTGTTTAAAAAAAAAGCGGGGGAAAAGGATGTCTTCTTAGTATGGCAGACTTCAGCCCTTATGATAATAAAAATTCACTCAACCTTTTTTACACAGAATCACAGAATATGCTGAGTTTAAAGGGACCAACAAGGATCACTGAGTCCAACCCTTAGCCCTGCACAAGATCATCCCCAAGAGTCACACCATGGACCTGGGAGTATTGTCCAAACACTTCTTGAACTCTGTCAGGCTCGATGCTGTGATCACTTCCCTGGGGAGCCTGTTTCAGTGCCCAACCACCCTTTGGGTGAAGAACCTTCTTTCTAATATCCAACCTAAACCTCCCCTGACACAACTTTGGGGGTCCCACCACTGGTCACCACAGTGTCTGCCCCTCTTCTTCCCCTCATGAGGAAGTTGTAGACTGCAATGAGGTCTCCCCTCAGTCTCCTCCAGGCTGAACAGACCAAGCGACCTCAGCAGCTCCTCATATGGCTTTCACTCAAGGCCATTCATCATCCTCGTGGCCCTCCTCTGGATGCTCTCTAATAGCTTAATTTTTTTCTTATATTGCAGTGCCCAAAACTGCACACAGTATTCAAGGTGAGGCCTCACCAGTGCAGAGCAGAGTGGGAAAATCCCCTCCCTCGACTGACTGGTGATGCTTTGCCTGATGCCCCCCAGGACACAGTTGGTCCTTCTGGCTACCAGGGCACTGCTGACTCATATTCCACTTTCCATCAACCAGGATCCCCAGGTCCCTTTCCACAGCACTATTTTCCAGAATGTCATTCCTGAGTTTGTATGAACGTCCAGGTTTGCCCCATCCCAGGTGCAGAATCTGGCACTTTCCCTTGTTGAACTGCAAGGGTGGAGATCAGTGCAATTTTAAACAGTTGCATCAAATTCCATGTTTAGAAGAGACAGATTTCTGTATCAAAATAGAAATTATCCGACATTTAATCTGGCTAGAAGATTTTTTAACCAGCAGTAAGGTCATGACTGTGTAACAAACCTTTCTGTTCTATAGCTATTGGCATGGGGATTTTAAAAATTGTTTAGCCTCCAATAAACTTTCTTCAGTGCATTTGAAAATACCATGGTACAATAATATAATTCTGAACTGGCAAGTATGCATGTATTTTAAAGATATGTGAGGAAGATCTCCCTTGTATTTTTCATCATATGTCTGCAGATGCCTTTACAAATGTTCCCAATTGTCTGCTCCGACTCCTTCATGATCAATAGATCTGATCCTGACGTCCAAAGTAGAGTTATTACTTTCATAGTGGCTGTTTCCTGTAGGCATTACTCAGTTTTTCTGGGGTGTGTGCTGTTTTCCCAGTTGTGTGTTTGAGCTACTTTGGTGCAAGACAGCATGATTGAGATTTTGTTCACGATTTTCGTTTGAATTTGGATAAACAATAATTTTGTTAATAGCAAAGCATTCATGTAAGCAAATACAATGGAGCTCTAACAAAGCTAGAGAAACAATAATTAACAAATACTAGAGAGACATAATTCCCTCATGTGCATCATGTGGTTTACCTGGTGATGAAAGGACCAAAGCCCAAGGAATGCTGAAGGGTGAGGTGGTGTGTGTTGAGGATGTTTAATGCTTAGTATCACACCAAAACCAGTTCTGATCTCTAAGGTTAAAGAATTCAACTGTCATGATTAACATGACAAGGAAAGACTAGAAACAGCAAACAGTACTCAGTGGAATAAATCTTGAGGGTTGCATATAAGTTTGTATATAGTAATTTTAAAATTGTATATTTTAATGCATGAAATGCTAAGATTGGTTTGTAACTTCATAAAACATTGCAGAAATTATCACAATATAGTTTCTGTATTTTATAGAGTACATCTTTTCTTCTTTTCTGTTTGCTAACTTAGAGGCTTAAAAAAACCCCCACATACCTTCTTTGGTAATTAAATTGTTGTTCTGTGGGGAGTGAACCTTGGATGCCTAGAGCAAAACCTATAAGCTATACATTGCATTTGGTCAAAGAGTTGTCTTCAGATCTTCAGGTTTTTGTTTAAGTTGTTCTCTGCAGAGTTCAGATGGCCCCAGTATTGGGAAGTGGGTTGCATTTGTCAAAGGGGGGTTTTGCTGTTTTCATGTAAAAAGGCTCATGAGCGCTGAGTCTACAGGCATGAATTTCAAATGGGGAAAAATACGGAAAAGGAAAAGAGTAAGCATTTTGCATTTGAGAAATATTGGTGTATTCAAGGATGTTCTTATTTACCACTAGAGATTTTCTATTTCCTTTCCCCTTACACACCATGAAATGTGGCTTAATACTACTGATCTATTGCATCGTGTTTATGATGCCTAGTTGCATGGTGAGGTGCAGGGGGCAGTGTGTCTATCTGAAGGCAATCTAGTAAGGACTCATTCCAGTGCTGCTGCGTTAAAATTAATCTGTTTAGGGAGAGAATTTATCTTACCACTGTTCTTAAACAGGTGAGAAAAGGCCACTTCTTTGAGGGTTAGAGGCTTTTCAGTAGTCAGAGTTGTCAGACAAGTGAGTGCTCTGTTTGCTTTCCCTCTGCAGGGGCCTATGTGCAAAGTGGAAATTCAAGGTTGAAATGGGATCTCTGCAGTCATTTATGTGAAAGTTGCACGATGATGCCCCTAAATGAAAGAATACATAAAAATTCATAAGATACATGAGGAGCAAATTTCATTAATATTTATCAGCCTTCTCCTTTGTGAAATATACAGATGTTAGCTCATTGTTGCATTTAAATGCAGTATACTCAGGATAGGAAAGAAGTAATGGGCAGTAAATTTCAGCAACCTAATGCTTCTGAGTACGTGGCCAGGAAGCCAGAATGATAGTAACCCTGCTTTTAAAACAGCATTTTCATCTACTCTTTTTCTCATGTGAGTTTGTGAAAATTAATCAACTTTATTAGCATCCCTAAGTTAAGTATGGCATTAAAGCACTTTGATTTTTAAAGGTTGGACTTCAGATTTTACCAATTACTTACCATCACAACACCAGCAATACTGGAAAATTAAACTATGATGGTAAAACACAATTTCTGTTAATATACGTGGTTTTTAATCTATTGCATTCTTTCTGAGAGAGGAAGAAAGTTTAACTTGTAACTTATCATTCACTGCTGCTCCAGAAGTGTAACTGAAAAGGAGAGGATTATTTGGAGTTATAAATGTGCTAAAGCCTATCAAATTCTGCTGTGGCTACTCTTGTTCTCATGCTAGGGAATAATTATTTGGAACTAAGGTTCTTGGCAGATGTCCTTTGTGCCATACCAGAAAACCAGGCTGAGCAGTGCAGTGTAATTAGTTTCATGTAACACGTTGTTCGAATTAGCTCATTTCAGGACCTATTAACAGCGCTTTCTCACATTTTTACCTCCCAGCCAAACACAACAATAATGCCACTGGAAAACACAAGAGAACAATTACAATCAACCCATCAGTTCTAACTAAATGGCAATTCATAATCAGTTACTTAGAGGTCCTGAACCACTTACGTTGACCGATGGGTAGTTTTACTACCCTGAAGTAAACCCAGAGCATGAGGAGTCTGACTGTGGTAATTCTGCTTGTGCTTCACACTTAGCAGTTTCAGCTGGCACGTTCTCACCTTTCTTGAGCAAAACAGCATCCCGCTCTTCTGAGATGTGGGAAAGATACTGCCACCTAATTCCATATAGAAACTGCCTGTCTTGGTTGACAAATGCATGCAATGCCACCTACTTCTTGTGATGTCCTGCTATCCGCAGTCATCGTTTTCTGTTGTAGGTGTTTGTTTTCATGGTAGCCTCCAGGAGCCATGTGGTGTTAACTTTTGTCTTCTTTCTCTCCTTAGCAACTGTTAGTTCTGTCTGGGTCTGATGTTGGTTTCCAGCAGTGCATGCCTTCTCATGGGAGTTTTTGGTTGAGCAAAATGCAATAGCTGTGGAGAGAATTTCTCCTCAATCCATGTTTTAGATCACATATTTGTGCAGATCCAAGATATACTGAAGTGCAAGAAACATCTGTGTGAACTTCTGTTAAGTGGGCCGTCCAGTTTCATACTGCATTGCTGTGAGAGTCAACTGTCAGCTTTAAGATAGCAACTAGTCCCATTCACATTCTCCACACTATCCAGCAGACTTCGGAGAACTACAGTATTAATCTCTGTGTCAAAGGTGGGAAAAAAATTGAATAAAACAATCAAAATTGATGCAGTTCTCTCCACGGTGGAGGCTGGCTTTAATGGCCTGTCAGAAGCACACTCTGATGTGGAACTGTGTTTGTCAAACCTGGGCGATGCTCACCACACAATGGACTGTTGCACAAATGGTACCAGAGGAGCAGTTTCAAACAGGCCTGAAAAAGAAAATAAATCAATGATCTAGAAAAACAGAATTGAAGAAATGATGATAGGGCTGTAAGAGTCCTGAAGGAATTGAGGGTTCTGACCCTGAGAGGATTTTAACTAAATGGCTACTTAGTTGATTGGATTTACTCAGGGACAGAGGGCTGGAGAAGCGGGAAGGAAGACACTTAAATGAAGCTGGATGGAGAAAAGATTCTCTAATAGATCAGACTGAACAATAGTAAAAGCTTTATTACAGTCTTGTTAAAATTCCCCCAGCTGAACAGTTATTCAGTTATCATGTTAAGATCCCACTATAACATGTTCCTAAGGGGATTTTTTCAGTCTTAAAAATTGTATCCATGCCATAGTAGAAACAAATCAGTATTTCTCCAGTTTTTTGTGCCAAGGGGAGACTTGTGAGACATCAGCAGAGCTGCGCAGAGCTCATCAACCCAACAAGAGCCAGGTATAGACCATTTAGATAAGAATTCTACAACTGTCTGTTCATGCATGCCACAAAGAGTGTCTTTAATTTCTTTCTTTTTCTTATGTACACCTAATTTGCTTCTTTTTTTTCTGCTATTAAAATGTCAGTCTGGTTTTCCTTCATTGAATGGAACGTGTCTGTGAGTCTTCCCAGCAACTCTTGGATCTCAGTTTTTAAATCTGCTACTAAGAATTACTGCTTTGTGTTACTCTGGATACATTCCACTGCTCCAAAAATCAGTCTCCCTCGATTTTATTTGGCTGTAGCTCAAGAGCATGCTGATCTTACAGTAGGGCACTTCACCTCAAGTGATGGCTCTCCAGCGTCAATGATCCTTTGCTTTCTCCAGCCAGGAAAATAAGTGGTAGAATCCCAAATATATGTGATTGACTGCACGTGCACCAAGGCATTGCTAAAGGACTACTTATTACCATACTTCATATATTCCATACAGGCAAATTCATGAAACTATCACATTAGGTCTAGTAGGGGGTAGTTAGGTGTTTCTGTACAAATGCAAAGATGAAATGTAGTGCAAAGGACACTCAGATTAAAATGTGTCAGCAGATGGCAAGCTGCTGCTGCTGCTGCTGCTACTAGTACTACGGGTTTATTTGTTTCCATAGCAAAAAGTGTGTAGGAAAAAATACCTTTGGTCGACTAACTGAGCACATAGAATACTGTGTGGATTCTTTAGGGCAACTCTTTACCTCTTTAGAAGAGACATAATTCCTGCAATATGAACAGGGAGGTTGAACTAGGTGACCTCCAATGGTCCCTTCCAATCTTAACTATTCTGTGATTCTGTGAATTATCAGTGATGTTTATACAAATTATTTCCTTCCATAATCGTGGCAGCAGTGCTATGAAATTGTTCTTTTTAAAATATAGCACATTTATAAACTTCTTGAAATTACTAGTAGAAATTTTTCTGTGTTTCCTTTAGTGATTTGTAGAATACAGATGGACAATTATATTGATAATTAGTTTATAAGATTTGTAAATATAGGGGTGAAGTCTGTGAATTTAAATATTGATATAGGAATTAAGATTTGCTTCAAGAGACAGATCATGATAGTTCTTTTGGAAAGGATGCAATCTCTTAAAGCTGAAATGACATTAAAATACATATACTGAATATATATTAGATAAATCTTAAGATGAAATATGCAAACGTTGGAGCCTGTAGTTGCAATTTTTATTTTTCCTGGTGCATCTATTGATTTTTTTGATGACACGAAATCTTCTTCTTCTGATCTATTAACACTTACAAAAAAAGGAAAAATAGCAGTACCAGGGTTACTTTCATTATCATCAAATCCACAGTGGCTTGTTCTGTTGAACTAGTGACTCACCTCACCTTCAGTATTTACAAAGTACATTTGGTATATCTGAAATATTAGGGGAAGTAAATAGGTATATAGAACCAATTTCCAGTCAAATGCTGTTTAAGACTTTGGAGTAAATATTGCATTATTATATGCACTATCATTTATTGTTTGCATTGAATAAAAATAAGACTTTGACCTTCAGTTATTCAGTTGTTTTCTAGGACACTATGAAGGTTTTAGTAAGTGTAATTTAATGGTCTAGGACATGGGTAAAAAGATGTGCAGATACAGACTGTAAGGAAAATGCTAATTATCTTAAATTTAATTACAGAAAAAGATCATGATGAGAATACATAAAAACACTTGAAATGCAGCCAAAATGTTTTCCAAAGAACATTAAAAATGATTGCTGTTTACTAATCAGAGATGATGTAGACACAAAGCTGCAGCAAGAAACACGTTTAAATTTCACCTCTGTGGGTAGCAGTGGAGAATCAGAGCCAGATGCACAGAAAACTGGGACCTTAGTTTTATAGAAGAGTAATCTGTCTAAGGCTGAAGCAAAGCCTTCCCCATTACCCCTGAACTGTGCCAGCTGGACACCTCAGCAGCCTCCATAAATGACAAATGCGTCCACACAGACTTCCTCATCTCTGAGTACCAATGCACACAAATTGCATGATCTTTGTGAGCAGTCCTGCAGCTTTCAGTGGTCTTCTTTTGTGTTTAATGTAAAGTCTGAGGATTGCAGGTAGGAAAGAAATAACGGTATATGACAGCAGCATTACCTACTCTGTAATTGCAAGTGCTAAGGATTACTGTCTCTTACATGCAGCTGAGAGCTTTCTTCATAGTGGCAAAGATGGAAAGTTTCATAATCCTACACTTTCAGACAAGAAATATGTGGTAGCCAGGGTGAAGCAGAAAAGCCTGTTTATTGGGAAAACTGTTTGTGATTATTGATTTTCATCTCAGAACTTTGACTTCCAGTCCCTTTGAAAGTACTGCTAATTTCTGACAAGCCTCATTTTTATACTGTTTTATGCCAAGCTGAACGTTGCCTGTTCAGCCAAACTGAATCCCAGAACACTAATTTTTGTCCCCATTAAAGGTAATATTTGAGATTTAGGTAAGTCACTAAATTCAAATGAGGATTAGGACATTCAAAATTATGGTTTCCTTTCATTTGAGTTTTTTCCAGTTTTGCTTAGACCACTTCTTTACCCCCATTCCACTAAGGAAACAAAATGTAGGCAATTGGGCTGTTTGTCTGGCTGGCTTCCAGTTCTCCTTCCTAGTTTGATGTGAATAGGCAGAAAGGACAGCAAATAAAAATATTCACAGAGACACACTAATGAGAATGAATTGGACTTCCCACTCTGCTTTAATATCCAGGATACTAAAGGATAATAAAGGATATATCCTTTATTTTCTATAGAACACTACTATTTCTCAGACTGGTAGGTAATCTGAACTTAAACTTTCCAAATCTGAAAGTAAGATAAATGTAAATTTTAAAGTAAGACAAAGGAGAAATCTTCAGGTAATACATGGACAATTTGTGCCAAGGGATCAAGATCATCATCTTAGAGGTCTCTGTCAACTCCCTCATCCTGCTCATATCCTTTTTTATCATCTTGATAGATTAATTGATTACTCCAGTGGGAGTTAGTCCTAAAGTGAAAAGAGGATAGAGGCTTGGATACTGCAGGAGAGAAGGAAAGTACTGGAAAGGAAATAGAAGAGCATGAGATGAATGGGAATGGGAATGCAGAGCAGTGCAGGTGAGCCTTGGCCCTGCATCCTGCACATGCTTTCTGCTAACAGCGAGATCTGGCCTGTCACTAACCTAACCCCACCATCTGTTGAAAAACCAAATTGGAGAGTAATGACCCATGGACCACAATTAGAAACCTCATGAAGCCTTGGCTGTGGATTTGGCACATGTTTGCAAGATGTTTTCAGAGAGCTTTTGTTCTGACCTTTCAAGCAGTGAGTGTTGTGAGCTGATGTGGGGCTGGTCTCCATGCCGGAATGGGAACAAAGGGAACTAGCAGAGCAAAACAAGTACCTGTCAGAGCCTCAGGAAGGCTACTGGGTGTGGCATGTTTGGGGAGAAAGGATTCATTATAATTTAGGCAAATCAGAAAGCACTGTGGTTCATAGACCTTTCAGGCTGCGCAACAGATGGTGTTGTTTTGGCTGGCGCAGGAGGCAGGTGCTAAAGCAACTTCCAGAGATAATGGAGCTGCAACCAGTGGAGTTGAAAAGAGTACAGAAAATTAGAAGGCATAATGCATTTACATGGAGAATAGGAGAAGAGAAGCTTTGAAACTGAACTTGGGCTTCAATCACAGCCATCTGACTTGTTTGCTGCTTTTACGTAAAGTCATTGGTGACTGAAAAAAGGGAAACATCGCACCCATTTTTAAAAAGGGTAGAAAGGAAGACCCTGGGAACCAGTGACCTGCCAACCTCAACTCAGCCTGGGAAGATCATGGAACACTTCCCCGTAGAAGCTGTGCTAAGGCACATGGAGAACAAGGAAATGATTCAAGAAAGCTAGTACAGCTTTACCAAGGGCAAGTCCTCCCTAACCAACTTAGTGGTATCCTTCTATGATGGAGTGACTGCATCAATGGACAAAATAAGGGCTTTGGATGTCATCTGTCAGTAATCTGTAAGGTCTTTGACATGGTCCCCTGCAACATCCTTCTCTCTAAGCTGGAGAGATGCATATTTGATAAGTAGACTGCTTGAAGAACGTGGAATTGGATGGATGGTCACATCCAGAGGATAGTAGTTAACAGCTCAGTGTCCAGATGGACATCAGTGACAAGTGGTGTCCCTTGGGGATACATATTCAGACCAGTGCTATTTAAGGTCTTCATCAATGACACAAACAGTGGGATTGAGTGCACCCTCAGCAAATGTGCAGATGACACCAAGACAAGTGGTGCAGTTGGCACACCTGGAGGATGGGGTGCCCTCCAGAGGGACTTGGATAAGCTTGCGAAATGGGCCCTCAGGAACCTCATGAAGTTGAATGAGGCTAAGTGCAAGGTGTTGCAACTGGGTTGGGGCAAACCCCAGTATCAATACAGGTGGGGGATGAACAGACTGAGAGCAGCCCTGCTGAGAGAGACTTCCTGGTGGATGAGAGGCTGGACAGGAGCCAGCAATGTGTGCTTGCAGCCTAGAAAGCCACTTGTATCCTGGGCCACATCAAAAGCAGTATGGCCAGAAGGTAAAGGGAGATGATTCTGCCCCTCTACTCCACTCTCATTAGACCCCATTTGGAGTACTGTGTCCAGCTCTGGGGTCCTCAGCACAGGAAACACATGGACCTGTTGGAGCAGGTCCAGAGGAGGGTCATGAGGATGATCAGAGGCCTGGGGCACCTCTCCTAGGAAGGCAGGCTGAGAGATTTGGAGTTATTGTGGCATTTCAGTACTCAAAGGTGGCTCATAAGAAAGATGGGAAGAAACTTTTCAGCAGGGCTTGTTGTGATAGGACAAGTGGTAATGGTTTTAAACTAAAAGGTAAAAGATTTAGACTATGTATAAGAAAGACATTTCTTACAGTGAGGGTGGTAAAACACTGTAACAGGTTGCCCAGAGAGGTGGTAGGTGCCCCATCCCTAGAAACTAAGCAATCTGATCTAGCTGAAGATGTCACATGACCTTTAAAGGTCCCTTCCAACCTAAACTGTTCTATGATTCTAGATGGAAAAGAGATACGATGGCATAAGCTGCTTTGGGCTCCCATGGGAATGGTGTGAATTGCTGAAAATACGTAACCTTGTCAGGGTTGAGACATTGTAGTTATCATCTTTTATTGCTGATGTTTTCCATTCTCATATATCACTGAAAGAAGAGCTGTGCTGTCTGGGAGAAGTAAAAGTTGTAAAAAATGGGTATAGGTGATCCCTGAACACAGTGATATTTATGCACCAGAGCAACTTGCGTGCAGAAAAAGCGTTCAGCCAAGAAATGGGTCTTCACATTGCAGAGGATCCTGTTAGAGACAAGATCTTGTTGGGATTAATCCCAACCTGTCAATTTCTTGGTTTTCTTCCTATGGTTGAATTTCAGATTATAAACCCTTGCTGGGCACACCTCTTCCAAGCCACAACTCCTGCTCTGATGGCAGGCCTGGCCTGACCTCTGTGGAGTCTGCACTGCAGCTTCACCCCTCCACTGTGGTGTCTGGGGTGGGTCACAGATCTGCTGGACTGCAAGCCCTGGGTGCAGGTACCAGACACTGCCTGGGAAGCCTGCTCTGGGACACACACCGTTTAGACCATGATCAGCTATTTGCTGCTGTGGCCAAATAGTGCATGCTAGCTAACTGTACTGGTTTCCTGATCTATTCAGTGCTCACTTGACTACAACAACTTGTTCTGCAACTGCAAGGACATACCTGATATTCAAGTGAAAGTCCCAAGGCTTGTGGTACAGGCTTAATAGAACAGCAGTATTGAATCCTATTACCTCTTCATTCACGTTAATTTGCCCCTTAGCAAAGACCCGATTCCAGTCTGTCCAATTTATTTTGTGACTCAGGCATAGTTTCCCACAAAGGGACACTTGAAATTATTAAAAAACAAAGGGCTATCACACTCTGTATGGAAGCAAAGGAGTGCTGGATGCACCTGCACAGTTTTCTTGCAGGTCAAATACAGATATTGCTGCAATCTCATTAGGTCAAGTGAGCCTTAAAAGCACAGCAACCAGCACGTGTGATGCCCATACAGTCATTGGTATGCACCCAGCTTCAGAGCCCCTGACTGAGAGAATGACTTTTTAGGTATTGACTTTTTAGGTATTTCTTTCAAGCTGTAATTTCAAGGGTTATTTCCTCTATTTCTTCTCTGTCTTATTTTAGCTAAATTTATTTTCATTTCATTGTGACGTATTTTATCATTGTTACAACAAAAGTAAATAGTAGCATGGTTGCTATAATAGTTGCTATGTACAGATGATTAAAGTAGAAAATATTATTCTACTCATTTCCTTCCACTAACTTAATGAAGAGTCATTGAAGGTCTCAAATGCCACTTACTGTTTAAGATGCACTTTGTGATTGTGCCAGCTGCTCACTTGGCAGATAGTATAAAGAAATAGGAGCTGTGTGTACCAGTTAGGAAACTGTAATAATACCTAGGTTATTGCATCACAGGGATCCTTTGCATCTAAGATTTGGTGTGAATAGATTTTGCAAAATATTTTAGACTTCTGAATATTTAGAACTCTTTTTACAAATTATCAATCCTTTGATCTGCTCTTGAAGGTCTGCATGGATTATAAATCGCGTATGTGGATGAGCAGATAAAATAATCTGAGAAATATAATCTCTCTGGTTTCTAATTTAGACTGCTGAGCTTAGTACTGAATGTTAGTTATGATCTGCAAGGAAGATGGATGCTCAAATTGTCTAAATAAAAAGCTAGAAGTCTCCTTTACAAAGAGAGCTACAAAACTGCTCATTTTCCAGTGACTGAATGATACAAATATGTATTATTCTTGAAGTATGGTTCTCTATTTTAAGTAATTTGGGGACTTAGTTTGCAATTGGACATTGTGTCTAAATTATCACGTCTACATACGGCAGTGCTGTGATACCATCCATGTTAAAATAGGTGCAGTACAAATTGTCTCTTAGATGTGTCTATGGGAGAGGGAGTGAAAAACTCTTTGAACTATCTCTGATCTATGCATATTGGTTTTGGCTGTATGCTGCCTGGTAACTTTTATGCTGCCCATAACTTTTAAATTTTGAGGCATTTGAAGTTGACTTACCAAATGACAAAATAAATTTTGAGGCATTTGAGGTTGACTTACCAAATGACAAAATAAACTCAAGACC
>JAWWES010000115.1:47535317-47646580 GCA_035583135.1 Lophotriccus pileatus | reverse complement strand
AGTGTGCTAAGACAGGTCAGAGGTAGTAAATGCAAATACTTCAGAGAAATATTTCACGTTATAAAGAAACCTTTATGCATGTGGTAAAAGACTGCATAAACAAGCTCCTTTTTGTTTTGGGTGGTAAAGGGTAGTGAATTTCTTACAGAAAGGGGTCTAGAAGAAGCTATGAGACAGGATAAATTGGGGAAAGATTATTGTTTGGGATCTGAGCTCATCAAAATAACCAGACTGTGGACTCTCAGTCCACAGCCATTTTTCAGGGAATGGTACCTCAGGCTAAAAGGTAAATAGGTGTGTCAGCATATGCAGCGCACAGAAGCAGGTGAGTACCCACATATCTCTGCTGTGAAGCAGCAGCCTGGGCAAGGAGGGGAGCGAGGTGGGGAAGCACTAATGAGTAGCTGGAGGCACAATGCAATCAGGATGAGCAACCAGTTCTCAGGCTCCTCAGCTCTGTCACCCTTCAGCTTGAAAAGCTCCAGGAAAGAGATAAGTCAGTCAGTTAAACACAATAATTATATTCCTTCAAAAGCGAGTGAAAGTGGCACATGTTCAACACGGATCTTCTCCCCCCCTTCTTGATTGTAACAGAAGATTTGGGCGGATTTCCTATTCGGAGGCAATCAGTGAATGTGGAGAGCAAGGGATGAAGGATGCCCTGGCTGACCTTCAGAAGAATTATTGTTTCTTCCACTCATCGTTTCTCCCCCCCCTCCCCATCCCCCATCGCCCTTGTACAGGGTTTGGGAGCTACAGAAGCTTTTTATTTAAAAACAGGTGCATAAGTGGAGCTGTCTGCTGTGGGGATGTAATTGATTCAGGACAACAGTGCCCCTAATCAGACAGCTGCTTTTGTTGTCTTGCCCTTTTGTATGAGAGAATAGGAAAATAGCTATCACTATGTGTTTTAGTCAGGAAATATTCAGGAAATATTTGTCAAGTGACGTGTGTTTAAAGTGTTGCTTGAAATTATACATATATTTAACACTTTTCCCTCCTTTTCTGCTCCAAACTGCCAGGCTTTAAAGGATACAATTTAATTAGCAATGGCATTTTAATACAGTTACTGGCACTGGCTGTGCTCTATGCAAATAATTTATTTCAGGGAAATTGTATTGGGATTGAAACGTTTTTTCTTTCCCAAGAAGTATTATAATTCCTAATTGACTGAAGCTTTGCCGATTAAGAAATGCTTTCAAAGAAACCAAGGCACAAGTCAAGGGTATAGGGGGATTAAAGTTACTGTCACTCTTATGCAAATGTCACCCCGCACAAGGCAAGGCTCACAAATTAAAACTGAAGTGCTGGTTTGCTGCCGCAGTCATGCTTTCAGAATAATCAGTGATGAATTCATCTGACATACCACAACTGTTTCTTAAAACCAGAGCATCATTCCTTTATAAAATGGAATATTTACATTGTTAGACAAAATTTATATCCATTTCATTCTACATTCAGATCTTTGAAAGTTGCTAGATATGAACCAAGTGCCTTTGCTTGCCCTGAAGATGAGTTTTCCATGTGCGGTGCCATGCTTGTCATTAAAGATTAGTGCATCATTTAGAGGGAACGGGAATAGATAGAATAGATAAAATATTTTGCATATGCATAATCAACACAATTGCAAATAAAGGCAAAAGTCTTGGGAAGCAAAACACAGCTGTAATGCTAATTCTGAGTGAATAATTTTCTTGATGAATTTAGCCTCTGTGTCTGCTCACCAAATAGCCTCAAACACATAGTAATTTCTGAACATTTGGTTATTCTTTAGAATTGCTGCACTGTTCTGTTTGGACTTTTTGTTTTATTTTTAACTCTTTGGATTGCATTCAATTTGGAATTATAAAATATTGCTCTCCAGCCTGAAGGCTTTATTAGCTAGCAGTGTCTATCTTATACATATACCTTATTTCTATCTTCTGGTTGTAGTGGTGTAATTCCTTTAGGAATACCATCTGCAAACAGTTGGCCCATAGCAAACAGACCTTTATTTCTAGTGGTTTATGGCATGTCCTAGAAATATTTGCTTTCTGTATAGAAAAGAAAATTATAAAATTTATGTAGTTGCAGTCTTTGAAGGAAGCAAAAGATAAAATTATGGATATGCTTCCCACAGGATATATATGTGCTTTGTTCGCCACATTTTCATCTACTTTGTCTGGTTGGACTCGCCATTTTTCTGTGGAAGGGAATGTTGTCTTTGTCTAATATTTATAATTTAATTTAGATGCAAATTGATAATGACCACAAGCATTTTGAGAAAGTATTTCTAAAAACTATCTACCTGGAAAATGTTCCAACCTCTTTCTGGTACAATATAAGCAACTTCTTAGCAAGGCATAAGGCAATAAGCATTATTTTAGAGCCGCTATTGTACTTCCTACAGTGATTAGATGATTGCTTGACATTTTGAGGAAGGAAATATTTACTTTACTGGTAATAAGTTTTATTTCACTTTCTTATTCTAGTTATTGGAAACTGCTGCAATGAATCCAGTAAGGCACTTCAGTATTGTCACAGATTGCCCAATGATTTAGGAATATTTTCTGTGATTGTGTTCCAATGAGTGCCAGACAGGTTATACCAAAAGCCATTCCATAAAGTATAAAGCTATAAAACTTTTGAAGCATTTTCATATAGAAATAAAACCCTATGTCTTCAAAAGCAGTAAATCAAGAGTGTAAGTGTCCTTGCAAACTGAAAAAAAAACAAAGGCAGTAAATGGACTTGTATCAGTTCATGCAATTTCAAAGTATTGAGATGTACAAGTACCAAACAACAGGCTACTGCTCTTCCAGTAGTGTCTGTAGTCTTGCATTTGCTTTTTCCATAAATCCATTAGTCAGGCAACATTCTTCAACAGCCTCTGTACTGGCTTTTACAAATCATTACATTCAGTTATTCTAAAATCAGCAAGTTATGTATACCAGAAAAAAACCCAAACACAGTTTATCAGGGGCTCTATACTGGTGGTAGGGTTGCAATCAAGCTCCCATATGTACAATACTGTTAATGGTTCTGATTGTGTAATAGTCCCCCTCATAATACAGGAGAAGGAATGATTGCCCAAAACAAAACAGCGTTTGCAAAGAGCTCATCATGTGCCATTTTCTTTCATGACATGTTTGATGACCAAGTGCAAAACATTTCTAATTCCATAGCTGTTATTCAGGAACATGATTTGTTTTGATGTGGGGAAGGAAGGTCAGATTCACTTAACAGTACTGCGCATTCCTCACCTGTCTTTGCTATATTTTATGGTTTTTTTAACAACTTGAACAGGACTAACTTAATGGCAGTTTTTGATAGGACAGACAAGGTTAAAAGCATTACTGGAGAGAGCAGAGTCATAGCCTGTCTAGAGAATATCTATTGGAATAATCGAGGTTGTTTTAGCAAGGAGACTATAGTTACAAACCCGAAGTTGGCATTTGCTGCTTACTGTCTTTCTTCTTATTCAAGAAGCATTTGGACAATACTTTCAGGCACATGGTGTGATTCTTGGGGCTGTCCTGTGCAGGGGCAGGAGTTGGACTTTGATAATTTTTGTGGATCTCTTCCAACTCAGGATATTCTGTTGTTACAGACAGTGAATCTACTAACTGGTGATGCATGAGAAGTGCTAATGCACTCATTAAGGTATATGAGGACTATCAGAGGTATAAAGATTAACTGGCACAACTGCAGAAGAGTGAGCACAGCCCTATAGCGTGGTTCAGATGGGCACAGCTTGCAGCTGCTGATTTCTCATGTTTTAAGTCTTTCATGTCCATTGCCCCTCAGCTCTATTGCAGCAAGAAAAAAGTCATCTTTTAGTAAGCAGTGCATATTGCAAGCAATATTTTTTTGTTGATTCCCTAATCTAGAACTGAAGCTGTTACTGTAATTCTTACTGTATTTGTGGAGTAGCTGCAGGCCTGATTAAAAAAACCCAACCAAACAAACAAAGAAAAAACTGTCTTAAATGTGTGGGACAGTTAAACTGCTGGAGGGCTGGTTAAATGTATTTGAAAAATGAAAGCATTACTTTAGAACAGTCTAGACCAGGGCATAGTGACAGATATACTCAGGAACAGCTATCTAAAAACACTAGACCCCCATTAAAATAGACACCTTTATATTATTATTATTAAAAAGTCATTGAAGTATGAGATGGAATGGCAGAAGAAAGGAATATTGAAGAACTGCAAATAATTCTTCCCTTTCAAATGCTTTGTAATTAAATGCCTGGTTAATCTCTACTAGGCATTAACTGAGATCAGCTAATGAGTCCACAAGACAGTTGGGCTGTAGCTCTGCTGTACAATTGGTCCTGTGAATAAAATTGTTACCCGATGGTAATGAAGTGTTACTGAAGCTGATTGATAGTAAAACTCCAGCTGACCTTGATGGGGAAGGAGAGAAGCCAGGATCTTGCTCCCCATGTTTAGCTAGCGGAGAGACTTTTAACATTATTAAAAAGGGAAAGAAATTCTACTTCAACTTTTCATGGAAACACCTCAAATAAATAGAATTATATATGTGTAAGCTGTTCTGATCTCAAATAAATTCATCAGAATAACAACTGCATGCTCAAACAACTAAGATTGCAGAGGGCGAATGGTAATGCTGAAATAAAGTCAAGGTACGTAAATTCTCACGATTCCCTTTTTAATTTCTCCTCATTGGGAGAATTTGTGAAAAAAATTGGAAGTATATTGGGAGAATTTGTGAAAAAAATTGGTCTCAATTGCCAATATTATACTCATAGAAGTATCAAAAATTACAAAAGCAGTTCCACATACACTTTAATGGAACATTCCCAAATGACAGGAATTCTCCACTTCTAACATGTTAAAACCTACACATAAAATCAGCCTGGGGGTGAAAAGGAGCAAACATAAAAATTACTGGATGAAAAGGTGAAACACTGAAGGGCTAAACGAACATTTTACTTTGGTCTTTCAGTCCCTACTCAGCTGAGCCGCAGGAAGCACAAGATCTTTTTTGATTCTCCACAAAACTTCAGTACTGGGTTGTTTTTTTTTTTTCCTTTAGGCTTCAAGCTCACTTGGAGATGTCAGTCCTTCTTCCCTAATATAGATTTGCGAGTCGTGCACATACTAACTCCAGGCTCACCAATCCTAATTTATAGGCTTTGTAGCTGCATGTGAAAACACAGTACAGCTCCCAGCTGGCAGGCTGTCCAGCTGCCTTGTGGGACAGCCCCTTGGACTGCACTCAGGCTGGACTCCTTCCAGCAGCTTTAGCCACCCCTTGCTAAACCTGCTAACAAGGATCTGGTGCCCCTTTTTTTGTAGAGAGTGTAATGACAGCAGCAACCGCTTGTTAGTTTAAAGCTTTTTTACTGCTTTTTGGCAACTCCTTCCCCAATTCAAAGGGACAACTGAGAGGTCATAGTTGCAGCCCTTCTGCTTCCCTTCTCCACTGCAGGCACGTGCATTCTCTGTTCACCTTGCAGTAACAAGGTGAATCTTTTTTATCTTCCAGTTCAAAGCCAAACCAGTAGAAGCGTGTTCAAAAACAGTAACTACTTTGCATTTCCCTATAATGTCATCATCTTAAAAATTGTATTCATCAGTGAACTTCTGTGAAAAATCAAGAACATTTGGTCATGGAAAGGCAAATATTAGGCGAATGTTTAGTTTGACCATTGTTCACCATGAAAAATTACTTTCTGTCATAAGAAGATGATATTTACTTGGCATTGCCTTATATCCATAAATCTCAGCTCCTCTTACTCTTGCCAAAATAATTTGTATTCTTAAAAAGAAAGTGTCATATAGTTGATAACTTGAAGACTTTTGTCTGAAGTTGTTGCTGTTATATGGAAGATGCATGAATGTTATAGTGATGGAGAGTAATGTAAAAACCTTAAAATAAACTTTTTAAGGAGCTGGAATGATCTAATAAAATGAGTAGAATTACTAAAGTATAAATCATGGTTTGGCTCAAGGTCTGAGTATTTCTGCAGGTTTTGGTAATTGTATGTAAGGCCCATGTAATTTTGTCAGCATACAGCTTGTTCAATCAGTGCTGCCATTTTGTTTAGGTTAAACTTGTTTCTATTATTTTCTAAATGTGCTTTTAAGGCTGAGTGGTGGCAGGTTTTTTTCTTCACCTGTGAAGAAATACAAAAACAGGGAAAAGGATCCCATAATGCCTCCTTAAATGGGATTGTTGACAAATCCTAACTAGTTTCCACAGAAAACAAATATTCACTTATGTTTTAATAGCACAGAAGCTATCATCTCAAACCAGGAATAGTGCCAGCAAACTCTGATCCCTGGATAAGCAGTTCACTTGCTCAAACTCCCAGGCCATATGGGAATCGGCACTCTTCTCCCCCACAAATACCTCTGTTACTTGAAAGAAGTAGTATTGCACGTATTTGTGATCAAGGGATCATACTTTGAATTTCACTTGAGAGGGTTATTGTATGTAAAACCTGATACCTTCTCTTCACTCAATCTCTACCAGATATTTCAAGTTGGTTAATAACAATGTGCAACTATACGAGTAAGGGATTTTTTTTCATGTTTTTATGGGATTAGATTGAATGTAGTCTGATGGGATTAAATCTATTTTTCTCTTTGATATGTTTGTGTGCCTGATTTTAGAGTTCAAGATTTTGGGTAGGCCCAGCAGTTCCTGAAAGCTGCTGACTGGAGGAGATATCAAATCCTCAGTCATAGCCTAAATGTTAGTGTCAGTGCGACATCCAGCATTAAGTTTCTTCAGATCTAGCTTGGTTTGTTCCTAAGATCATGACAGAAGATGCTAAACAGTCTAAGGCACGAGATCTGGGGTTATGTGTTTGGTCGCTTGCCTCCAAAACAGCAGGAACAAGTAGAAATGTCAGGGGATCACCCGAGACCTGTAACAAGCTTGTGACACAGCTTGGCACATGCTGTTGCAGTTGAGTCTGCTTTGGACTACTGCCAGGCTGGAAGAAAAGTCAGGAGTGTTGTTAAGAATCTGCATATGTGCTCCTTATTGGTACTGTGCAGCTGTTTTTTGGGGGGGACTGTTTTTTTTTTTTTAATCAGTTTGCTTTAGTTTCTTTATTGGCTTCCTGAAATTCTCCAAGGGGAATGGAAAAAACTTTAGTAGGTAATAAATTAATCCTTTTGACAACAACAATAGTGAAAAAATTACATTCGTTTCTCCAACTATGTGGTGTTGGGAGGGTTATGTATTTGGGGGAGGGTATGTTTTTTTATTTTTTAAGATTTATATTTTATAATACTTATTGCATAAGTGGGAGCATGGGAAACTTAGATATTGTGACCCAGTGAGAAAGGGACTGTAAAGTCCAGGGATGCAGGTTATTCCTGCTAAGGGTGAAGGCACTATAAACACTCACAGACTTCACAAAAATGCAGAGACATCCAGAGTGATTTTCTCCTGGAAAAGATTCTTAGAGAATTAGCTGTCTTAGTGCTTATCTGCAGGGAAAATTTGCCAGTATAATTGAACTGCTCTAGTTACACAGGTATAACTCCTTGTTCCTTGTTTCAGGAGTGCCCAGGCAGGGAGTTTACACCAGAGTAACCCCAGCAGTGTGCTGCTGTACAAGTACAGTGAGGCCATTTGCCAGCTGGTGTGTGCCAGGTGGTTGACATCTGAGATGATCACGACAGCATTGCTCATGGTGAAAAAAGCTGCCAAGTTTTGCCAGGGCCTTAGGCAGGACACACATTCCCATCAACGCCCTGAAAATAAACATTTTAAATCATAAGTCAAATCACTTCCTTATGTGTATAAGCTCCAGCTGCCTTTGAAAACCTCCTATCACAGCTTCCTTTTGCAGTTCAATTTGAGAAAAAGATAAGTTTAACTGTTAATATTCAGCAGGCTTCTGAAGTTTGATCCTTAACTCAGTTTCTTACTACCCCTCTTTGCCACCATCCTTCTTTTTCTCCACCCTGCCTGTGGTGCAGAGTGATTCTTGACTAAGGAAAAAGTGAGGAAAGACATGAGGTGACTAGGTGGAAAGATGGGGGACCTGGCTCCAAGTCCTTGCTTTGCTGCAGAATTTCTTTTTGGTCTTGGGTAAGACAGTCTTGCTGCAGTTTGATTTCTGTCCTACAAAGCTAAGGAGCAGCACGTCTGCAACTCCATGGAGAATTGCAAGTTGTGGTAACCACATCAGAGAGGATGAGTTACACAGGTTGTGCAGGATGAGGGACTGGGCCAGTATATCAGCTGAATTTCCCAGGAGATAGGAACTGAAAAGTTGTCCATTCCCCAGCCAGGCTGCTTTTCTGGAGCAAGCTCAGCTTGTCCTCCCTCCTCTTCTCTAACTGAGCAGTGTTCCAGAACTTTAACTGCCCAAAACACGTTTCTGTTTGTCTTAATGCACTAAAAAGTAGCTTTCGGAACAGGGGTAAAGTCCCTTGGAACTCCTTCTGACCTCTGATTATTACAGCCTGAAGAAATAACTGATTTTTATAGAAGGAAGGTTCATGACACTTGTCAGGTCACTTGCCTTGCAAAGATTTGGCTGGAGAAAGACAAAGATCATTCAGAGAGGTGGTAAAGAAGTCGACTTTTTAGTGTACAAGGTATCACAGTTCATTATGGGACAGGTTCTTCTATTGCTGTCACTGTTTGCTAACAGCAGGTTCAGAAAAATCGGCAGCACTGGATGGTAATGTTAGATACCAAAAAAGAGAAAAGGAAAAGGAAAGAGTCAGGGAAGAAGGGGGGGAGCACCACCATTAAGTGTGACCTGTGCTAGGTCACTCTTCATTTCCTCTTGATCCACATGTAGCATCCCTGCTTGGCCTTGTCTGGACTGTAGTTACTTATTTGGTTAGTGGGTTTTGCATGGTGTTCCTGAACTGCTGAATATTTGTGTTCATCAGCTTGCATAATTTCCTCTTACTTATCTTACAGCAATCTTTGTCTGAGGGGAAAAAAATGTATATCTTATGTGAGAACTTCATTATACAGCTGATAAAAGCAGCTGTTTGAATCCTACTATTCAGTCTTTACTTCATTTCAAATGGGACAATTCAGTTTGTGAGTTTAGCTCAAGGATATACAACAAGGGTAATCCAATGTCTTTATATAGCCTTAAATTTGTGTCATAAAGAACTGCAAAAAAGGCATCCAAACACAACATTGAAAGTTAGATGGCAATTTATGTCTACAGTATAATCTGGCAGTCATTTCTCTGGCCTACAACAGGCTTGGAAGTGCTGTGCTGTGGTTTGTGCACTCTAGAAAGAAAGAGATCCTCATGAACATATACACATGCTGATATTAATTGTACCTTCTGTGTTTCAGAATTTCTGTTTGCTTGCGTCATAGGCCTACAATATCCCTGACATTAAAAAGAAGGGACAACACTTTAACTATAATAATCTGTGTTCCCACTTGCAGCTATACCACGTTTTCAGCATTAGATGCCTGGTGATGGGAGAGACACATCATAGCTTCTTACAGTACATAAATAGTGCTAGCTGTCCAGTCTGATCCTTGGACACTCTGTGTCCAATGGACAGGGTAATAGAGAACACTCAGCAGGTGGAAACTGCTGGGTCCAGTCCCTTTCCTTATCCAGAATTTGGCCATCTTTTCCCTCCCCAAGTTAGTAAGTAATTCAGTGGGGATAGTGTAGGGCACCCACCTCTGTTTTCTCTTAAAAGCCTGCCTCTGGTTGACAGTCCTTTTCATTTTTCTTGTATTCCTACTCTGCATATAATCTTTGTCCTCAGAAATAGTTCTTTCCTCTTGTTTCTTTCTAGGCACAAAGCAAACCAGTGCTGTGTGTTTTCAGACCACTGACGGGTCTTTATTGCTTTTTGTGAGGTGGCATCCCAGGGTGGCACAGCCATACCAGGACCCCAATCCGACAGGCACTATTGTTCAGAGAAGAGCAATGAAGCTGGTGGAGAGTTTAGAACACAAGTTTTATGAGGAGCAACTGGAATAGCTGTGTTGTTTAGCTTGGAGAAGAGGAGGCTGTATCACTGCCTACAATTACCTGAAAGGAGGTTGTGATGAGGTGGGGGTCAGCCTCTTCTCCCAGGTAACCAGCAACAGGACAAGAGGACACAGTCTTAAGCTGCACCAGGGGAGGTTTATGTTGGCCATTAGGAAGAATTTCTTCACAAAAAGGGTAATTTGACATTGGATTGGACTGCCCAGGGAGATGTGGAGTTACCATCCCTGGGGGTGTTTAAGGACTGATTGGATGTGGCACTCAGTGCCATGGCCTAGTTGACATGGTGGTGTTCGGTCAAAGGCTGGACTCAATGATCTCAGAGGCCTTTTCCAACTTAATTGACTCTGTAACTGAAATTTGCATCAACCTTGGGCTGCTTTTGCAATCATATCTGTTTAGGGTGGTGCTTTGTAGGATTTCATCAATGATGGAGCTTGCTTGCTTGGTCCCGAATGTCGGGCTAAACAGCAACACTGGGGACGTTTTCTTCAAATTGGGTAGAAGCTACTGACTTTGGACCGCTGCCGCGCTTTGTTGCAAGTTTTATCCAAGCGTGGCCCCTCGGGAAATGGCAAGGTCCAGCCGGTGCTCTGCACCTTACGCCTTTGGGGGCGGGAGCCGATCCGGCGGCGCCTCCCCGGCCCGGCGGCTCCTGAGGGCGGGCTGCCACCCAGCGGCCATCGCCGGGGCCGGCGCCGCTGGGTTCGAGCTCCGCGGGGCTCGGGGGATCCTTCGTTCCGCTTCGTCCACAGCGGGACACGTTCGTAAAAGCCAACAAACGAACAAGTAGATAAATAAACCCCCCCGGCAAACCCCAGCCTGGCTGCGCCGCCCGCGCCCAGCCTGTCCCCGTGCGGAGGGGCTTGGGCGGGGCGGGTTCTTTTGGGAGCTCCCGTATCGTCGGTGACGGGGGGGAGCCGGCTGCGCTCCTTGCTTTTGGATCTTCAAACGGAGCAAAGGTTCGCGGAACGAATGCTCCGTGGGCCACTGGAAAAAGTCCAAGCAGTCAAACTCCCAAAAAAGTGAAGGGAAAAGGATGAAAACGGCAGGACGACTTAAACAGGTCAAAGATGAAAGGAAAACGTGGTTTGCTTATGTGCAATGTACAACATCACGACTCGAATATGATATGAAGAGCTGGTATTTTGTCCTGACTTAATAATCATAATTTTACTTGCAATTTGCTTTTTCGAAAAAAAAAAAAAAATGAAATGCCTCTGATCGGGATGATAATGTGACAGACAATTTAGCCATTCAAGATGTTCTTTGAAAGTATGTGGCGTCCAGTAATTGATATGCAGTTATGCTTTCTGTCTTTTTTCAGGGCCTAGATTTGAAATTACAGATTTATTAGCCATTTAGAGTTGCTTCATATAAAAAAATCCCTACTGTAATGTTGCTAGCATTTGCACTGTGTTTTGGTATTAACCATTGCAAGGTCACTACTCTGTGGCACAGAAAATTTGTTTCATTGTGTGCTTTCACACTATGGCACACTACCTGAGCACACTGGAAGAGAGAGGAAAACTTGAGGTGTCTATAACATTCTGCACAGATCTGGACAAAAATAGATGAGGCAATTAAGTACATTGTGTTTTATGATAGAGAGTTGTGGACATAAACAAAATGCTAAGGGATTCTGTTGGTGCTAAGAGATTTTGATTTCCCCATTGCTAATGCCAAATACATAAAAAAACCCCAAACTAGTTTTATTTACCTGATTACATTTTTTACTTTTTAGACATCAAACTTTGTGTCCTTTCTCTGTGATCCTGAGTACTTAAAGCATCATGACATTCTTTGTGAAAAGTGAACTTCTCATAAATAAAATGATTCTAAGAACTGAAGCTTAAAAATGAAAGCTCTTCTTATATACCTTTGAGAAAGAACAAAATTGTGAATGTTATATTAATTAAATTACAGTATTATTGTTTGTGAGGCTTGTGTTATCAAAGCATTTGTGGATATTGTATAAACAGGAATCAGACTGACCAAAAATACTGCTAAATCTTGTTCTATTAAAGCCAGGTGCTGGGGAGGGGATGGGGATGCAGCCACTGCAGTTGCCAAAGAGCCAGGTTGGGACTATATCGACATTCAGCCTTGGACCCTTTTTTCCCATCCACTATCAAACCTTGAATTAGCTTTCAAATAGTACTGTCAAGGAGTTTGATAAATATCTTGCTGGTTGTTTATATACTTTATATAATTCTGGCTTATTTTTGATAAGTAATCAGTCTTTATTGCATCCTAGGTTGGACTATTAATGTTTTTCTCATGCAGCCAGGTTGCTGTGTTAAGTTGAATACAAGGACTGTCTGCCATGGAGAAAATGAGAAAATTATGTTTGAAAGTCTCTGTTTGCAAGTCTGAGGAGAGGAGACGAAGAACATTGTTTACTGTTGTTTACTGGGGACTTCACATAAGAAAAATCAACTTCCTTTTATTTCCAGTCAAGATCTTTTGACTGAAAACTTTAGCTTCTAGGATTTAGGGTAGTACCTCCAATAATTAGTAGCAGCCTCCTAATAATGGGTAAGAAAACTGTGTAGGAAGCCAGCAACATGAACACCGTAATTTACAGAGCTACTGGAAAGTTCAGAGTAAAATTACTTTTTCTTTTATCTCTTTTTTGGTATATGAACTGGTAACTTTTTCTAAGATCAGTATCAACCTTTTCTGAATTTTTTGAAAAAACCCCATAATGGTCATGTGTGGGTAGACCTGGCTGAGCAAAGAGTGTCAGTGGTTTTCCGTCCTATCTTCTAGAATAGGCAAATTTTAGAAAAATGTCCTGTATAAGAAATTCATGTAAGCAAAAACCCACTTTTCAGAGATTGCTGGCATTATTCCAGCAGAGGTAGCAGAGCTGCATAATGATTTTCTCTCGCCTCTCTGGAATGGCAGTGCTCTGCGTACATTGTCTGCAACATATGCATCACGGTGTATACTGTCAACAATCTAAGTACACGGAACTTAGGTCAGATGAAAATAAGGCAGCTAGCAGACACCAAGTATTTTCAAAAGAAGTTTTTTTGTTCTGTTTTGGTTTAGTTTGGTCTGGTCTTTACCTAAGCTTAAAATTGCTGTTATCAGGCTGTCCAAGGTGATGAACTCTACTAAGGAAGAAATACCGAGCCACCTGCTTAGAAAGCAGCTAAAAATACATTTTTTTTTCAATCACTGTGCACTCCTTCGTTCAACACAAACACTTGCATTACCTGTAATAATGTCCAAGTGTCGTAGTCTGTGCATGAGACATGCGTGCAGATAAGTGTCTTGAGTTTGTCTGGCTGCAGATGGAGAGCAATGCCATCTGCTACCTGTAACTCACAGCCCCAAAGACCATAGATCTGATCCAGGGAAACGACGTTGTGTTCTTCTGCTTTCAGTATTTCTTAAATGTTTCTTACACCTCACATAGAAGTTGATCTTGATGTCCCAGATTCATTTCAGCAGTGAAAGGTTACCTGCTACTGCAAATTCTTACTCATACCAGGGGTTTCTGCTACAGAATCCATAAAAAAGGAAAAGAACAGTGGGAACTCTTCCTGTCAGCATCCTGAATTCAAAAAGTAGCATTGTTCCTGCAAAGAGGGAGAAGGAGAGTTTAAAAAGTATAAATAGTTAGGAAACTAAAAGCAGCACTTCCAATTTGGCAGAAGTCTCTGGGAACGTGACAAAGTTTTAGTACTCGTTGATGCTGAAGACCTGTAGGGGGGGTTCCTGGAGGGTGAACTTGCTGACCTCTGCTTTCAATTACCAAACCTGAGGTGAGCTTTACCATCCTCATGTGGTGTCCCAACCCCTCTGAAGACTCCATGCTCTTGCAGTGCTGTAAATAAATGAAAACAACAACTGAAGAAAATTGAGTAAAGGGGTTATGAATTTTTTGTTAGCCAAATTTTGTCCTGATTGTGCAAATCTTTGTAGCACAACAAACAAGAACAACTGGTAAAATTTAAGGTTTCCATAGCACAGCTGTGTCCAGATCTACTATATAATTTGCATTTGGAGTCATTGTTAGAGATACTGGAGAATTTTTTTGTTCCATTTCCTCTTTATTTTATCAATCACCAGTGTCCTTTCTGTTGTATTCTCATATGCTGTTCTGTAATCAATAGGAAAAATAATTCCTCTAACACCTCAGACTTTGTAGTTCAAACTGTCACCATTTCTTGTAATAATTCTCAACTGTAAAATTGAATCCAACATTAGAGGGTTTACTTAGATTTCAGAACTCTGAGATTTTATGATCAAAACTCTTGATATTTTGTCACCAAAGGGTGTTTTAGAGTGTCAAAGGAGATCATATGCACAGTTAACAGCAGGGATTTATATAGCAGTGTTGTGTTTGACCACTTACCTTTGTCACAGAGGTTTCAAAACAGTTATTTTCAAGGATCTTGTACTGCGTTACATAGTGAGCACACAATCATTTTTAATATCCAATGTCTAGAACGACTGTTGCTTCTTGTGGCCCTACTACACTTTTAGCTCCTTTTTCATATTTTAGCTTGATGAGTCTGATTCAAATTCCATTGGCATTAATGAAGAACACTCACTGACTTCAATAATCTTTGAATTGCGTCTAGTATCAACTACATTAACATAATCAAGTGAGAGGCAATTGTTATGGATGCATTATTTAGCACTGATTGGGGAGGTACTGTCAGCTCTCAGTGTCAGCTGGTGTTGGATATTATTTTATAAGGACTTGATTATTAAATTAATATTGTCGGTTATGAACCTTTCAGTTATGCTTTCACTTCTTATTGTGCAGTATTCTGTATTTATATTATAGTTCCCCTAAAACGTACATTGGAAGGGTTCAGCTACTTTATATAATTTCCAAATCTGTAATCTCTCCTTCTGTGCAGTGACATTTCTTACAAAGCAGAGTGAAGGCCTCACATTCCTCTCTGTATCACATAGTGAGATGCATCCTGGATTGCTGCAGATGAGGCTTTGACCTGAGAGCACTGATTTGGGCGTAAAGCTTAAGACAAAGAACATCAAACTACTGATGGCGCATCCTTGGATAATTCCATCTAACCCTATTCAGGAGGTGAGATCAGTAGTCACAAAATAGGCAGTTGCAAGTAGGAAGCAAGATACTGGCAGGTTTACGCACATATATGGCAAAGCTCATGTCCAGATCTTTATAATGGGCATGTTAGATGTCGCCCTGTCATTAGAGGATCTGCCTGTGCCCAGGATGTGCAGTAATGTGGGAGTTTAAGTTTTTTTAAATCAGTTTGCAGCTTGACTGAGTCTAGAAATACCCATGGTGCAATTTAAAAGCCCTACTTGATTGCAATTAGAGTGAGCAAGTTTAAAGGCCACAGTGATATAAAACTAGGAAACAGGATACTTTCTGCAGTGATAATCTCAGTTTTGTTAATACCTATGGGGCAGTTAAAAGTAGTTTTGTTGAGTTTTCGCCAAAGACCTGCAGGGGACATAGAATTCTGCTGTAAGTCAGCTGCTCACCTTAAAGGAACACATAATTTGGTTTTAGTGAAGTCCAAAATGATTAACTGTCATATTAACCAATGCACAGACTTGTGTCAGCAGCTAGAATAATTTCACTTTAGATCCTAACTTTCAGACTGATGGGCTTCTGTTCTGCTGAAAAGCTTCATCAGTCAATAGAAGTCAATCTGCGAACTTATTTCATATTGCAAAAAACAGACCTCACTCAGTAAATCAGATGTGAAATCTTCCTCTGCTTGTCTGGTTGGTGTGAAGATTCTGAAGAATAATGTAATTTAAATTTTGGGACAAAAAGATTTGTGCATGTTGTATTGAGCTCAGTGGTATCACTATCTTTATCACCCATAAGATAAGGAAAGCCTGCAGTGTGACACCAGTAGGAATGAAGGCCCCTCACTGGGGTGGATTGCTGCACTTCCACAGAGGAGAGATGTCCCTTTAGTATCTAACTGCAGTACCGAGGTCTGCTTCAGAAACAGGATATGAGAGACAATATACTTACACTTAATACAAGAACCACAACTCCAAAATATTTGTCACAAATCAAAGCAGTTAAAGTGTGCTGAAGCACTAAGTAAAATTATTTGTATGAAATTAGTACGAGTACATGGTTTTCACATGTAGCTATTTACATAAGTATTGAAATTAAAATATAAATTCGGTACAGACAAAAGCCTGGAGCTAGATGATGGACATGTGAAAATGTTCAAACCATGTTTTCGGGGTGGGGGATGTGGGATCAATATAAAAGAACTTCAGGAAGGGTACATAAAGGTGATTTACTTTTCACCGTTTTCTGACTTACTGCAGAAAAATGTAATTGAACTTCAACTGGCCTCTGAATTATTTGGCCTTCTGTTAAGGCAGCAGAGAGAGATCTTTGATAGATGTTTATTATGATTCTGATGAAAGAGTTTATGCTGTATAGCATGAGAATAAAGGGAGAAAAAAAAATTAAAAATAGACTTTTAAAGATAGTTTCTACTGTGTGCCATTTCACCTCTGTGGTTTTCCTTGCCATATCTATCCAGGGCTCCTGCTTACAGGATGCTGTAGCACACAAGCTACTATCACTCACCCTTTGCTCTTCTTTTTTACTTTTGCCCTCCAAATATTAGTTCAAAACTAAGAACTTAGCATTTTCATCACATTTTTTCACCACAATATTTCTAACTGTGGAAATTGTTTTCCAGTTTTTTAAATAGCTAATCTAAGATGAGGTAATTTTCCATGAAAACTAAATTTTATAACACAGTCTCAAATGCTTCTCAAAATAAAATAACTAAGTAAAGTAATACTAACATGGTAAAATAATGAATCTGCCAAAATTCTGTAGAGCTTACAATGGAGACATATTTCCAACTCACTGGGTTCAATGTACATGGCTCAAAACAACAACTAAAGTACGGGAGACATTTTGTTCATAACTGAAAAGCTCAGAGGGTTAAGGATCCTTTGCAATAGGACAAAGATGCCAGAAGAATGATATTAGTTTGCCAAGTTGCAAGATTCAGAGAATAAAGCAAGAAAAACATATGTACTGATAAGAAACAGTTTGCTAGTTTTTGCAAATGAAAAAGCTTTAAAAGTGTTAGTAATAGATTTATTGCTGAATGAGATGCTTTGTAATTATTTTTTTCTGGACAGATACAGGATGATCTGCATCCTGTTTTATTTCATTTTGTTTGTGTAAGTAGAACACTGAAGTGATTAACTGGGGAAAAGTGCTGATTAAAGGTGGATCTAAATTTATCCCGCATTGTTTGGGAATGACAGGGACTCAGGAAATCTGAAATCAGATAATTGGATTGTAATTGTTGATCAGTGTATTAAACAGTCCAAATATATCTCAGGCCAAAGTGTGCAGTACTATTTTCTCACCCAGTGAAAACCACCAGGTAGGTGGTAGGTTTCATGCCCCAGCTGTGAGGTCGAACCATCCCCCAGACAGACTGGCCTGGTTACCTCCCATCACTCCAGCCCCAGCAGAGGGTGCTGGGGCTCCCCCAAGAGCTACTCCCCCTCTTCAAACCATGTCCTTACCTGGTTTTGCCTGTCTGCTTCTCAGAGTTAAGAGAAGAATCCACAAGGACAGCAAGGGCATCAGAGGAAGATGTTTAAGATAGAAGCTTGGAAGAAAACATGTGCTTTTTAATATTAAAACTTGTAGCTGTGAAGTACATTCATCTTGGTTGTCTCAGCAGTTTCCAAGGCAGTAAAGGCTGCAGCACATGCAGTGCTCCCAACTAATTAGGAAATGTCAGGTGATTTAGAGTGAACACTACCTCAGACCTCAATGTGTCAGAAAAAATAAAAGCTTGTAAAGAAAAAAAAGGTTATCCAATGAATCCGGTGAGGGCTTGATGGTCAGGTAAAGGTCTGCAACAGCATTTATTTGCTTGCAGTGATATTTTTGGTCTGGAACTTGAAAGATTTTGAACCTTCACAAGGTTTACCTGTCAAGGCAGCTGACATAATCTTTAAAGACTGATGAAAATAATGACACATCCTGCACTGGAGGCTCCCAACTATCAGGCTTATAGGTTGATACTGATTTCTCCCCTTTTTGTGGCAGAGATTTGTTACTACTCTGCCTCTCTTCCTGGGTCTTTTTTGTGGAAAAAAGAAGAGAAATTTAGATTTTCCCTGGATCTTGTTATCCCAGTTTCTCAGAAAATGCTCTGCAAATTCTTCTATGCTTTTCTTGGCACTTGGAGGACGGAAGTGGTAATTGTTAAATGTGGGATTTTATCTTCTTCCTATTGAAGTAATTTTATGCATTAATCCAGTAATGCATTGGGACAGACTATATGTTTTTAATAGCTTATAATGAACTTTGTGATATCTATATACGTAGCAAGCAGGAATCTACAGTTACATTCCATGAAACTGAGTTTTGGAATGTAACTTCATACAACCTTAGGGACTTACACTTCAGAGACTTTTAAATGCAAGCCTTTGGCTTGAAGCTATCTTTCTCTTGTCTGCACATAGCACCCAGTAAAAGTTTGTATCTGGCACGTAGTTTTTGAGGTGTGGCAGAGTTGTAGATGGTAATGCGAGTTGAAGTTTTACAAATGATTATGTTAGAGACATGTATGAATCCTTGGGTTCCTTTATTATACGTTGTGTGAGCATTCAGTTAGCTGAGGCATACTTCACTTTTGAATCATAAGGAAAATGCCACTACCCAGCTTGCTTGCAAACTCGTTTGCTTAGAAGCCTCATTGCATCAGCAAAAACAACAGTGCGTGTTTAGAGTGCTCTGTGGAGCACAATGTTTCCTTTGCTGTGTTCAGTAATTTAAATGACTGGAGTGATACTTTTGAAAAAGAAGAAATAATTTCATTGCTATGGATCATTTTTCCTGTGAAACTGAGTTTTGGAATAAAGTGATGGTGAGTAAACCGCGTGAATGGGTAAAGAGGGATTGTTTTTGTTCTGAGTTTTATTCAGCAGTTTCTGAAAACTAAGATGGAAGTGATTTTGGTATTCTGACTCAGGGTTATATGTTTTTTATTAAGCAGAAAACATAATGTAGCCATTATAGACAGTAACAGGCTGCTGCCGTGTTCTGTGGGGAAGTGGAATGAGATTTCTTTTTTAATATCGAGATACAAATCTGATTCACAGTTCATCTGGCTTTTTCTGAGAGGGAAACATGTCAGCTCATTAAATAAATGCATTTTATCTAAGCAGCTGCTTTTAACGTAAGTGTAATCTAGATTTTTAAAATAATTTGTGGTATTGCTATCTAGATGTTAAAGAGGTGGTTTTTTTACTTTAAAAAAAATAAGGAAAGATAAAATCAAAACCTAATTTTATTTCAGACTGGGGAAAAAGTTTTAAAAGTGACTAATTATGATTGTTCTCTTTCTGGGAACTGTATTCTGCATGTTCTATAAGTAGCTTTTTTCCCCCCTTTTTTTTTTCCTTTTTTTTTTTCCTTTTCTTTTTCTTTTTTTTTCCCCCTTTTTGTTTTTGCTATCAGAATGCAAATAATATTTCAGTCATTGAATTATTTATTTTATCCAAAGACAAACTATGGTTTTTTAAGCCTGAGTTTTGCCCAAAAGAGCAGAAAGGTGAGACAAAATAATGCTGCCTAAGTGTAGGGAGGTACCCATAAGCATAGCTGCAGGTTAGGACAAGTAAACTTTATTGTGCCTTCTCTTGTTGCTGATGGTAATCAGGACATTCATATTACCCTGATGAAAAGGAAAAATCAGCTGGAGGTTTTCTAAAGTAACTTAAGGAACACTTTCTTTTCTGAGGGAGAAAGGCAGCCTGAGCTATTTGGTAAAGCTTATAATCAGTGTGTCTGGCTTATTGTCTCAGGCACTGCCACAAGCAGTTTTTGTTGAGTTTGAGGAAGTCACTGTACAATGAATTTTACTACACTTGCTTACAAAGTGAGTTAGACTTTGTTCGTGTGCAAAATCTTTTGGTTTCCATATTTTTAAAATGTCAGTAATTTTTTCTTACTCTACTGGTGTATTTAGTCTTTTACAACACCCTTACAGCTGTCTCTAGGTCTTTCCTCCATGGGCAGAACTGCAGTTGGGAGAGCATGATTAATATAAAACTTCTTCAAATTTGTAGTTCCTTGTTTTAAAAAAGGCAACTAAAGTAACCATTTGGCTGTCCAACTGCTGAAAATTCAGGAGTACCCAAACAACCTGCATATTAGAGAAGTATGAGTTAAGCTAATCTTTTTCTATATAATTTAGTTAAAGTCTGTAAGCTCTGAAGTTCTTCATTTTGCTATCTTGTGTGTATGATTTGTGCAAATGTCATTAGCTCGTGACAATAGGTTTGCAAGTGGAAATGATTCTCCTGTTGAACCTTTAGGCCACAATAATGTAATCTGGTTGTAAACCAAGGGTTTGTTGGGTAAAGACAACCTCTGTGGTTGTGTGAATATAAAGATTGATCAGGTTCCTGTGTGTGGAAATTGCCTTTGCAACTTAGTTATTTCAGGTGAGCTTCAATCTAGTGATAGCTTTGGGAATGTGTCTCCATGATTTATTTGCTAAATGACTTAAATATTTCCTAAAAAATAAAGCTAGGACAGCAGCTCAGTTCTTATTTTGCAGCAGTTTCTCCCAGAATAGTAGCACTTCCATCTTCACATGAACTCTTCTTCTCAGGTGAGCTCTCTCTGCTAAGAGCAGAGCCCTGCGCTCCAAGTTGAGCTTTAGAAAACTACATGAAGATGCAATGAAAACTTCTCTCTGTGGGATTTCCTATCTCTTGAAATAAAAAATGGCACTATCGTTGTGTGAGCACTAATTTTAAGGAAGTATTTTAAAAGAAAGGTGCCTGGAAATGTTGGTTGTAATTTCAAAATACAAATGCATTGTGTTCCTGTGGAAGAAGCCAGTTGGTTGTCATGAAGATATGCTGGTGTTCACATTGGTAGTGAGGTTTGCAGCAACACTGCTGTGGTGAGCTTAGATTTGGAGGGGACTCTCGAGTTGCTCTGTGGAGCATCTGGAACCTGGTGAACTGGTTCCCTGTGTGTCTTGACTAGGGGGTTATCTAGCCAGCTCGGTGAGAGTGAGTCAGGATATCTGGGCCCTATTGGATCATTGGTCTGAGCCACATCCCCTGTCAAAGATAAAAAGAAGAGAACACTCTGAGGCATGCTTAATGCTTCAAAGGTAGTAGTGGACCTGCTGTCCTGATTCACAGGCATTTTGCTTCCTTTTTGGAGTTTTAGAAACGAAACATATGATAACCATAATGTGGCTATTGATGTCAGATTATCAAATGTAACACTGGTAGAAAAGTGTTTATTTGTGTAGTCATTTTACATTGAAAACTGGGGAATGGGAGGGTCGTCATTAGAGCAAAATGGCTGATGCAGGGCTACCCTGGAAAAATTGTGGGTTTTCCTTTGGTTCTTGTTGGATGCTGATTTGCTGCCTCTGCTTATATCTATGGGTGAAGGTTTGAACTGTGACTCACATCAAGGGACTACGAATGTGGAAGGTCTCTTGACGTCCTTTGTGGCTGCTGGCATCCTGAGGCCAGGCATCACTCTTGTGGGCTCAGGAGGGCCCTGCTCTCCTTATCATCTTCTGGATCATTTCCTTTGAGGTACAACTGGTCACCAACAAAATCTTTTAGTGATGGGGTTTTTCTTCTTATTAATTCAGAACCTCTGTGGTGTGCCTGTCGGTATTTGAAACTGGCTGGGAGAAGAAGTGTAGAACAGAAGGAGTGTTAATTCTGCCAGGTCCAAGGTTCATGGGGTCTGCCTAACCATACGAATAGGATGTTCCAGTGTTTGCTATTGGCAAGTACAGTGTCACTCTGCTAAGACTTTTGGGGTGTAGCTCAGAAACTTGGTTCTGCAAAACTGTAGGTTAACTGTGTGTGTTGCCAGCTTCACCACACAATGGAAAGAGTGATCACATTTTCCTTTAATTAAAGTGTTTAAAGCAAAAAGATAAGCTAAACAGTTCTTTAGCAGTAACATAAATATAAGCACTGGTAGGTTTTAAACACAAAGGCTGAAGAAATCATGGTTTAAAATGAAAGCAACCCTTAGCACAGCAAGGGAATGGGCTGCATCATCTTCTTGTTCCAAGTTCTGGAAATGCTGATTGTAGCCAGCTTCCCTTAGCAAGCAGAGGTCCCACCATTTTTGAGAGGCCTGCTCCTGCCTGCATACAATCCATCAACATCTGAAATGTTTTACCCATCACCGACCAGGTAGAAAGTTCAAATTAACCTGCATGAAGCAACTCCTGATCCATTTGCATGATACTGCACAGTCACGGTTCTTTTAATGTAATTAGCTGGTAGCTAGCAAAAGATACAGAACTATTTTTCCACAGTAGTTGTATATAGACTGTCTTTTTTCTCCCTTCCTCCTAAGTTTCATTCCTGTTTTACTAATGCTATCTGTATTTGGTGTTTCTTTCATCCCATCTATCACTCTGCAAGCACTGTGTCTACTGCACACCTACATTTGTTTTTTGTCAAGGCATCCAAATTCTAAAACTCCAACCCAAATATTTACAGGTAATCTTCTCATCAAGCCAACAATTTTTTTAGAATCAGGTTGAAGGCTATATACTTCCCCAGAGAAAAGATATATATATTGGTGTGTTTATGCTTTGCAATGATAATATTTGTCCATGTGAGAAAGTGTGAAGTTTTTTTCTCCTGCCACACCATATGGCTTATGACTATTTACAATCCAAACAATAACAGCTGCTGCTGTGTAAGAGAATCCATTCCTCTGAGCTGGAGATGCGCTGAGCAGGGAATGACAAAGTATATGTCCACAGATGTATTCCAGATATCCCCATTTACCACTCAACATCCTGTCTATCTTTCTCCTCTTGGAAACCATTGGAACTTTTTTCTTATACGCTTCGCTGATGGGGAGAGCATTGACAGCTTTGTTTTGGACTTTGGGAACAGATAGAGAAGCTGTGTTCAATAATGACTATCCAAATGGGAGAAGGGAAGGACATTCTGCTTGCATTCTCAGCAAAATGAAAATGTGAATCATGCTCTTAAGCCCTTTCAAAGAAAAAATCAGTTGACTCTCTCAATCAATAAATTAGAAGTTTCTAGTTGGAAGAATAAACCAGGTAGTCTCTAGGCCTTTGAAATATATGTCACTTCATGTCCTTCGTTGATGGCATGGTTAAAGCTTGGAATTCCATTTTAGAAAGATACGTTTTGCATTTCTCAGCTAGTATCCGTCATTTTGGACTCCTGTCAATTACCTGTTTGAGCCTCTTGTTTTTCTGCATTTTTCTGCTAACCATTTTGGTAATTCCTGAGTTTTGTATCAGGCATTATAAGAAAAGACTTACCATTGTCATTCCTGTCAACAGCAGGAGGACAGTGTCCAAATATTATACAACTGAGGTACATGCTGGGCCTTTACCTATACTACTCCTTTTGAAAATGGCATTTATACAATGTCTGTGCCTTTCAGCGGGTTCTCTTATATTTGCACCAAGTTGCTCATGTACCTGCTCTTTCCCAATAGGTTAGACAATTGGCACATTACATTTATTATGACTTATCTCACTAAAGCATGTTCCAGGGAGGATGAAACATTCAGGGGGGTATTCCCTGGGTATATTCTTCCTGTCACACAATAATCTAACAGTGTTCATTAGCAAAGAAGAATTGCAGGTTTCTTGCAATGTATGCTTTATCTGCCATGAGGCTTTGCTGGTAAATAAAACCCACTGGACTTCGTCCAACTTGAGAGTACGTTGAAAGGTGTCTATGAATAGAAGTGATCACACTTTCTAGCAGCATTTGCTGTTACACTGGAGCCTTCTCATTGAAAAGCCTTAAAATTAAACTAGATTAATTCCCTGACAGCATATAATGATTTCTAACATTTGCATTTCATTTTTTTTTAATGTATCTGTAGTACTCCTCTGTCACTGGGAATTTTTCATGTGAAGGCTACAGCTACCATAGAAACAAAAGGACTGAGAGGAACTTTCTGAGGCTTACTGGTAATTATGCTGGCAGCCCCAAACCTCACTGCTTCAGCAACCCTTTAATTTGGATACCCTTGTGGTCATCTCACAGAGGCATGTTTTCAACTCAAATAGTTTTATTCTCTCTGCTTAGTGTGAGCAAGTCTCCATCTCAGACTCCACTTACTAAGGTCAACAGGCTCTGCTCCTCTCCTCTTGTATGATAGATGCCCTGCTGCTGTGATTACACTGACTGCTTATTTTTCATGAAGTGAAAATGCAGTGCAGTGACCAGAAAGGTTTTGAAGAATAGACCCCCACAAGAATGAATACTCCCTTGTGACCAGTGAGAACAACCTGTAGGGAACATCCCATCTGCCATTTCAGCATATGAATAAATTGGAGCTCCAGGTAGACACAGGTCAAATTCCAGGGCCCAAGCAATGCTGCTTATAGTTTTAATGCAAAATCTTTATAAGTGTAAGGGCTGTAATATGCTGCCATGTGGTTGTGATTCCATAATTCATGTGCTGAGTCAGCTCATTCCCATGTGAAGAAAAGAGTTACTTGAGAACATGCTCCTTGGTTTAAATTTCATCTCACTTGTCACAGATAAAATGGAATTACCGGAAATATTTGTATGAAAAAGCATAAGTGCAGGTTTAATCTACATCAGTGCTACAGGAAAGAACTTCTAACATATTTCTACCAGAAAAAAAAAATTATGATAGGTGCTGTCTTCTGCCCCATTTCTGCTTCACTAGAAGAGACAAATTACTTCAGCTTTCTTGGATCAGTGCAGCTGTGCCCGGGTTAAACTTGGAACTGCATGGTGAGAAATCAATACAAACCAACTGACAACAAAAATGGCAGATGGGAAAAATTTTCTATATAAACTACAGCTATATTTTGTCATGGCCTTTGCTTGCCAAAGCTGTTCTGTAAGCAGTAACAATGGGTTGCATAAACAAATTTAAGGGATTGATGGAATTTGATTTCATGCTTTGTTCTTGCTTGCTGTCTGCTATATTAAGTAGAGAATCCATTTCAATACTAACAGTGCAAAATTCTAGAAATAGCTGTGAGTATTTACTTCTAGAGTGCTGCTTAGGGGGAGGTGGGCTTCTTGTGTTAGAGCAATCAGTGTCAAGAAATCACCTAGAGAATAAAATTGTTTTGCTGACCTTTGACATGATTTGATGCCTTCCATACCAGATATTGCAGTCTCTGCTCCTCCTCCAGTCCTGTTCTTAGTTTATACAATACTGAGATGGGAATTCGCTGTTGAAAGCAGTCTCTGCTTCCTAATAGGGAAACCATGAGCAGAGACTGAATTTACACCCATTTCTTTCTGCTGCCCCATGGCTTTAGAAACACTGTAGAAATAATTTGCAGAGGGTCTGTGCTTTACTATCAGCTTTGCAAACCATTGAAATGAGTCTCATCTGCACAAAGGCAGCCTTGCATGTTAAAATTGCTTAGCTTTGGGACTTCGTAGGTGTTGTCTGCATTTTGGCTTCAGACCAGCAAGTTAGTATCTAAAAGAGTAGTCTCCCAAATCCCATATGCTTGCTTTAGCTTAGCAAGTTAGAGCAAGAAGCTGTGTTTGGACAGCATCCCAGTGAGATACCATGGAAAGTATGGAACCCGTTTATGACAGAAACCTGTATCCTGATGTGAATCCTGACCTGGTGCTACTGAAACACACCTCTCAGAAGCCTCCATCTGGAAGTTAGACTGACTGATTTGCCCAGAGACCTCTGCTGGGACCCAAGTGAGTGATCTGAATGTGCTTAGCAATAACCTTGCAAAAGCACATCCATTAGCATCGGGCAAACATCTCCAACAGCGACTGTTTGTGTGGTTTTTACCTGGCATGCCAGAAAAAGCTGAGCAAGGGATGAGGTAAGAGTGCATTTGGCATCTTCTCTTCATTCCACTCAAAAGCAAAGAAAGTCCCGCTCCCTCCATCTGGTGTCTGTAAGGGATCTCCTTTACTGTGTTTCTGCAGGATGGTGGTATGAGGACTCGTTTTGTTGGAAAATACGAGGTAGGGATAATAAGACAGTGCAACAGCAAAATCTTGTAAGAGAAGAATTAAAGTGTAAATCCTATGTCTTCCTCCTTTCCCCTCCAGAAATGCCCCGTTCTTAGTTCTACCAAAGAGTAGGGATCCCAGCAGCAGGGAAATCTCAGCAACACTGAGACTCTGAGATCCTCGAGGGAGCCTTAGGCCCCACTGTACCATAGGAGAAGCATTTTGAACCAAGCAAGGGTCTCACAGGCCTCTGGGAGCTGTGCATGGTCATTTTAGATATAAAAATGCGCTAGATTAATTCCTGCAGCATGAATTGCACCTTGTAGTGCCATTGATTGCATTATTTCTGCAATTTCATTCCTCTTATTCTGAATTTTATCTGCAAAAAATAAAATTAAAATAAAAAATTTACTATCCCCCACTTTGTGCTGTCACAGGATAAACTTACTTCCTCCAATAACTTTACTAAACCAGTGGTGCAGATCCTGTGTTAAAAACCTGCAGCTGTGACAGGAATTTCAAACGTATATCTTCAAAATCCATCTTTTGCCTCTTGATTTTATAGTCTTCTAAGCCATTACTTCAAAAAGGGATGTTGCCTATTTTTTATTTCTTGGGTTCAGTAGTTTGTGATAAATGAATCTCTAGAGAGAAAATAGCTAAAGAAGATGAATAGAAGAAAAATGTTCATTATTAGCTCAGGCAGAAAATTAATCCCTTTTCAGAAATTCAGGAAGTTGATAATAGTGATTTTTTTTTTACATATATAGATGATTACCCTCATGACAAATCTATCACTTTACCTTCTCAAACAAGTATGATATGTTTTGTCTTTTTTTTACTCTTGACAAGGGAATTCATGACATAATGTCACCCTGTTGGAAAATGTGTATGTTTCTGGTAATTACTGGAAATGATGATGTTCTTAATTTCCATATTATGCAGGGTGGTTGTGATTAAAAAGTTAGACATTGACATGCAAGAAAGTGCCAGGATAAGTCAGTTAATTTCTCCTAGCTGTAGAAGGCATTTCTCTGTGAGGAGACACACTGCCACTCATGTGCTTTTTTTTAACTGTTCAAAGCAATCCCTGTAAAAAGCAGAGTTGTGATCCCTCCCAGATGCTGAATTTCTTTGCTATCTCCAGTGGAAGTGCCCCATCACTCATGTAATTTTTTACCTGACCAGGAACTCTGGGATACTTTTTTATTATTGCCACACAAAATGAAAGAACTCTCTTGTTATCCATTTCAGGTCTATATGTATTATTTTCAGAGACACAGAGCTGAAACTTCATCTAAGCACCTATCCCCCTACAGTGATGTGTTGCATCTGAAACGAAGGCAGAAAACAAGGTGTCATACTGCCTTTCTTATCTGTAAATCAAAATAGTATTTCTGCCTTCTTAGACATACTCTGCCATTGGACTTCATTTAGTATTTCTCTCCAAGTTGTTCTATTACAAAGTCAAAGCCAAGGGTGACAGAACCACTCTGTCACCACATGTACTGGTCACTCCTCACACTTAATGAGTGAAGTCACCACTTGTATTAAACCTTGCCCAGCCCTTTTTAACTCCCCAGCCACATTTAACATGTCACATCTGGCCACCCTTAGGCGTGGTCGGCATCTTTATTCAAAAAATGTGATGCTTACCTAAGATGTTTGCCAAAGCAGAAGACAGAAGCAAAGCCAAGATTTAAGGCTCCCTTGGGAAATGGCAAGAGAGGCTGGCAGCACAGACCCTGAAGGTGTCCTCCTGAAGACCACTGGGAGAGAAGTATTTGGTAAAAGAGGATGAATCAGAAGAAGGGCTGATGTGCTCACGAATGTGCCAGAACAAGGCAAGGTTTGGGTTAATGGGTTGCTGCAACACAGGCAGCCCCTTAAAGCTTTCTAAACTTAGAAAGGGAATTTTTTTCTGACTGTTCATGGTAGAGATGTAATCCTTTAATGCAGTGAGAATTTAAAGCATTGCAACACACTTTTCACTCTCAAAGTGGGAGGAAAAGCCTAACTCCTGAGAAGCATCATAAATTCACAAACTAAAAATAATAAAATAAAAAGGAATCACAGCATCTCTTTTTATTTTCTGCCCCCTTTCCTTCCATTTTGCACCTTGTTTTGCCAGTTTTTTTAGTCTAAAATTATTAATCGTTACAAAAAATTATTGTCACAGAAAATACAAACCTCTGCGATGTCAGGTTCTTGGCAAATTGAAATATTTTGTAAAGATGGGATGTGTTTATTGAAAAAATTTGCAGTTGACTCAACTCCCGTCATGAAAGTAGTCCCGTCAAAAACATGCAAAATGCAGATAAAGCCCCCATTGGCAGTCTGTTCCTCTGGACTATGGTTAAGGAGTCTAAGTCCTGTGGGGTCAGGAGGCAAAATGACAGCCTGTTACATAGACTAGACTACAGAATAACCTGACCTGATTTTTATAGCATATGACCCAAAGTCTTCTAAAATTCCCTGTCCAAAGGGGAAGGGAGAGGAAAGAAATCTTGTGTTAAGTGCCTAGATTAAATTCCAATAAGCTACTGTATTATAATTGAATGATTGATAAAGGAATAGCGCACTATAAAATGATGTGAAAAAGATGAATACTGTTCACTAAGATTTATATGCTAATAAAGGACAGTTTTTGCTCTGAACTAATTATGAAATCCACCTCCTGCAAATGATTGAATAGGCTCAAGTTGCTTCTTCCTAGAGTTTCTTTGCCGTTGGTTATCTTTTAGCAAGAAAGTTCATTATGTGCAACGTAATGGTATAATGAAAAGCAAGAGAAGGAATTGTCATCAGTTCAAGAGGGTTTGGGTTTTTTTTATCTTGACAGGCTTTCTGGGAGTTTCATTTAGCTTTAAAACGTCCAAAAATTGTATTTAGATCTTGGATGCAATGTACAAAAATTTCAAAGACAAGTTTTTAGCCTGAGCACCAGTGAAGACAAGTGGAGCCCTCACATATGCTCTGGAAGCTGATGTGTGATGATCCCTGCCTCTGCTCCAGCAAGGTGTGTGCCGGATCACTGTGGCTTATTGAAAATGGTTTTTCAGGTACAACTGACAAAAACAGGGTCTTTTTCGTATTATTCCTATGAAACTGTGGAGCACAAGGAGCTGTCAGGGTGAAGTTGGTGGAAACGTAGGATAATTGAGGCAGAGAAAGACAAAGACCCTCTATCTAGTTCTTCGCTGGGAAGAGGTGGTAGCAGGAAGCAGGTGTTACTGCATAAACAGGACAGATGTGTAGCAACTCCCTTAGAAGGTTTCCCTTTCTCCTGCAGGGCCCTCATTTGCAAAGTCACCTTGCTCTCACACAACTTTTGTCTGATCTCAACCTCTCTCATCTAGCATCAGAGGCCTTTTGGTCCTACCAAAGGGTGCTTAAAACTTGTGCTGCCTGAAAGAAGTCCTTCTTTATTTTTCTGAAGCATCTGTTCACAATCTAATTTCAAAGCATAGCTGAAAATCTTTTTTTGTTTGGTTTTGCTCTTTTTTCCCCATGCCAGTGCTTTTAAATTTCTTAATCACTTTGTTGTTGTTGTTTAATTTGTAAATTTTTGGATGTGGTCCTTTTCCTTTTTTTCTTTTCAGAGTAAGAATACAACTCTAAATTGCTGTATGACAACATATATCAAAAATTTATTAGTTAATAATATTTAAAAACCAAACAAACAACCCAACATCCTCCATCCTCTTTCCATTTAAATCAGTGTAATGATCTAGACCTGTGTTGTTTCACCAAACAAAAAAGCACAAGAAATAAATCAGTTCTTTGAGAACATGAAATAGTTAACCCTGATGGATTTTCACACATCAGATGTGGTCAATTTTTTTAGTTTTCTTTTTCCCCCCTAATAGTACAAGTTCCCTGCCTGATGGTTGGATGCTTCCTATGACACTGTAATTCCTGACATACATAGATGTATGTGCTCCTTCGTGCATGGTAGAATAACTTTGGTTTTCCTTTCCAATCCCTTAGTTCCCTCTCCAGCCTCTCCACATTTTCCTTCATCCATATTTATACCAACAATGATGAAATGAGGAGAGCTACCTGCTATCGATTACTTTAAGGCCAAAGAAATTGGGGTACATACTGTGTTACGTTTTTCAGTTTATGTGGATTTTTTAATTCTCTCAATTTATAGACTGAAGTCAGGAAATGCCTTCCTCTGACAGCCAGCCAGCCACAATCCAAGGCTCTAACAGAAGAGGAAGAGTAACAAAGCTGGTGAATAGGCTGGAGCCCAAATCTTATGAAGAATGGCTGAGGGAGCTGGGGTTGTTTAGCCTGGAGAAAAGGAGGCTCAGGGGAGACCTTATTGTTCTCTACAGCTACCTGAAAGAAGTTTGTGGCCAGGTGGGAGTTGGTCTATTCTCCCAACTAAAAAGTGACAGGAAACATGAGAGGAAATGGCCTCAAGTTGTGACAGGGGAGGTTTAGTTTAGATATTAGGGAAAAAATATTCATGGAAAGGGTTGCAAAGCATTGGAACAGACTGCCCAGGGAAGTGGTTGAGTCACGATCCTTGGAAGTATTCAGAGAACATGTGGATATGGCACTTAAGGATAGGGTTTAATGATGAACATGCTGATGGTGCTAGGTTGACAGACTCGATCTTATAGGTCTTTCTGATCCTAAATATTCTATGATTCTATGACTCTGAGAACTTCTTCTTTCCCTTCCTTCTGCCCCCTCCTTTTCCCTCTTGAAATCACTGGTCCAGACGGTCTCATCTCAGCCAAACACATCTTTTAAATTGCATGCAAACATACCTTTCAGATCTTTTCAAACTCCTTTTTCAAGGGAAAGGATTGGAAAATTCACAGTCCTTAGTGTGGGTGGGAAAAGCCTTGAGAAAGAGATATCCAAATACATCATGCTGAGCTTATGTCAGAGGCTACTTCTCCTGAGCACCTTTTGAGCCATGTTAAAACTGAAAGATGCATCTAATTTCTCCTTAAATAATATTTTTGTACCAAATATTTTACATCTCGTACTAGGTATTTGGGGATAGAATGTCCTTTTAAAAATGGTAATAATTAGGAAAATAGCATTTAGGTTTCACAGTTCTCAAAAATGTTTGAACTTGGGAAAATTCATGCTCCGAGAACAAGAAATACAGATGATGTTAGTCTGAAAGTAAAAGTAACTGAAGGTGTAAAGGTATGAAGATCAAGAAGTTCCACTAGAGGTATTCATGCAATATGACAGTTGCTATTCTTTCCTCTGTAATAGATGCCTGTGGCTGAATACACAGACTTGGATAGGTACACTCAGATACTGTAAAACTCGTCCTACTGAATCCAGGAATCCTGAGAATTCAACTGAGAGGTTGGGAAAAAATCTGTGAATGTTGAGTTACAGCTGTAGAATATAAGAATTCTGCGTCTATCATCAGTGCAATAGTTTAGAGGGGAGGAAATCTCATCTAAAAGCAAGTACAACAAGTATGATTTGCCTGAGTTTATCCTTTGAACTTAGAGAAAAATGTTCTCCACCTAGGTGAGCAAGAGCCAGCTGCCTTCTTGCTTATATACATGCATGTCTGGTCCTGTAGAGTGGGCAGAAACTGAGCTGATGCACTGAGCAAGTATAATTTAAATAACAGGTTTAATTATAGTCCCTGAACTGGAGTGTCAGGTTTGTGACAAACGTGTGGTAATTTCCACTGCACTTTATAGTCAGCAAATGTTGATCAACAGGTGCTTCTTACTTGGTATTTTGAAGTTTTGATTTAAAATACCTGAGATCAAAGCAGTTCTAAGAAAAATATATGCATGCATTAGATTCTAAAAGTTTATTCATTTTATCAATTTATTGTTTTTCACGGTACCCAGTAGCAACTGACATTGAAAAGCCACTGATATGACAAGATAATATGCTTTTAGAAGCCAGTATCGTTGAGTGCTGGAAAAAGAATGAGAGAAATTAATAGCTATTGTACAGACTTAAAATTTGTGTGTGGTGACAGTTGTTTTCCTGGTTATCAGTGGTATGTCAATAATCGCATGCTATTCAGGGGATATATCATCAAACCATTCTAAAGGCTGAGAGCTATACATTTTCATTAATCAGTCAGAGCTGTATTCCTACAATACTTGGAAAATCTGCCCTTAAATCTTCCTTTTTGTTTACAGTATGAAGGAAACCTCATATTAAAATTATTTTTGTCTCTGCTAAGCAAAGAACAATGTTGTTAATGCAAAAAAAAAAAAAAAGTAAAAAATGGTGCACAGTTTATTTTTAGAAGCCATTTTCTAAACATTTCATTTGTTTTATGTCCAGTACCTGCACTAAAAGTGAATGCCAAAGTGGGAATTACATTTTAGAAAGAAACATTTTTTTACTCATTAAAATATACTTTATGCCTTTTTATGAGGCTCTCTGGAGAATTAAAGCAAATACTTGATTCTCAGGAGGACTTTCATTTGCTCAAAAGGGAGAATTTTTCATTTTTTTATAGAACATGTTAACTTAGAAGAAGTTATTCAAGCAAAATGGGTTGTTGAATTCCTATTCCTTTGTTTTTCCCAGTATCTTTTGCTTTTCCACAAGACTCTCAAAAAAACCCACCTCCGTGTATTTGAAGGTTTTCCTGGTAATGTTAAATCAGTATTAGAAATAAATAAATTACTGAAGAAGATATTTTGAAATTCAAAAACTGTCGATTTTATTTCATCCCTTCTAATTAAGGCATACTTTTTCTGTTCCCTCAATTTTTCTTTCCTTTCCCCCTCCCCTAAACCTCTGCAGCATTTCAGAGACATACATGGACAACTGCAGATTTTTGCCTTGTTTCTGTAGTCATATACTGGAATTCAAGAAATGAGTTGTATCTAATCTGTTCAATTTAGATGCCTCTGATGTCAAAACCCAAGTGAGATACACTGAATACCACCTTGATCTCCTCAAGATAAGAAGGCAGTTTTTTGTTGTCTTGTATCTGCCCCTATGATTTCCATAATTCCCTATTAAGAGAAAATAAAAGGGCTTATTACCTGTGTTTTTAAATTAATCACTTCTGTTTTCAAAAAAAGTAACGTTCACTGAACAAAAAAAATTACTTTGTGTTAATTCTCTGCTCTTTTTCTTTGGCAAATTTTAGCAACCTTGCCAATTACAATCATACTTAAAAAATAATGTGTTGGTTTTATTTTTTCAGCTGTGTTGGCCAAAACCTGTATAATAACTGAATATAAGACATATATTACCTGAAATAACTGAATATAAGACATATATTTCATTTATACATGAGCAGATTTTTGCTTTACTATTTGCAACATGAGGATGAGAAATTCCAATAATCAGTTATTGAATACAGAACCTGATAGCAAAACAGTGAGAGCTTCATGAGCCCTACTGAATGAAAGCCATTGCAGGCAATTACAGGGAAAGAGCTGTGAGTCCCATTCTGCAGTCCACCAGCCTGGTTTTTATGCCTTTCCACTTGCAAACTTCCATCCTCACGAAGTGTTTTGGCATCCATAACTGACAGAATTGAGCCCTATCTTTCAGTGCACTGATTCCAACCATCCCTGACTCCTCTGGAGGGACTCCCCTAAGAAGTTTTATGTCAGTTCTGCCACAGAGTATGCTGTGTGAAAGTGAGGCTTGAATTTTTCTCCATGCATAAAATGTTGTGAACTTGTCCCAAGACTTGACTTGACAATTGCTTAACTCCATGAACAGGGCCCCCTCAAGTCCAGGTCCTCTCTGGATGACTCCAGAAAGAGAAATTGCAGTTCATGCTACTCCACCACAGGGAGAATGGAATGATGTATGGTCCCTCCAGGCTTTCTGCTTCTCTTAAAAGCACTGATCAAAATGCCGCTGTATAACCAGAAGACTTGGGGGATGATACCGTAGAGGTGCTCATGACTTCCTATTGCAAAGTGGAGGAAAGATCTTCATGAAAGTGACACAGCAGGACTATATTTTGGTTTTGCACTCTAATAATGTTTGTGTTTCTCCTAGAGTGCCGATGAAAGCAATAACTCCATTAGATACCAGTGGTCTCTTTCTGTCACTTATACCAATCCTGTTAGGTGTTCATCCAGAAGCAATTCAAAGAAAGGCTGGCTGATTAAGAAAGACCCAGTTGTGTGATATTATAAATACTGGCCTATGGCTTTGCCCTTAGTGACCTAAGGGGTACCATAGGTTGAATTTTTATTAGCAGTGCTTCCCCCATAAAGCTATTTTCCTTCAAACCTCACATATTAAATTGATTATGCACCATGTCATTTTAAAAGTATGCAGTTGCTGTTGATTTATATGGTCAGACTGCCTGCCAACTCAGCAATTTCCATCCTAAAATAACAGATCCAAAAAAACCCCAAGTCCCACAGTCAGCTGCTTTATGTTGTAATGAGTCAGCTACAGATCTGTGCAACCACTGATTTCAGCCTATTTGTCCAAAGGGACAAGCAAAAACATGCAATTTCATAGCAATTACAATCAGTGAAGAACTCTACATGGAAATGGTCAGCAGAAATATCAAGAAAGGGATTTAGACCAGAAAACATCTTCTGCTATTTTCTACGTGTGCTTACTTACTATCTATAGACACATATATATGTTTCCAGTAGACAGTCAAGTGACAATCACTGACCTTATTGCCCAGTTTTAGGAAAAGAAAGCGATGATAAAAAGCCGAACCAAAACAAAACCAAAAAAAGAAAAACCCAAACCTGGTGAAGTCAATGGAGTGGCTGAACGTTTGCAACTAAGTGTGCAGTTAAGTGAATGGATGCTGGCAAATCAGTGCAAGTTTTAGTAGTGTCTCTTAATACTGTAACAAAATGAATGAAAAATTTTCTATGCATGCTTATTTGAGATGTAAACCAGACAGGCCTGTGTCTGTCATGTGTGATACTTTACCACTTTACAGCAGACAGACTAACGGAGAGCAGTAGTAAGTATGGCAAATGTGCAGTCATAACTAAAAGCAAAACACAAAGAAGCATCCCACAAAGCTAAATAAGGCTCCCACACTCTTCATGTGTATAATATGCATCTTGGTATTAATTAGGAAGGAGTAAAAGAAGAAATTAGTCTATGTTTACTTCTAGTAGTTCAAGATACAGTGCTGATCTCTTCAGAATATTATTATGTGGCTACATGTGTTGACCACTCAAAACCTGCTACAGGTGTTTCTTTGTGACTGCTTTGTGACTGCTTTTTGTGTTCTTTGTGACTGGAACACAAAAAGCTGTAGAATAAATACAGAGAAAGAAGTGGCATTCTTGTAGTTCTCTAGTGGTAGCAGGAAAAACAACAAGAATCCAGCCTATGTAGTATAGCTTGTATGGCCCGTCTCTGTTATCTTCGCTTTTGGCATTATGAAGGGCACCAGGCACTGAGGGCCATAATTGTTGTGAAAGAGCCAACAATCACTGCAAATGCTGGCTTTCATCATTCTAATTACTTATGACCATAATCATGTGTGACTTCGTCTTTTTAAGGTGATCTATAGAACCTCATACTTAACTTGCGTATTTTTTTCTGTTAATGATGCATAGTTAAGCCTAGAGCAATAATGTAATGAGATGAATCCAATGGAGTTCATTTGTGGGGCCTGTGAAAGAACCCTCTTTAACAGACCTTGCATTTAATGAGAATATGGTATTGATTAAATTAGACCCACAATGGCATAAACAATAACACTGAATTTCCGAAGTGTGCTGATTGAGCAACTACTTCAGATTTAGGCTCTAGGGTTAGAAATGCGATGAATGCATATCCATAAATAGTCTTTGCGTGGCATCAGTAGTAATTAGTGTAATTATATGCCAATGTCATTTGCTTAATATATGAGCTGGCAGGATGGTTGAAAGTAGGGTTTTTTTCTTGCCTTTTCTGTTTAGAATTTGGTTATTAGGATGAGATCGTTAGTTTACAATTAAGTCACTTTATTTCCTCTAGCTCTAATATTAATGGAACACTTCATCATTGGAGCCCATATCTTGCCATTCTGGTAAATAGAGGGAGGAATTCCTATGGGGTTTAGCTTCCCACTCCATCATTAAAGCTGCAGGAGGAATTTCTTACATGTATTATATGAGACAATGAGGCAATTTCTTACTAAGTCATTTTTGTACACACATTCCCATCTTCATGCCTCCAGTGGCTCTTTGGATCTTCCCCTCAACTCTCTGCCAACACAATCCATCAGTTCAGATGTGGAAGAAGGCTTTGCTTTGCAGGGAGGGGAAAACTGAAAGTGGCTATATGACAGTTTTACCAATCCAAATCAGCCCTAAACATTCAGTTCTAGGATATGTGTCTGGCAGCAGTTGACATCAAGTCCCTCTGATGAAAGCTTTTTCTCCTTGGTGTGGAAGGGCAATAAGGGAGGAGACCTATTCTTTGGATCACCCTAAACTATGAGTGTGCCACATAAATAAACCCCTGTTGTTATCACCACGTGAAGCTTAAAAACAAACAAACAAACAAAAAAATAAAAAGGTAGGAGAGATTCCTTTCTTCCCCACCTGTATTAAAAAAAAAAAAAAAAGAAAAAGGAAAAAGAAATTGGCTGAGGGTTTTTTATTATTGGTACAGCAGGATGTGTCTGAGCAATCCTTCTCTCCCTCCGTGCCGTTCCCCTCTAGCGGTGGATCAGAGGAGGAGCACTGCTACCTTCCCGCAAAAGCTGCTGCAGAGCACGGCAAGCTCCTTGCTATGGAACTGGGCAGCAAATGTCTTGAGTCGCCTTTTAGGATGCAAGTTTATAAGCAATTGTACCTGTTGGTTTAAATACTGTATTTTCTGGGCAAGTAATCATATCCTTTCATAGGTTTTCTATACAACTACAACTATATACCTACAACTATATACCACTGTTTTAAAGCACATACTTCCCTTTCACAGTTCTCATTGCCAGCAGTATCTGCTCAGAGCATGAGGCATGCTATTACAGTAAAACACTGTATTTTAATCCCAATTCACTAGTTGTATCTTTTATCCTTCTAAGTCATTCTAGATATGTTTTGAAAGAATCCCAAATGTAATCCACCCAAGAATGTGTGCTATGGCTTTTTACCAGCGTAGCTGTGTTTCATGTACTCACAGGGATATATGTCCCTGCATATAAACTCTGTGCCTGAACTTTATGAACTGGGTATCTTGAGTTCATTGAAAAATCCCCTCTGTGTGGTTCCTAATAGAAGCCCTGGGCAGCTGTATTGGGTGACCATGTGAGAATGTGTCAGAGTGGGACTGTTGCCAAGGCTGGCCTCCTTCCACCCTCTCTCTTTGCCCGTCAGCCCCTGGAGGAAGGTGCACACTGGAGAGCTTTGCCCCTTGACAGCAGGATTAGGTGTTTTCTCTATTTGCTGAGGGGGTGGGACTGCAGAAAGGCTGGAGCTGAGCAGCTGACAGGGCTCTGAAAGCAGTTAAATGGAGGGCTGGGGATATTGCCTGAGAGTGGAAGTCCTGTCCTGGCATTCCTTCATCCATCCCACATTCCAGCCTCCTACATTCATCTCAAATCTTTTCCAGAAACCTTCCCAGGAGAAACAGCTGCCTCATGCTTAAGGGAGGAAATACTGAAAGCTCCTGAGGTATTAAATCTTGGAGAATTAATGCAATCTCTTCACTTTGGCAACACAGTGTTTAACTTGTTTCTTGTCACAGTCAGGGTTGGAAGAACTACTTTAAAATTTTCTGTTTATTTGAATAAAGGATGGTACCTTCTGCAGGCTCTCAACAGTCCTAAAAGTGGTCAGCTCTTTGGTATTAAATCATACAGCTTAACGAGATTTGAAAAGCCATGTTGAGAAAAGGATGGCAGTTGATGTGCTATTGGCATATGGACTCAGATTTTCAAGGTCTCAAGGTACCTTAAGGTTGTTCATTTAAAGGTGGCCCTTTAGTGGTTCTTTTTAAGTGTCCACTAATATTTAGTACATTGATGGATCATTTAGCAAATATCAATTTTTGACCCTTTGAGACCCTAAATAGCTTAAAAATAAGAAATGTGTGTCTTTCTGTCCTACAATGGCTGAAGTTCTTACTCTAATGCTATTGGGAAGGGAGAGACTAATATTAGTCTGGTATAGGGCTGACTCCTAGTGATCACTCACAGACAGAAGTAGCAGCCTGACAGGAGTCTGGCAGAGAGAGGCTGAAGCCTAAATGTCCACGTGTATGGATTTGTTCTTGCTTGTATTGATGCAAACAGGCAACCTCTGAGTTGAGTTGGACTTGCAGCAGATTAATGTTAATTGTTAAATGAAGTGGTCAGATTTTTTTAAGTAAATATTTTGAGTCATAGATGTATGTTCCAGTTCACATAAGAGTATGGGTCAGCTTGTGTTAACACTTGAAGTGCTGTAAATCCAGAGTAGCTTCCTTGAGGCAGTGGCTTCAGCATAGATTTTACCAGAGTGTAAAGGGGAAGAGGTACCCTGAAGAAGGGTGGTTAAGACATGGAAGGGAAATTAACTGCTGTGGTATACTCAGTAATTTTGCTAGAGGTAGGTAGGATGCAGAGGAGGTAGAGGTGACTCTTCAGAAAAATAAACAGCAGTTGTTCTTAAAAATAGACACCAAATGTCCCTAACTAAATGGATATGAAGCACTTTTCCTTCTCTAAATTTCTTCCAACTTACTTGCTTCACACATTTGGCAGCACTTTGAGGATAGCTGCATTTGCTGTAACCTATAGCATGTCATTTAATCAGTTCTCAGTGTTGTTGCCAGGTCACTGCTCTTAAGTGTTTGTAGGATTAGCAGCTTCATACCTGGCACTTGAGGATAACAGCTTGGACAACTTTAAGGAAGCTTAAAAATCAATATGTTTTCAAAGCAACATGTGGGAAGTGGATCTGCTAGGTGCGGGTGAAGCAGAGGTTTTGGGGAAATTTGGGCAGAAGAGGTGATATGGGGCAAAAGACAAGGAAACTCCAAAAACCTGGTAGGTGATAGGGCTGTGAGGAATGGTGGGTGGGGCAGGGAAGGGGGCAAGAAGTTAAGATAAAGCTTAACAGGGGGAAGATAAATTAAAAGGACCCAGAATTACATTGAGCTTGGAAGATGCTGACATGTTATGATTCTGAAGGAAATCTAATGGTGAGCAAAAAAAGACATGGAGGGGAGAGGAAGGAAAAGAGGTGAACAGATTTTCAGGCAAGAAACACATGTCTATTTGGCAGCACTTTGATTTGTATGTCTTCATGCTCATGGGAAGTTAGAAAGGAAGAATGGAGGCTGCAGTAATGAAAACAGGAATATGTGTTAGAGTTGAAGTAAGGATCTTCTCTAAGGATGGAGAGGGAAGGGTGAATTTTGAAGAGGATAAAGAGAATAATATCAAGACTTGGGGATGGTTTGAATGTGGCTAAGGGGAAAGGAATCAAACACAACCCCCAAATGTAGACTGGAATATTAGAAAGAGGAGTACTATTGTCAATAGAACTAGGAAAGTTTTGTGAGGAAAGGTAAATTTGTTTTGGCCATAACCCATCAAAAATGACAAAGAATTACACACTTTCTTGGTTAGCTTATTCATACTTAAACAATGATTTATTTTTTTTTTATTGAATTAACACAGTGTTAGCTTCCAGCAACTGAAACAGTTGCCAGCTAATTTAAACTACTCTTACACAGACCCATAAAAAGCATCACATTTCATACCTCTGTTGAAACGGTGTTAGTTCTTGAACTATATAGCTCTTTCAGATACCAGTGAGGTAGGAGAAAAGGGAGAGTGTAATTGGAAGATCCTGAAAGTTGGTAAGGAAATGTAAGGCAAAATGTTAGGACCTTAAGTTGTTAGTCTGTATATGCAACATGCTCTAAGATGACCCTGCTTGAGCAGGGAGGTTGGACCAGGTGACCCCCTGTGATCCCTTCCAACCCTACCCATTCCATGATTCTGTGATTAGTTGCAATTTGGTACTACATTTGTTTGTGCATTCCACGGGCCTTGGCCTTCCTTGTCTCCTTTCTACTTACAATGACAACCTCTCTGTATTTATTCCAAGTGTCCTGACCCTGATTCCATCTCCTGTGTATTTCCTGCTTATGCTTGAGTAATGACAAGAATCCTTTATGCATTCAATTATGATGGCTAGTATTACTCTTGATGCCTTCCTGGACCACAGTTCAGGAAAAAGCTGTTTCTTGGCCCCTATTGATATAGCTACAGAGAGCCATTTATACCAAGAATTTTTACAGTAACACAAAAATTACCAGTTTCAGTCTATACATCTGAAAGTCACAGCTCTTTCTTTCAAGATTGACAGCAAAGTTTGTTTTCTGCCAGCTGTCAGGTCCAGGGCATCCATGAAAAATCATCTCCTAATGAAGCATTATGGGCTACCCAAGTGGGAGAGCCTGACAGCTGTTTGACAAACATTCATCAATAAAGTGGCAGCATCATGACTCGGCTGATAAATAGCACTGAAACTATGAGTTGCCAATATTATCGTAGCATTCACAAAACTAAAAAATCAGTGAATTACTCATTTCTTCCCCTCTCTGAGCCTCTTCTTTTGCCATCCTCTGCTCCCAAAGTGGGATGGTGGTGCTGATGCCAACCTGGCTGTTCCTTCTGGAGAGGTGAGAGCAGCCCCTGCTCCTGAGGAAGACTTGAGGGCAGATACACTTTTCTTCCATTCCTTCTGTCAGGCCCCATGCAGAGTGAAGTCCCACAGGGACACGCCTGGATCCCAGCAAAAGCACATAGTTTTAGAAGCAGAGGAGTTACTGTGGGAAGGAGATTCCTGTGACAGTGGGATACTCGTAGTAACCAGTCTACTGTGTGACAGCACAGCTCTAAATTCTTGAGGAATGTGGTGCCTTTTATCAACAAACAGATGAACATACTACTTCTTTTCAGTGTCTCAATGCAAAAGAGAGACTGTAGTGCAGTTGAGTTAAAATGTATTTATAAACCTAATGCTTCCTCCAGCTGGGAGCTGGAGCTATTTCTATAGTTTGTTAGCTACCCAGGGACAGTAGTGGCTGATCTGCGATAAGAGAAAATTATTCATGTGATATGTCTGGAATACAGATTGCATCCTTTATTTTTAAACTATTAGAGGAAGGACATGCACATGCGGGGTGGAAGGAAATAAAAAAAAGTCAAAGTTTTAGGAAAGCCAGTCCACCTCCTGCCCCTCCCCTCAGCAAATATTTCCTTCTGCAACATCAAGGCCAGTTTCAATCATTTATCAGCAGTTCTGGCTACCCAGGAGGGTCCTGGTCAACTGGAGGTCAGCAAATGTGACACCTATCTACAAGAAAGGTCAGAAGAAAAATCTGGGGAACTACAGTTCTGACCTGGGTGCCAAGGAAGGTCATGGAACAGATCATCCTGAGTACCATCATGTGACACGTACAGGACAACCAGGAGATCAGGCCCAGCCAGCATGGGTTTGTGAAAGGCAGGTCCTGCTTGTCCAACCCTTTCTCCTTCCATGACAAGGTGACCCGCTTCATGGATGAGGGAAAGGCTGTGACTGTTATCCAACTGGACTTTAGTCAAGCCTTTGACGGTTTCCCACAGTATTCCCTCAGAGAAACTGACTGCTCATGGCTTGGACAGATACAATCTTCACTGGGTTAAAAGCTGGCTGGATGGTTGGGCCCAGAAAGTGGTGGTGAATGGAGTTACATCCAGCTGGAGGCCGGTCACAAGTGGTGTTCCCCAGGGCTCACTGTTAGGCCCAGTCCTGTTTAATATCTTTATCAATGATCTGGACCAAGGCATTGAGTGTCCCCTTAGTCAGATGAAGCAGATGAAGCTAAGTTGGGCAGGAGTATCAATCTGCTGGAAGGTAGAAGAGCTCTGCAGAGGGATCTGGACAGGCTGGGTCAATGGGCCAAGGCCAACTGTATGAGAATCAATAAGACAAATTGCTGTGTCCTGCACTTTAGTTACTTTCAGGCATTGGAACAGGCTCTCCAGGGAAGTAGATGAGTGACCATCCCTAGAGGTGTTTAATATTTGGGATAGTTTAGGGATGGACTTGGTAGTGTTAGGGTAGCAGTTGGGCTCAATGATCTTAAAGGTCTTTTCCTACCTTGACAAATCTATGACTCTACGATCAGGAGTTTTGCTTTCCTTTACAGTACTAAGTGCTATCATCAACTTACAGTATTCATTATTACTATTATAATTGAAGAAAACTGAGCCAGAAGCTACCCATTTTTAAACCAAGCATTGTTTGCTAATCAGGGTATTATATTTCATTTAAGGAAATCACAGTCTAATTTCCTGCTAAGCAGTCTATTACACTGGGGTGGGGAGGAAGCGGTAACTGCTGTTTCTACTGTTGTTTTAAACTGCTTGTCTGCATTTTCAATAGATAAAGTTTGGGGTTGTCTGTTTCATATGTATGTAATGATTAGGGAAAAGGTGCTTTAGAAAGTTCTGATGACTTTTCTTGTGAACCAGACTGTGCTGCTGCACCCCTTCTGGGACACTGTGAAGAATTTGTGGTAGTCAAAAGAGCAGAGACCAAATAAAAGCAACAGATGTGGAGAAGCATCAGCAGCAAAGGTCTGCCATTACCCTTTCAGCTGCAGGTTGAAAGTTATTCAGAACATGATAGCTGAACATTTATTCTCTTTGTAGCAATTACTCTCAACATAAGTTCCTTCTAGGACATAACTGGGTCACTTGAAATGGGTTTTGCTATCCGTCTGCTATGAAGCCTTGCATGAAATGTATAAATGGGTCAAGAATATTAAAATCTTGTAGGGAACCGTTTTCAGGTTTAGATCAGGATATGTGAGTATGTGCTCACAGAGACCAGGTTTAAGGAATGTAGCCCTGCATTCATAGACTGCCTGCTGGCAGCGGGGAGGTCTGTGCATACTAAGACAGATTGACTTCTTTCCACTTGGACAGTAAAAAGAATACAGGAACATGCTAGGGTAGCCAGAAAAAAATTGAAATTAGATTACTCTATACTTGCTGCTGAGAAATGCAGAACAAGAGCATCTCCATTCATATAACATTTCTTCACTAAGGCATTCAACTAAGGAGGCATGAGGGAGTGCAGTTTTGCTCTTGTTAGAAATAAAACAGCCCTCATCTCCTGACTTAAAACCAGTGCTCTTTGGCAGTATTGCTTCTGCTTGGCTTAAGCAATAGCTCCTGTCTTGTTTCCTTCCAATTTTAGTATTGTGCACCTAAATACAGCTTTGCTTATCAGTCATCCAATCCTTTACAAGAACAAGGCTGATATTTTTTAAGCAAAATCATTAGCTAAAGACATTCAATTGCAAAGCTCAAACCATCAAACTCATTGATTTCTTGTCTTGCTGAATTTCTAGGTTGACTTGTCAGATCACTTCCAAACATTGCTTTGGGGGAATATTTGGGAAGCAGAGCTTAATTTGTACTTGCAGCATGCAGGAATGATACAGCCATGTTTTAAGCACTACCTCTACCTCTAGGGTACATATCTCTAACTTTCACTGTCACACTGCAGCCAGTGCTCTGCTTCATGTTCTCTCATTGTATTGACTCAGCTTCCAGCCTGGTTCTAGTGCTCAGATGTTAATGCCAGAGAATCCCTGGTATTAGCTGCACAATACAGTGCCAGGAATTTTGGCATAGAACCCATTCAATCTATGATTTATGTTGGAGCAGTGCTAGGGTTCCTAGATGCAGTGTGGTGAAAAGGGTTCATCTTTGTCCATACCTTAAGTTATGGAGGGACAGTTGTGAAACCACAAATAGTTCAACACTTTGATTGCATTGGCTAGTAAAGACTGAAGTGGATGAAGATGAAGAGTGAGTCAGCACATTCATTGTTCTACAGACAGAATTCATCAGAAATTACATTTATGGCTGAGCAATAGTGGCTGCCTTGGCCACCTCTGTCTCTTAACCATGTGCATGTATGCATATGTATATGCACACACATACACGCCTTCAGTCTTTGATATAAATAGAATTTGTGACGCTTGCTTGGCTTCTTTACCTACGTTTAAGTGCTTCCAGGTATAGCATACGGTTCCAGGGAGCACAGTAACATCACTGTGCCAGCTGAGATCTGTGAGCAGTTGCTATTCTCTGCTAAAGCAAATGTGCTCTTTGTCCTGATGAGATGCCATTTCTCATTTACATCAGTCCTCTTGGAGTACTGCATCCTTCAGGCTGGGGTCCTAGAAGGGCAATGGAAGAAGGATGGCTTCAGCAACAGATATGGCTCATTTGGCTTCTGGATGTCCAGGTGCCACTATAGATCCCATTTTTCAGTAGATGCCTGAAAAATTTGTGTATATTTACTTCAGAAGCAAGAGATGCTTTAAATAAATAGGAATGTGGCTTGCTTGTGTGATCTCTGTAGTGAAGTAAGTGAACATGAGCACTAATGAGCAAAGTGTAAAGCAAGGTTTGGAAAACATGCAAATCCAATGACTAGTATGTTAGATTTCAGATGAGAAAAAGAAGAGGGAAAAAAGATGTGAGTATTTTCTCTCAAGCCAATATTATTACTGTGCTTGGTGAAAAGGAAGAACTGTTCTGAAATGCTGAAGCAGTCCAGACCCAAATGCATTAATTCCATGTTCAGAGGCTATATTATTGTTTGGCTTTATATTTTGCGACCCACCTGCATGTCAGTGGTAAATCCTTGCATTCTCAAAAGTTGCTCTTTCTCTCACTGGCGGTGCTACGGAGCAGCAGAAGGCTGTGCTTGGGTTCACTGAGCTGGAACATCATATTGATATAAACAAGACCTGGGACCTGCTGAAAGAGATGCCTGCTTGGCAATAACACCACCTTGAGTTCAGACGGGATGTACATCTGTGCCTCATTGATAATGTAATAACCTTCATTACATTTTTGGCTGAGACCACCTGTGCACAGCCCGAGATGTCAGCCCAGGGCAACTATTTTGATTGAGGTGATATTAACAATTCTCATTAAAACTGATGACTAGAGCAGTGCCCAATAGCACTGCTGTACTAAAGCGTCTGTCAGCATTTCTATTACAGAAGCTCTATTTTCAGGAGTTAATAACTCAGCCATAAAAGTTTGCCTACCTCTGAGCTGAAACTTGAATGCAAAATATCAGACTGGGGTTTCTTCAAAGAAACATAACCAGCCTAACTTTCACTTTTTTCTTTTTTTTTCTTTTTTTTTTCCCTGAGTCTGCTTGCCCTTTGTTAACAGTGCAATGGCATTTATCTGGCAATTGTAAGATGCCAAAAAAGTCATCTGTCTTCCCAGGCTATAATGGGAGAGCTGGAAATGCCTGGAAAGTCTTGGGAGTCTATTGGAGGAAGCATCCTCTATCTGCACTGAGAGGAACTGAAGCAGGCTATTACCTAATCTTTAACATTAGACACTGTGCTACTGTATAATATTGTCATTACCTTATTTGTACTTGAACTTTGGCGCTTTTTTTTCACTTGAATTGCAGGTATAGGCTCTATAGTAGTTTATCTGTCTGGATAATTATTGTCTGAGTAATAATGAAGGAATAAGTATTTCAGATAAAATATTCCTGGTTAAATTTCTGTAGGTAGACATGCTTATTTCAAAATAAGAATATCATCTTCATACTAAGTTTTTATACTTTCGGGAGGGCATTTAAGTAATTTCCAAAACTTAGGCATTCTGATTTTAGAATACAAATTTTTCTGCTGAGCTATTCCTGAATCATGTTCAATTTAAATATACTTGCCAGTGGGGACAAGCTCTAAAAGACACTTAGATTCATTTAAACATGTAAAGCTAATGCATAAATACAAACCTTGAAAATGTCATCTTTCCCATGCTTAACTTTACTGGCAAGTAACATGAATGTGTTTCAAGGGATTAAATCACAAGATTTAATTATACAATTCCTTACAGACACAAAATGACCCGCTAAATCAGTGGGGACCGCAAGACTGCAAATATGTGTCAGCAAAGAAGAATGTGGATAAACAGCAATTATGACACAGATCTGACAAGTCAAAAATCCAGCTGAGCTCTAGAAGTTTATATTTTGGCATCTGGCTCTTTGCCAACACCAGTGTTTCATACTTGACACCTTACATGGACAGTGTGTACTTTTGAGAATATTCTTGCACAATTATGTGCATCTTGGCGAGCCAATGTCCCCCCTGAGGAAAGGAGGGGGGGGGGGAGAGAGAGAGGAGAGAACAAATAACGGGAACATTATTGATGCCTCTTATTAGTCATAAATTATATAATCACATAATAATTTAAGTTGAAAGGCGTTTATGGAAACCATTTCTTTCCAGCTACCTGCTTGAAGTAGGGCTAGCTTCAAAGGTGTATCAAGTCCTGATCACTTTTGACTATCTTCAGGGATGCTCATTCTGCTAATTCCCTGTATGCCCCTTTCACTGCTGGACCCCTGTCACTGTAAAGAATTTTTCCTTGTGTCTAATCAGATTTTCTTGTTGCAATTTATGACTACTGGTTGTTGTTCTGCTGCCATTCATCTCTGAGAAAGGTTTGGCTCTGTCTTCTCTGTGATTCTGCTTTAGGTAGGTGAAGACTGATTAGGTTGCCCTTCTGCCTTTGTCCAGGGTAAGCAAATGTGGCAATGTTAGGCTTGGGCCCACCCTCTGCTGCATTTCTCACTACTTTATGAGTATTCCTCCTGTGATATGTGGCCAAATTGGCCACAGTGGTTTGGATGTGATTTCAGGTGCTAGAGAAAAGAGAAAAAACTTCTCCCTAGACCTGCTGGTTATTATCTTGCTCATGGAACCTGGCATAAAGCTAATTTCCATCACTGCAAGGGTGCATTGCTGGCCCACATTCCACTTGATGTTCAACAGGAGCCAACAGTGCTTTTCTGCAAGGCTGCTAATTGGGCAGGTCAGGCTGATAAAATGTCTCTCAGTATATTGATGGGTGATATTTTAATTTTGAGGGTTTGGGGGGTTTTGAGTGTTTTTGGGGTTTGTTTGTTTATTTGGGGTTGTTGTTTTGTTTTCTTTTGGTTTTTTTACAATTCATTTATTTAGAAAGCAATGCAGATAGGAAAATTAGTTCCTTTAGTCTATGGAATTAAGGCAATCAACAAAAGAAGGTAACCTCACCTGTGAGTCATATTTATTCTATAACCACTTAACACATGTGTATAAAGTTTCATCATCTATAAAATCTGGGTTTTATAGAGGGGTAAAACAGGATAAGCATCCTTTCCATGAATGTCACCTAAAGTAAAGCACAAGGCTATGCTAATTAAGCATTCCTCCAAATACTTCAGCAAGGTAGGAGGAAAAACATTATGATTGCTATAGTAGGGATAGGAAAAGTAAGACAATGGTTCAGCTTTTTCCAGAGATCCATGCAGTGAGTCATTAGGAAAAGCAATCTTTCTTCTTAGTGATGTAGCCATCTGTCACCTAAGCTATTCTATATGTGTATTTTAAATCTAGTGTCTCTACACTTTTAGTAAAAATCATTTGAAGATGGTTTGAGATACATGAGTGTTTTGCATATTTAAGTTACAAATTAACCAAGTTGTTCCTATTTTTGGCTTAAAAAACCCAAATGTTTAGGAGAGGATAAATAACCTATAAATACCTATAAATCTCCATAAAATGAAAAAGCATTTTCCATTTTTGCAAATGAAAGTCAGATTTATCTCTCAGTGTTGGAATGACTACTTTCTGGAGAAATCAATCTAAATAATGCCTTTCTGATAAGTCCTTCCCAGAGCAAATAGACTGTGCTCAGTGTATTGGGTGGTTTAGATTAATTCACATGGAGTCTACCAGCCAAACTAGAGAGGTGGGAAAGCAGATCAGTTGTTTGGCACTCCTCTGCGGCTGAGTGTGGCCAACAAGCTGTTCATGATGGCAGCAGATGTTCCTGCCTTTGCCTTATGCCAAGTTTGCTCTGTGCACTTAGTTCATGGGCCATTCTTCCCAGCTGCAAATTCCAGTGCAGGCAAAAGCCCTTTAAAGCAGAAAAATTGGATGCTGGGGCATCAAGACCTGGTAATAGTCAGTGTTTCCAGATAGGTGAATGATAGAATAACAGTGATTTACAATGTAGCAATACAGATACAGGAATTGCTTCCCTTTCCAAAATTTTCCCCAGTGCTGTTCTCCTTTGTTTCGCTGCATAAACACTGAGGTTTCCACGGCTGGACCCCATTAAAATTTGCACTAAACAATGTCCATGTTTCTTTTGATGTAGGCCATAGATGTTAGGGGACAAGGTTCCTCAAGGCCATGATCCAGCCCTGTGGAATGAATGCTGGATTTGAAAAAGCAAGTAATAATGTAAGAAGATTTTTTTAATTTATACTTTTTTTTAATCCAGAGAAATCCCAGCTTTGTTAACAAAGGGCTTCACAAACAACAAATTTAAGACTAAAGTCAGCTCTGTTGCAGAGATTATCTCAAGAGGGAAACAAACTTTATCATGTGCATCAGTGAGTATGATAGAAGTGCAAACTGCTCTCTGGAGCTCTGCATCCCCTCTGAACCTCTGAAAGGCAAGCATGTCTTGAAGCCATACGGAGAGCATATGTGTAGCCTGCTCCTGCCTGCCATGGGGAGCAAGCAAGGCTATACTGTCTGGAGCAGAGCTCCGCCCAGGGAGATGTGACTCAGAGTGTGGGGCTAGAGCCTGCACTCCAGGGGAATGGGCTCAAAAAATCACAGTTTTAAGTAAAGAGATCATAATTTCTTTTAATTTGGGAAGTTGGGAGTGTTTTGGTATTTTTTAAAGAAAATTTTTAAGAAAAGGAACTGGATGGCACATTGCTCATAATTTTAAAGGAAATACACCATTTTCTTAATTGATGATGTAACCTTGCTACAGTAAATACACTCATTGTTTCATGTTTAAGCACAGAAAGTCAAATGGCTAGTTTTATAATGCAGGTTTTTTACATATTAGAGGAAAAGAAACAGACCCATCTTAAATTTTATATTCCTTTTGTGTGACTTTTTTTGAGTGTATACCAGTTAGTAATGATTTGCCTGTTTTGTTTTTAAAAGTCAGAAAATACCGTGCACCATTTCAGAAATAAAACTTTTTTTTTTTTTTACATATTTTACTGTGAGGCACGCTGACTAGTTTCATAGAGGAGGAAGGCAGAAAGCACACATGGATCCTCCTGTGGAAATATGATGACATTGATGTATTTCTACATCTATTACTGCAAGGACATATGACACTCTTCAGTTTTCTTAAGTGGGAATTTTGGAATCTCATTTGGGACTTTTGGCTTTTATTCATGCTAGAGAGAAACCTAAGAGTCGTTATACTGCTGAACAGGATTCCAGTGCCTTTGAAGCTCCATTCCTGATTTTCAAAACTGAAACAGTGTTTAAATCCATTTTGAAAATAGGACTTTGGTTGCAAGACCATTTAACTGCTTCTGGAGTGTGTTGTCTTTCAACTATGCTAAGACAGAATCACAGGGTCTGGTTAGAACGTGTTTAAAATGCACAGTGTGTCTGTCACCTAATGGTAGCACTTAAATTTTGAGGTTTTTTAAAGAGGATATATAGCAAACCCCACCTTTTTTCTTTAAAATTGGTCAGTTATGTAAGCCTTAATTTTTCCACATACTTACTGACAGTTTGACAGAATCTTAAGTAAGCCTTGCAAGGGAATCAATTCCTCTTTTTTCTGCACCATGCTAAGAGTGATTTGATTATCTCTGTGGCTGAAAAAAAAATAAATTGTCTGCATCTGTCTTGAATGGAAAACAGATCTACATTAAAGAGCATTACATCAGAATCACTGGTGGGCTAGAAATGACTCAGCTGGGAAGTAAGCTTTCAAATAAACTATGGTTGAATTACAAGCAATTAACTTCTTCCTTTGAGTTAACAGAGATGTACAAGATACACATTCTGTTCTTTGAAAATACCTCACACTGTTAGTTGAAGAATAAGGTAGGAATAGTGTGCACTAAAGAGTGGACTATACAGATAACAAGGAAATATGTGTTGCACAGCACCTGGGATTTCTGCTTCAACCTAACCATGTAAGTAGATGTTCAGTCAGTTCAGTGGTCATCACTGCTTCCTCCTCCAGCTGAAAATGTGGCCTGACAGCTCTAATCATGCTGGCGCCTTGATAGCACATATCATGCTCTAAATTGTGTTTTAGATTTGCTCTTACTGTGCAAGAGACTACAACTCTGCAGAGCCAACACACATTTTTAATTCATATAGTAAAATTCTTACTCAGAATTGAGCTGGGTGTGGTACAAACCAAAGAATTACTTACATCACGGGCATTTTTACTTCTCTAAGATAATAAGGAGAATAAAGTAGTTAAGACAACTTCTTGATAACCATCAAAAGTATTTAAAAATATCGTAGAAAGATAGGTTTTCCATAGCCCTTTCTCATTTTAATAATTTGTGTGATCTAATTTCCTTCATGAAAGGAAGCCTCATTTTAGCAAATTAAAATGCGATATGTCAGCATCTCAGAATTTAAAAACCATGTAAAGCATACTGTAATCATTATCCAAGGAGGATGTATTTAAGGATCAGCTTATGCCAGAGGTGACAGAGCAAAGCACAGAGAATTTTGCTGTAGCTAGTCATTCACTTTGAAGATGCCCTTGACTGTTTCACCTTCCTTAAAAAAGTCAAAGAGTAAAGTTACACTGCTATGCTATTTTAGTTCACTGTTTTGGCATTTTCATGTAAAATAAAGTCTCTTCTTGGCAGCTGGGACAACAGTGACAAAAATTAAAATTGAATGATCTAGATATATCTTGAGTTTAAAAAGTCATTAGCAGAGATGGACAACCACTTTGTTGTTTGTTTTTGGATGGTCTGCTTGGGACAGGACAAGACTGTGGGAGACAAGAAGCCTAATTTTTGAGGAAATGAGGCTGTGAATCAAAGCTTGACTCCCTGCAGGAGGTATGAGTTACATCCAGTGACAAAAACCACATGAAGGATAGGAGCCAAATAGCTGACAAAAGTGGAAAAAAGGATTTTTGTTGATTCATTGTAAGAGAAATAATGAAAGCTAAAAAGATTTTGGAAAGCTGGGGCAAGAGTCACTGGGAAAGTTTCTTCCGTTTTTTCAGAGCTATTGGAAAAGTGAGAGCAAAATCTGATCTAGTCAGCTACCACTTTCAGTTTTCTAAGTCCGTTGATCATAAATACTGTGATGGTGTTAAGAGAATTTATGTTGCACGAGATTCTCGTAATCGTAAGTTATTGTATTGGCCAGGAGGTGATGTGCTCTTTAGAGGATCCAAAATTTTGTTTTGTTTTGAGAACCTGCCAGCATCCCTTAAATGATGTCAGATTTTTGTGTATGCCAGAAATGACTGCAGACTGCCATGGGACCATCTTTGTCTTAGAATCAGCCAGATTTTTTCATGTGTTTTTTTTTGGTGTCTTATTTTTCTTCACCTAACACTGGAGTATCAAAAATGTTGATTGGTAGAATTAATAGATTACGAATATCTCAAACCATTTGAGTAATGGGTTGTCAAAGGTCTTCCATCTCTGAAAATCCAGATCACCCCAAATCAATAGGAATGGAAAGTTGGCTTTTGATGGTTGTATTCATCTTGTTTTTTAATTCATTTTTGATCACGTTAAAGACACATTCCTTGGTTTTGACTCGTTGGCACTACTGCTGACAGTCTCATGATGGCAGAGGAGCATAAAAGGCAGAGAGATAATGTTGTCTTGGGGGTGAGATAGGGATGTGCTATTAGCACTCAGATAAGTCTTTCTGCATTACTTATGTAAAAGGAAGAAAAGTGTTACTTGAATGCTTTATCAGTACACAAGTTGGTTTTTTTTAAGAAAATGTACTGTGCTATTATCATTCATTTAGGGGAGGAACAAAGAGCAATGGAATGATGTGGCTGTTGTGCCATCACAAGAACTAGGGTTACAGGATATCTGTAAGATCAGGGAAGGGCACCTTCTCCCTGAGAAATCTACATTTTTCATCATTTAGATTAGATAATGGAAATTTTGTGTGGAAAAATACGTCAACTTTCACATACATTTTTCTTGTGGTAGTGAGCTGGCTGCATCAGCCCTGACGAGGGTGTAGTGGTGAGTGACCTATTGCAAGTCCTGATAAATCTGCCATGACAAATTCACAAGCTGATTGGCTCAGAATGTTACACCACATACTCAAGTGAGTCTTATTTCCTATTCTAACATAACTAGAGCCCAAACTTGCAGGATACAGCATTTAAGGATGAGTTAAATTGTAATAACATAAATAGTTGAATTGAGATGACCCACATTTTTATTCTTGTAATTGTCCTGTTGGACTGACACCACTGCACTTTCCAGCATCTTGTCAGAACAAGGCACTGGTTTATTAATCAGCAAACAATGTATGGGTATGTCTACACTATACTTGTAACCTTATCATTACGTCCAGCTGTAAGATTACTGGTTTTGTCCACCATTATGGGGCTTTTATTTCTTATTTGATTGGTTGTCTGGTTGGAGGAATTTTTGTTTCATGCATGTGGAACTACATTAGAGTGGCTGAGGAATATCCTTGATGTTTAATTCCATTTGTAACCACCTTCAGAGATGGGATTCTGTCCACAGTCAAGGGTAACATTGCCAGTACTAACAACATGCATTCTTTCAATTTTTCAAAAGGTTGATACTCAATAAAGAGTAGCTTTTTAGTTTTGACTGACAAAGGTAGAGTAGAAGAACAGAGATTATAAACCAGATCGTTACTTTTTGTCCACCATTTCACCAAAACTTTCTATATCTTCTATATCAATCCATATCCATACTGATTTCATTATTGAATTTTTTTCTGGGAAAAAAAGTCCTCATTTTCAATGGGAAACATTTATTTCACCCCAAGACAAATGGTCTGTGTGCTTATTTTTTCATGCATTAACTTCAGAAATAGACTTTTATTTTATTTATAATTTTTGAAAGATTTCTGTAATCTCAGCATTTCTAAAGAGAATGGGATGTGTGTTCATTAACACTCTCTATTACTTAGCAGCAATACCAGATGATTTGAAAGCAGGTTAGTACCTTAGAGGCAGCTATCAGAAAGGTTTTCTTCCTTTATTCATTTATAGACCACATGACATAAAGGACAAAATAAGTGTCAAGAACATATGTATAAATTATATGTACTGTGTTCGTATATTTGTATTCTGTTGTATTCTGCAGTGTTTTAAAAGCCTTGTAATTTCAATCTCTGCTTGCTTAACAGTATACCAATTTTTTAAAATTCAGAATATGTGTACATTTGGGCATGCATGTAGAAGTCATGTTTATTCTCTGTATTATGACTATCATGAGCGTCATTGCAATTACTGCTTTGAGAAAACCAAAAATGGTCTGGTCTGCAAGAGATCTTTCTCAGACTGTCAAAGCTAAGGTGAATTTAAATCTGAGAGCTTTCAGAGCAATTACTGGTGACATTTTAAAATTTATGACAGAAAGGCAGATAATAAAGTGCTGCCTAAAGGGAAAGCACCAAAATGAGGCACTATGTTTGTGTTTTCACAGTCTATGCAATGCCAACCTTCTCTCAGGAGGGTCCAGTGCAGTGTTAATAATGTGAGATCGCTTCAGACAATTCTCTGGCTTCTTTAGAGTAAATTTAAACTTGAACTAGATGGTTTGAAAACGTGCAATTTACCAAAGCAGTCTATAACCTCTTCTTTTTCCTAATCTGACCTGAATTCTCACCCCTTTGTCACTCACCTTAATCATATTATACACATGATAACAGTTAATATTGTTAGTGAAACAGAAACAACAAAATCTTTACATACATCAGCGGTTTCTGTAGTGCATGTTTGCCTTAGGTTTCTCCTGAAGTGTGGATCAAAGCATTTCCTGGTCCCTACAGTTAATCTACTGTGCTGTCTTGTTAGGCCTCCAAACACAGGAAGTTTACAGCTCAGGTTGCACTTCGATTCAAGATATGTAAGTACAGGGAAGGTATTTGCCCAGTCTTAAGCCAGTAATTACTCCATAGAGTAACTTACATTTTGACTGATGTATCTCTGAGTCTTGCTTTAAAAAATACAGCTTTTCACTTCTGCCTGCATCCTTATTTACTGCTGTTCTTCGCATGTCAAAGTTTATCTGGTAAGATAATTTTATAAAGGTACTACGTAAGGAATCCAGGAAAAAAAACACGTTTTCTTTTTGAAATGGCTGATGCTTCTGTTTATTCTTTGGGGACTGGAAATTACATCCCTAAGAAAAAAGAAGTCCCCTTTGGAACGGTTTTCCTACCTGTTGTGCAAAAATGCAGTGAACTAACTTGGCAACTGGAGTAGTTTCCTAAGCCAGCAGATCTTCTGTCAGTCACGTAAGGTTGTGCAAGCACTCAGAGCAAACCTCACTGGAGAAGCACTGCCCCACACTGTCAGGAAAATATTGCTGAATTCCATTATATGAAAAGTTAAGTGTTCTTCTGCATGAAGACCTCTTTGCAAATGTTTTCTATTATCCAAACTGTTGGCCCAGATCCACGGGCAAAAGCAAAAGTGGGAGTGTGGAACAAGTGGTGAATATTGTTGTCTCTGTTTGGCTTATTACATTTCTCACGATATTTGGTATTTTTACTAATCCCTAGTTGCTGAATATAGTGATTACCTGGGAAAGACAGCTTTCATTTAAATAAAATAAATGAAAAGTTGTATTTATTGCTGTTGCAAAGACTTTGAAAACATATACTTGGGAGATGCAAAACTCCAGATAGAAAAAGAGCCCTGAAATCTACCTTTTACACAGTTATTTAAGCCACTATAGGATACTGGGGAGTGCAAGCTACAATATTTGAGAGTGGGATGTCCACAATCTAAGGGTATATGCAACCCAGACCAGCTGTTCCTTGCTGGCTTCTGAGAGTAGCACATAAAACAGTAGTAGCCATCTCACTATCTATGCAAAACCTCTTTTGCCAAGTGAGAAGGGAACAGATGAAGTCGCTGAGGGACCAGGCACTTGCAGATAACATCAGATGCGTGTTAGAAGTGATATGCAGCATCCTCCTGCTCTTTTAAAATAACTTTGAAATTCAGAAAGTGGTGATGTTTTCAGAAATGGAAGAATTCAAACTTTTAAATACTGAGCTGGTAAGATTTAGTTGGGAAGATAACGTAGTTGATGTCATATCTGTTTGCTAGGACCAAAACAAGACCAGAGAAATAAATCTTAAAGCGCAGGCTCAGTGTCTGCGGGTGAGCAGGGCAATTTCCAAAATCCAGCTGAATACTTCAAGAAACAGTGTTGTTTTGAACTGGCGCAGGAATTGCCGGCCGGCAGCAGGGAGCAGGAATCCCCCGGGCAGCGCTATTCCTCTGTCCCAGTTCTGAACCCGTGCTCCAGGGGGCCCTGCAAGGCCAAAAGTGATGTTCCCTCCGCTCACCATCTGCAAACCGCGGGGGAGGGTTTGTGCTGCTGCAAGGACTGTGAAACTCTGCTCTGCAGCCCCGTATTAACTAAAGTATCTTGGGGCTGCATCTTCTGCCCAGGTCCTGCACACTTCCAAGAGTCACTGCTGGCTTTTACCTCTGCACTGATCAGGGCATGCTGCTCCAGCTGGGAACAGTTGCTGCATTCTACGCTGGAGATGATTAGGTTTCAGTGCTGAATGCAGAAGTCTCACTTAATCATACATAAATATCAGTTTATATGTCACCTTTAAACTCCTTCAGAAGTCCTTAAACACTACAAGACATCACAGATTGTTGAAGGAGTGATGGTTTATTTAGAGAGAAGTATTTTATTTCCAAATAAGACGACAGTGAATTGTTCACAGCAGTGAACTCTCTGTGTGCTGTGTTTGCATGTTTGTGATTGTTTCCGGACCAAAAAAAAAAAAAAGATAAAAATTACCCATCAGGGGCTGGTAGTGCTTGTGATTTATTTTCTGGTTGTGAACTGTGGTAGAAAGAAAGCAAGATTTTAGTTATATGTTTTAGATATATGTTTTAGTTATATAGTTATATATGATCTTGCTGCTTAACAAGTTTAAAAACAATTGTAGTGCAATTGTTTTTAGAGGATTTAGAGGCACACTCTTTTAGAGGATTCCTGATCTTTGTCACATTGTGCTCTGTATCTCTGCTGCTCTCCTTTTCCCATAGTCTTCCAGATCCCACCTGCAAAACTGATACACACTGCAAAGGGTGAGAGCAGCTGATTCAGTTAGCTGTAAAACATTTGGGCTGTCCAACACCTCTTGCTTCCTGTAAATAAAGTGTGTTTCCATATCCCAAATGAACGGAAATTCAGACTTCCACCTTTTCTTTTTGCTGCTGAGGTTTCAGCTGTACTTGGTCATATAGCTTCTAACACTGTATAAGAAAAGCACCCTGTCCTTTAACAGTTCCTGTCATTAAGACAGGAACCCTTCTTCAAGAAGATACTGGGAAGTTTTAACCAGCAATATTCCCTGCAGCAGGAGAAAAGGCTTGAAATGAAGCTTCTTGGAGCTTGGCTAACCTCAGGAGTCACAGACTTATTTCTTGACAAGCTTTAAAAGCAGTGATTTGGAAGTTGTAGTTTTGAAGGTAAAGATTTTTGTCTTTCATAGGCAGTCTCCAGATTTTCCATATACAAGACAGCTTTCTGAAGTAAGGGGAGGGAATGCAGTGAGTCAGGCTTGCCTGTTATATATAGTTGATTTTTTACACTAAGGTCAATAGTAACTGTGGCAGGTCATAGAGTAAGACAACTTCTTCAGCTATCTGCAGATGTATATAAAATGCTTACCTAGTTTTGTCTCATTAATGGCTGGAGCTTAAAAGTTATAAAACTGCTCAATCTTAACAACAGTGATCATTCTTGCTTCAAAGCCCTTCAAAAATATCCACGTGGCAGACTTGAGACGCCACTTAAAGATGCAGTTAGAGACTGCCATGCTTGTAGTCATGGCTTGTTTCCACAGGGCACTATTACCAAGCTTATAAAAACCATGCCCAGCTTTATTTAGTATTGCAAGGCTTTAACTTCATGCCAGCAGAACCGCATAAGCCTGTTTCCCCACACACCCTCATGAGAAGGAGAGAAAGCTTATAAAGGGGGCTCAGCTATTATTAATGAAGACCTGAACTGTGCCTACAAATCCCACTTCTCAGGGACATCAGGAGAGTGTTTTGGCTGTGGGTCCACATCCAGGAGCAGCACTTTTTGAGTTACACCTCCCATAGAGCAGCCTGCCTTCTTTCCTCCTTTTCACCCTAGGCTATGCCAAAAGTATTCATGTGGCTTCCTGATGTACCTGATCACATAAGTGATCCAGCTGGAAAAATAGCCTAGATTTTTTTTCAGGTTTTTTTTTTCTCTCTGCCCAGATCAGCTCTTGAAGCATTTCACTACACAGCTGCGTAAATAGTTGGCTTTGGCAGAGCAGTTTGAGGGGAGTGGGGCGGGCACCAATATCCAAAGAAGAAGGGGAGCCAGGACTGTTTAAACTATCCTTGCCATTAGAGAAGTGCTCCAAGAATCACAGTCCAAGCTGCATGGAGTGCAAAAGCACAGGTCTAGATTGCCAGCTGCCTTCAGTGTGCATGAAGAACCTGTACAAAATTAGGAAACCATTGCATACAAATATATGAGGCTCACCTGATCTCTTTCTTTTGTGCTAGCTGTTCTCAGTGTTATGAACCATGCTGGTTATGGTTATTCAACATTGGATACCATCAAGAAGTAGTTTTGTGCCTCTTAAAAAGCAACCTCCGGATGTAAATAAAAGTGACCATTGGAGTGGGTGGAGCAAGCCCTGAGGTCCCACAAACATCCATCCTACCTACTATGCTGGATTGAGAGGACAGACTGTAACGCCTGCCAGAACAAAGAAGTTATCCTTCAGAAATACTTTAAAAGACATTAGAAGCAGAAATAAAGATTTGGATAGATTCAGTGGTTTATGTCAAATAGCTAGATTTTATTTTGTTTCGTACTATGTGCCCTAGAACCAGAGTTAGCACACTGTGTGACTAACAACCTGATATTCAGCACAAGAACTACAACACAACTAAGAAAAAAAAATCATAGAACCTCTCCAGCTAAATTCAGTTGGTTAAAATCTTGCTAACAAACTTCAAAACACCAGAAGCTAGTGAAGTCTAGCATGTTTTCTCTACTTTTTTTTAATACCTCAGACTTACAAAACTGCTCTGAGGCAGCTGAATAAAAAGTACTAAGAGCTTCTTGTTTTGTTTTTGTGGCGGTCCTCTTCTACAGAGGGGGAGATGGTTAATTTTGGTAGCTACAGCAACTGAGAGCAGCATCCCTATATCTTAATGAGTCAGTGGGGGTGTGTATTTTTAGGTACCCAAGAAAAAACTTTTTACATGATGAGTTAAGCTGTTTTCTATTTTGAGGTTTTTGAAGATGTCTCTGGAGGCAGTTGTACTGCAGTCTGCATGGACATTGAATACCTGCTGGGTGTCTGCATCCAACTGAACAGCGTATTCTGCAGAACCCTTTTGGAAGGAAAACTGGTTACAGAGGTCTGTTGGAACACTTGGGAAGATGGCAGAAAGGAACAGACTAAATTTTTATGGAGTACTACAGGTCCCAGAAAGCAATTTGCAAACACTGAAGAAATGTCAGGGAAAAGAGAGGCAACAAGGTCAATCCATCTCCGAAAGCATCTGTGAAAAATTACATAGCCCAGATGGCTAAAATGATTTTCACATTCATTGCACATGTAGTCTGGGTTTAGCTATCTCCAGTGCAGTCATTCTGCTGATCTATGGTAGTTATTCCCCCCTCAGTGCATGAGCATGTTTCCCATTCACATAAATAAGAGTTATGTCTTTGTATCCAGGGAGAGGGGATTTTATTTGTCTAGTGCTGAAGCAGCTTCTCACAGGACTGTTTTCCTCCCACATTCTCAGTTTTGTTCAGCTCTCTTGACCTGTGTTTTCTTTGTTTTGAACTGTTTGGACTTTTATATTTTAGGTAATAAATGTTAGAAAATTATGGAGAAGGTGAAACGACTAGAAATGGGGTCCTTAGTAGGTTCAACCACCTCAACCTAAAATACGAGAGGTGGCTAGAAAGAGAGAAAAAAATCTGGAAAGTTTTGCAGCATAGAAGTAATTTTATTTTATGTGATGATATCACTGCATTTTCCCCTCTCCTTTCCCCTGGTACCTATCAGTGAGAGCTTTACTTTGCTATATGTGGGAAAGTTTGCTCTTATTTATAGGGCTTTTGTCAATTGCTTTTAAAATCTCTGTCACAGGGTATTATTCAAGCAGTGCCAGTGGTGTCTATGGCTATCACTGCTAAAAAGCTTCTAAGCCATGGAGCATGGGTTTCTTTTGTATATAAGTTTAGGTAGTTTAATTAATGGAGTGCAATACTAATGGCCACGGTACCTCTGCCCATACAGGCACTGGTGCTGTACTAGCACAACCTGGGTCTCATTTGGACACCTCCCATCTATTGTCCAAGACTGTTGCTGGGAAGGTGGAGCTGATGTTTGTTCAACATTAGGTTTGATGTACCAGGGTTTTCTGAAGCAAAGGTTTGTCAAGTTGGAATAGTCAGTTTTTGCTATTTGTTCTTCCCCTGTGCATTTCACTTGGTTATTGCCATGATGTGACAAGATTAGGTGTGTTCTTCTCCCCATGAGCTTCTGGAAGTGTTGCTGGTGTGTCTGCTTCCTGACTTCCCATTATTGCTTGGGGGAAAGTGACAAAATTTAAATAATTTTTAATTTTATTTTTAAAATTTTTAGAATTTCTTTTAATTCCTCTGATATTATTATGGACCAGGCCCTCAGCCACTCCAAACTGTCTCCTGTGTGACAGAAGCAGTCATATGGCTTTCTCATGATGCTTTTTCTCTTTACCTTTTCTGTCTCTTCTCTTTGCAGGCATCAGTTTTCCTAACATGCTCACTTCCTGGTTAATCAAACAAATTGGCACACAGCCGTCTTGGGAAACAATTGTATAGCTGGAGATACCAGGGATAAGGTAGGGGAGGTTTCAGTAGCAGAAAGTCATCAGCAATGTGAGAGTAATTAGGTCCTGGATAGCACTGCATGCCTGCTAGCATCCCCCCATCTGGTTCCAGCATGAATTGGGCTCAGCTAAAGCCACTGGAAAGGAGCTGTACTCGTACTGTGAGTGCTCTGTAGGGTGGTGCTTGGTCACACTGTAGCTGTAGAATAACTTTGCATCAGGATATGGGTAGATCCTGCTCTTTTGCATCCTCTGTGCTGATGAAAGGCAGTTTTCCTTCAACTTGTTGTGGTGCTGGACAAGTGTCCTGTTTGCCTGGCCCCTCCCCAGGTTATCAGAGGCTGCAGAAGAAGCAGATTAGGGCCATTCACACCGGCAGTTTCCTTAGTGCCTTTGCAAGACTGATAACCTCTGGTGGAGAGGCAGTGACGCCAGCTGGCAGCAATCTCTTCCCCAGGGAGGGCTGCCTGCCCTGCAAGTGTGTTTACCCCCACAGGTGTGGCTCCTGGAAACCCTCTGGTTTTTGGCGCCTGCAGTAGCCTCCAGGGCTGGTCATCGTGGCTTGACCGGCTCCAGCTATCCTTCCTGGGGAGCCACTTCTGGACAAGATCTTGTGGAAGTGTTGCTCAATAGCAGCCTCATCCTTCAGAGGTGCTGTTATAGTGCTCCCAAGGGGGTATGTGCTGAGCCAGCCTGTCTGGGGCAGATGACGGCCCTCACCCCTGTTTCCTCTCTGCTGCTTGGCAGCCTGTGGGGAAAGATGTTGGCTTCAAAAAACAATATGGGCCAGGTGAGGAAACAAGAAGAGGCATGAGAACAGCTAGGTTTAATTTCTGAACCTGAGCACTTCAGTGCTGGCAGTCAAAAGGCAAGGCACAACCTGAGTAGCCTGGGATGGGTGGCGGGGGAGCGTGCCCACCCCCATGTGCCCCAGCGTGCTGCCACAAGAACGTGCTGCAGCACAACCAGAGCCCTGCGAGGCAAACGCCTTCACTGGCCCAGCTGGCTGCGCCTGGCTGAGTCCCTTTCCACAAAGGCAGCACTAAGTATGGGCATGCCCTTAATCTCCCGTCCTCACCTTCGGGGAAGTTACGAAAGCAAAGTCCTACTTCATTTGAGGATTTATGAACACGGCTGTGAATGTATATTAGCTTGCTTGGCCCAGGATATAGTGAGCCACTGAGGAGTGTTTACTGAAGTGTACCCTGGCATCCTTATCCTTCCTTTGCAGCTGCTATTTACCAGACAGCATTTGTCGTGAATGTAGCTGGCAGGAAACATCGTCTAGGAATGAACTGGATGAGTTGAAGAATTTTTCACACTAACAATGTTACAGGCATTTGAAAATGCTTCACATGAGAGCATATTTTTGTAAAACTGAATCAAATTAACGTTGCATGGAGCTGGCTCAACGAAATCAGATTTACCATCAAAATGTTTGGTATTTTTGTTTTGGGCCCCTGCCTTGTTTACAGCTCCTCTGTGTTACGCTCTGTGTTGCAGAGAGATCATCCACTCTGTTGACACGTACACACGTGGCAGCATCACAGCTAATTCATCAGCACTGCGGTGCAGGGGGGGAGAGACAGGAGGGGGTGGGCAGTGTTTGGAACGTGTTGTGAGATTTAGACTTTTTCTTGGCAATTAAAGAAACTGATTATGAAAATGCATATTCCTGTTTTAATCAAAACGGCCTGCTATGACACTATTTCTTTTAGAAACTCAGATTGCTTAATTAGAATAAGAATGTCTTCTTTAAAAATTATCAGAATAAAGTAGCAGGATTGTTTCTTCCATAAGCTGTTCTGAGATTCGGAAATTGCTTTCTCCAATCTGGGATTTAAGTTGCCAGTCAAGTATAATTATTTCTCTTGTAGTTTGGTAACCCATGACTGGAACTTTTTTTAATTATCATTCCAGAAACTGAGAAAACTGCTTAAAAATTGATATAAATAGAGACCAGAACCCACAAAAAACAGACACCATTAATATGCATGATTCCATCATGCTGATTCTTTCTTTGTGGGTTGTGCAATCTACCCCTTCCTTAACCCATTGCCTTTGTTTTCTAATTAGATCTTTGTTTAGATTTCATGTAGGACTGCTATTCTCTATTTTGTTGTGAAAGTTCCTAGCAGATTGTGGCTGCTCTAGCTGTATGGGAACAACTTGTTTTTGTTGAGTTATTTATTTGAATTGGGACTTTCTGAAATCCTCTCCTTGTCATCAATCTAATAGAGACGTTCCAACAGTGTATTAGTCATTACTGGGGGGATATGAAGCAGAGTGTAGTTTTGGAGACGCCCTGCCAGTGTAAGACAGTGAGCTTTAAACCTCCTCACAGCTGTGCAGAGCTGTACTAGCCATGCCTAACTCCCTAGCATGCTTAATGGGCTTTTTGCCTATAAATCCCCATGTGCCATTGAGATATTGGATCTTTATAGAAGGGCTGGATTAAATGGGAAGCCTGGATGTCTCTGATTTATCTCACAGCTCCCTCCCTCAGCGTTGCTTATGGGGGTGGGTGGAGTGTGCTGCTCCGACACTGACTTCTGTTGCCACCCTGGTAAAAGCAGCAGAGGGGGAAGATCTCCCTGCCCCGCACCCAGAAGCAAGCTCAGAGCTGGGGCTTTGTCTCCACAGCTCTGACAGCAGCATGGCCATGAAACAGATGAAGTAAACAAACCAACAATACAGGCATTTTTGTACAGAATAGGTCTATTATTCTTCCTGACAGCATGACTTGGATTTTGAGTTTTCATTCTTTGTATTGTTCCTTATTTAAAAAGAAAGAGAAAGCAGAACAAGGAATAATACAAATGAGACAGCCTAGGGCTTGTGCTTGCCTATAGGATATTCTTAAGGTCCCATTGGCACTACAAATTGGAACCATTTTGTAACCTAGTCCCTGAACCCAGCTGTATTTTTAAAGCAATCAGGCCTTAAAGTGTTACATGCTGTCATGATTGATTTGCCCAGGACTGTTATGCAGACTAATAACCAAGAGGCCATAACCAATCCCTTACCATGACGAATTCATTGATCATTCAATGTAGAGTTTTCCTTAGCCAGAAAATGGTGTTCACAGTCATACAGAGTAGCATGTGTGTATTCATTGCCCTCTTCACTTCAGTCCTAGGTGGGATTTAGACAGGAGGATACTGGGTGGGCTGCAGCAGGAATGCGTACTGCTGCTCTTTGGCACGCTGAGCAGTGAGCCCTGTTTGCAGCAGGCTGCCAGGCTGAGTTCTGCCCTGATTGTTGCTGCTGGGCAGGGGCTTCTGGAGGGAGCCCATGGTCAGAGGACTGCTGGAAAGGTGCGTAAAGCTGTCAGGGCTTTCAGACAGCATTTTGTTGCAAGTCTCACACTCAATAAGGCTACAAAAAATTGCACTGGATAAATTTTGAGTGCTTTCTGGTCCTTTGGACTGTAATCCATACTGTCTGCTGCACACAGAAAAGCCAGGATGGATTCTGGGAGATAACCTTTTCCTCCTTACTCCAGCAAAGGCTGGCTATGCCTGAGAAACAGGGTGGAGATGTTTCACAGCTGCATCAAAAGAATATGGAGTTACTACACACTTCTAAAAGCAAACAAACTCCCTGTCAAGGCATAAGTATTTTGTGTAATCTGGCTGAGGAAGCCTTATGGGGCATTCCCTGGTCTGGGGGAGGTATGGCAGCAGGGAAGTCCTTCCTGGGGAAGAGGTGAGGGAGCATCTGTTCAAACCCTCAAGCTCTCCTCACACTGATTTTTTTGGGTCTTGACACCCATAGCAAGGGACAAGCAATAGAACCATCATCACTGAAATGAGATGCACTGTTATCATAATCATATTAGCACTCCTGATCCCAGTTCTGGAAAGAGCACATCAGAAACACTAGGTAGAAAATTTTTCTGTGTTTAAAAACTGTTAGTTACTGATTGCGTGTGTGAGAGACATAATTTCTTGACTTTTTCCGTGCCATTTCTGGTTTTATCTCTGCACTTGTGATTTTCCAAGGGAACACATGGAGTAAATCCTTATTCCACTTTCAAGACTGCGTGTAAACCTCAGTTTAGCTGGGCAGTCTGGAAGATCTTTCATTCCACTAGATGCCATTTCTGTTTACACATCTGTAGCATTTAAACATTGCAGGACTGTTTAAATGCATTTAATGTTTAATGCATTTATGTTTATGTTTAAATGCATAAACAATGCATAGATTTATGTTTAAAGGCATAAACATTGTGCAACCACCTCAGATCATGGTCTTAAACTTAAATAATTGGAGGTTTTGGCTTGAAACAAACAAACTGACGTTGGAGGAATTAAAGGGAACCACAGAGCATCTCCCCATTATTGACAGGTAATAGATAACAGAATAACTTTATCGACAGAGAAATAAATAAGTGGCTGAGAGTCATATCCATTAATGGCAACCAGCAAACCAGCTTCCCCACTTAGTCTCTCAATATAGTTTGAGAAGCCAATGCCCAGATGCCCAGGAGTGTTGTTCTTTTGCAGCAAGAGGTGGCAAAATGGGGCACACAAGCAGCAAGGAGAAGAGGGTGCATGAGGAAAGGAGAAGGCATGAGGGACTCTGGTAGGCAAGTCAGATGCATTAAAAAATCTTTGTCTGAGAGACATGGAAAAATGAGGAAGAGAGCTCATAAAGGCATTCAGCAAGAGAGGCAAATGGGAACAGACACAGATCCTGCTACAGGAGGGCATTAAATTGTCCTTGTCAGGAAATGTGGAGGGGGAAGATAAGGGAACACACAAATATTGTATCCAGGACAGGCTGTGGCATCCAGTGATGGTCAAGGAATGGAGGCACAACAGGAGGAAAAAGGTCGCACATGGATTAATGCCTCATGATCACAGACCCAGGTACGTGTGACACGGGGATGAAGATGGCATAGAGGAGCTAGAGAAGCCCACAGTGGGAGGACATGGGGTATGTACAGAATTGCTGGCATGGGGACATCTTGTGTGGCCCTGGGAGAAGTTCAGTCCCTTTCTCCCAATGTCTTTATTGTCCGATGCATAGCAGAGGCAGTATATGCAGTGAGACTGTCTTCAGCAGTGCCCTACAAAAGACTGATGGCAATACAATTTCTTCAGGAAATATATTATGCATTTGTTGTTTTCAATGGATATAAGGTGGGAGAAACAGCTAAAGGCAATTCACTGACTTACTTCCTTCTCATACTCTTACTTCAGAAGCTTAAGCCTTTTCTTTCTGACATTGTGGCTGTTCAGCAGAGGTTGTAAAACTTTGCTTTCAGTGGGGAAATTGATCAACTTGAAAACCAAACATTGTCTCTGTCTGACATTGCCATTCGAATAAGACAGAGTATACAGTCTTTTTGTCTGTTTTCTGCTGTTGATTTCCTAGTGTGGGGCAGTTGTACCAGATTTTTGGATGCACACGCATGTCTAATTGGATATTTGTTATTACACATATATAAAATTCGCCCACAAACATGAAGCAGATGGCAGTCTTGTTAAGAAGGATTTATTCCCTCTGTGGCCATATACATACATTTGAAATACTTGAATCAGACTGAATCATGAGGTTAAAAATAGACTGTTAAAGTCTTCATATTTACTTTCTAAATTTTAAACCCTGTGGAGGCATAAGGAAGCATTTAAAGTTTTCTCACTTTAATCATTTTCTCTGATACCAGAAGGAGTAAACAAAGGGGTTTTCTTTCCTTGTCTTTTAATGAAAACAGGAGATTCTCAAGACTTTAAATGAAATTCTGAGAGTAGGCAACAGCTTGTTTCCTGCTTCCTTCCTATGTTTTTCCTGCCAGGGATCTTCAGCTGTTGGGCACAGCCCCTGACTCTCCTGCACCCTCAGCCCACCTGCTGTCCTTTCCCTCAGTGCTTCTACCTCTTGTCTCCCTTGGACATTGTGCTCAGTCTACTCCTGCTCACTTTGGCCCCAAGGCCACTGGCACTGAGGAGAAATGTGGTTGTAAGTTCCTGTCCTGGAGCATGAGGACTGTGGCTGTTTGTAATATGCATCTCACTCAATCTCAGTCCTCATTCCTCTTCCCGAAGGAGTAGGGATGTTTGCTGGGGTTGGGATGTTGTGCAGCTCGAGCCTGTGCTGTTTGTCCCTGCAATGTGAGGTCAGGCCCTCTTTCTCCTCATGTAGACCAGACCCTCCAGGAATGGCCCAATTTAATAGCTGCAGATGGAAATGACACCCATACCGGCTGGAAAAAGCTGCTGCTGCCAGAGCACATCTTTGCTTTGCAAATGCAGGGATTGCTGAGCTGCAAAGGTGAGATTATGCAAGTAATAGAGTCTGAGGCAATTATTTAAAATCCCTACAGTCACCATCATCTGTAGAAAGTGGTTTTCTGCTCTTTCAGTACTCCAAAAGAGCAATGCCTTTTTTTGCTCTTGTGAGAAAGACATCAAGATATTTTCAACCTGAAAGGCAAAATCTAGGAGCATCTGTGACTTACAACAGTGTGGAGAGACTTGATATATGGCACTCCATCTCAAAAGTATTTTACCCCTGTTGAACTCATAGTGATATATGTCTTTGATTGACTATTTTGGGGTTTAATTTGCTTCCAAATAGAATTAAAAAGTTATTTTAGAAAATCAAATACAGGGGCATTCTAAAGGCTTAACTTAAAATCTTGCATGAGTGTGTGCAGGCATATGCCTAAGGGAAATTTGTCTGTATATGTAGGAACAAGTCACAATTTTCAACACCTTTGCTTTCTTTCTGCATTCCAAATTCACTTTCATTTGCGCAGTTACAAAGCTTCTGCTGTATTTAGTCCTAGATAAGATTCAGAGGGCCACAACAAATTGGCAGTACAATCCTTATCAGTTGTTTTCATAACCAGCAGAACTTGGGTTGGTCCAGGCTGGAGGGGAAGCTGTGAAGGAGCCAGCCCGGGCTGGGCACCAGGGCCAAAACCATGACCTCCAGGTGAGAGGTACCCTCAGGGTGGTGCTGGGGTGATGTTGGGATGATGCCAGGGAGCAGCTTAAGAGGCTGCTCCCCTCTCAAGCCAGAGAGCCCTTGCATTCCAGGCGCAGACCTTCCAGTGTTTTAGCAGTCAGCAACAGTGGGTAACCGGCACACAGTGGTGGAAGTGACACATGTCTAGCAGAAAAGGAAAAAGGTGTTTGTCAAAGGGAGGGCTGCAGCTGGGTGGCTCTGCCTTTGTTTGAAATGTAGTGCTATGGAGTCAGCAAGGTCTTTAACTCAGCTGCTCTGAGCCTTTGTATGTATCGGTCAATATACTTTTTCATACTTTAGGGAGTGGTTACCTAGTGTTTTTAGGAGGCATGGCTCTTCCTCGGGAATGAGACTGGCTTGCTGATGCCTTTCGTCTGGAATATGAAGTGCTGCTTTGAAGGCTGATGGGGTTTTTCACCTTGCTGCATCTGGAAGTTAATGGAGAAGTGAGTGGACAGATGCTTTGGAGAACAGTCAAGCCTGTAAAGAAGCATTAACTATCTAGGCAGTTGTTGTTCTATGGGGTCAGATGGTAAGTCACTGAGATCACTCCATCCTCATACATTTCTGTAGCTAGTTACCTGTATTTTCAAACTACATTCAGATTACACTGATGCTCTTTAGAAATCTATCATATGGTTAATTATAGCTGAATTTAGTAGTTACTGGCATTGAATATTTGATTGAAAATGAATGGTTACTTTAAAACTGGTTTCCTCCTGAGAAACAGAAGCAATACTTCTGATACTACTGTTTGTGAACAGTTCTGCTGCTTACTCTCTTCCTATCATGAAAGGTAAGACATTAAATTAGACAGTTAGTTGTCCTTACAGGTAAGATTTTAGTGTTATACTTTTAATTTATCCCTTAGTATAAAATTTGTGGATAAATATGAAGGTGAGGGATGTTTAAATTGAATGGAAAGAGACTGATAAATACAAATTTTGAGCAGTAGGGTGTGGATAAAAAGTCGTGCAGTGTTTTTTTCTTTCTCTCCTTTAAATACAAGTGAAAACTTGCTTCTTGAATTTATCTTGACTTCAGATTGTTTCTCACTTGCTACATCTTCTAATTAGTCACCTAATTAATTCACACTGTCTTAGAGCCAAGAGAAACTGAATGTTGCTCCTATATATTCACTTAGTCTAGATCTAATTTTCTGTTCAGGGCTCCCGTATAGGAGAACATAAAAAAACTTCAGTGATTCACTGGATGACTGAAGCTGTTAGTACTTCCCAGGGATGGTACAAGAAATGAAATCTCAATTAAGAGTGACTTTCCCTTACAGAGTAAAGCCTTTGAATCAGAGTATACCTCTAAGCCTTTTGTCTGCCAAATGGGTGGGGGTAATTCAGTTGAGAAAATGTAGTCAAGATGTGAAAAAAAGTGCCCGGGGGCATCCAGGGCCTGTTTCCAATGATGCACGGATGTTAGCAACATGCTGAGCTTTAAGATCCCAGAGCACAATAAGACAGAATATTCCCTTCTCGCTCTCTGGGAATTAAATTAGGTGTCAAACCAAGGGGCTTTCAGAAAATAAAATGAAAAAGGGTTTGTTTTTCAGTTGGAATTTTTGCATGATTTATAAATTTTCTGTATGTGAAAGCTTGTGAAAATATTGTTCTTTGTTGGCATGAAACAAGGACTTGTCACTATTTTTGTGGCAGTGCCTTATATATAAGCCAGTTGTAACTTTTAACTCAGAAGCTGTTCAATAATATGCCTAGTTTTAAAAAAAATTCAGAATAATCTTCAGTAAAATGAATTCTAAAAATTTTTAAAGTATAAAGTATAATTTATAGTACTCTACAGTATATACACTTTATAATAAAATTGACCTTAAGATTCTTAATTCCTAGAATTATGTGTAGAACTGAACCAAGTTATTTTAAAAGTTCCAGAAGAGACTCCTGTTCCAACTAAATAAGTGGGTTTCCACAAGTCTAATCATGTCACATATTAGGGTAACATTCTGTTATAGAAGAATTTTAAATGAAAAAAAAAAAAAAGTCTGGACTGTTCAGCTTCACTGTTCCTTCAGTGGTGATAAATACAGAATGCATCTCCCTTGACAAGTATTGAAAATATATTTTCAAAGTCCCTATACTTTCAGAAGGCTCAGTAGGGAAAATTATGTTTACAAAAGTAGGACTCAAGTCATTCTGGTTGCTGAAGTCTTACGCTATTTGCCTCTGTGGGGACTGCTGTGCCCTAAAGGGACCAAAGCTAAATTTCTCTGAACACAGAAAGCAGACAAAGTGAATAAAAATGAAATACATTGTAGTGGTTCTATATGTTTGGTTTAAATGAATTTGAAATATACCTCTTGAACACTGTATGAAGATATCACTATGGAGGGAGGATTATATATCTCTTAAGTGCAGATTGTCTGTTTTGAGATAAAATAATAAAAAAATTAAACTGGGCATTATTCTACAATTCTTCATAAAATCTGAAGAACATCTTTAATACTTTCAGTTTTCTTCCTCTTATAGCCTATTGTAGATAGGCAGTATTCTTGATCTCAGCTGCATAAGTTTAGGTTAGGTTTCCTGAATAATGAGAATTCTTCTTTAAGCAATTCTCCCCCAATACATTTTTTGTATCTTTTTATGGTTTAGCTGGGTTTCTTCAGTATTTGAAGCATGCTGAAATTGTATTTTCATGAACTGTAAAATAAAGAGGGCTAAAAATCCCTGCTTTCTTCTCCATTTCCATTTAAAAAAAATAAATTGTCCATATAACTTCATGTGTTTATAGAGGGCAAAAGAAATGTCAACCTTCATAAATTCTTAGATTGAAGATCTTCCAACTGAGTTAGCACTAACTCCCAGGCAGTTGGTTTTTTTAGAAGTACATGTTTTGTAGACCTAATAACTCGGCCTCAAGGTTATTTAAGGTGTTCTTCTCTGGATTCTTCATAACTGGTTCAGATCTTTCTTGAAGTGCAGTGTCAGCAATCAGTCTCATAGCCCAGACGATGGAGGTCTTGCAATGCTGAGGAGAGCAAAAGATTTATTTTACGTGCCATCTGTTAGTAAATCTTTATATAATGGTTGCTTTTCTATGACAGCAAGAAAGAAGTTGACTCATGGTCAGCCTGAAGCCTGCAGATCCTTTCATGAGAACTGCCGCAGGGCCAGCTGTCTCCCACCTCCTGCTCATTCTCCTAACTTATTTCTCCCCCAGTGAAGTATTTTGCTACAACATGTCCTTTTTGCATACTGCTTCCCCTTTGTCTTAGCTCAGTTCTCCAATTTCCATATCCATCTGTATATCCAATCATGTTTTCCAATATGCCTGAAGCCCCTTCTAGCTTTCTGCCATCTGAAAACTCAGAAATCAGGTTGAATCATCATCAGCGGACATGGGTCTTTCTTACTCACTCATGGTTTTCAGCACTTTCTACTGGCCTCTCCAGGGTTGGGCACTTATGGGTTGCTGCTGAATGTCATGATCTGGAGAGGATGGTTACTGAAGCCCTAAAAGAGCCTCAAACCACATGTCCTGGTTACAAGAGTCAAAATGTCAGTAGGTCCTAAACAAGAATGCTGTAAAAATATTGAATAGTGTCAAAATGCCCTGATGAATCTTTCCAATTTGATGAGGAACCACTGATAAATACTTTCTGATATGGTTTCCCTGTCATGCACTGACATGCACTGACAGTTTCCTGTGGAACATTCTCTTCAGGAATATGCTATGTGAAGCAGCGTTGGGAACCATACAAAAACAGAAATACATTTCATCTGCTTCCTTCTTATTTGTAAGGTATATCATTGTACTACCATACAAAAACTAACTCTGTTTGACAATAATTTACAAAGTTCCTCACAAAGACAAGTGCCTTCAAAATCTGTATGTGCTTACAAATAGCGTGTGTGATTCTTTGTTCCGGAGCATTTTTTCCTGGAAATTTAGGTCAGACTGAAAGGTCAGCAGGGCCTCTGTGAAGCCTACTTTTGGCTCATAAAGATAAGCTTTTACTTTCTTTTTTTTCTGTGTTCTTCAACATTAACCATCTGTACTGTTGTGCCTGGATCTATCCTATTGGCCTTGCCAGACTTGTGTGGCAAGAAGACTTGGTGTCTGCAGCTGAGACAGATGGAGAGCAGAGGCATGGTGGAGCAGGGTGATGGTGTGGGGCAGCCCTGTAGGGGTCTGGCGAGCCTGCAGCAACGCAGACCACTCAGGTGACCTCTTTGTGGGTGAGAAGGATTCAGTTTCTCATGCCTAGGCTGCATCTGCCATGACCACTTTCTCTCACCTGCGTACCAGAGATATGCTTAGTGGCCTGTGGCGTTTGTGTCTCAGCATCATTTGGGTAGTTAAGTTTTTCTGCTTTGTGTGATAGTATTTATAAACAATCCTTATTCAACCTGCTTTATAACTGATGCAGTCATCCGTAGGAGGGGTTGAACAGTATCAGAACTCATGTTATTTTCCCTTCTTATCAATGCCCCCAAACTAACTGGGCTTTCTGCTCTGTCTTTCCATAGTTTGGGACTAGAATAGGTTACCTTTGAAATACAACTGCAGGCCTCTCCCTTGCATGGAATTCCCAAAGCTGTACACTTTCTACAACTGTATTTCAGTTTTGTGAATTCACAGGAAGTTTCTCTTATGCAGGTTAATTCTCACATTTTTGATGCATTAAGATACACAGTTCCTCCTGGCTTATCCCTCATGGCTATTTTATTAGCACACAGGCTTTTAATATGGTGGCCAGAGTGAGCTGCTATTGTTCCTGTCCTTCTTGTGACCTTACAGTGAACCCCAGAATGGTTTTTTCCCTTCTTCCCCTCTTCAGAGTTTGTGCTTTTTTTTTTCTTCCTTTCCATCACTTCTGTGGGTTTTGACTGCTGTCTACATTGTTTGAGTTGGGAGGGGAGAATTTAGTTCACTTTGTTGTTTTCTGTCTTTCTTCATTAGATGGATAACAGCAGGATAGCAAGGAATCTGTCATGGAGCCATTACCCTGTGATCAAACAAGTCAAAGCATCCTTGGCAGTATCCTCTGCACAGCCTCTGCATCCAGCCCAAACAAGTCCATATGAATGTACGCCCACATGTCCATATGTACCCCTCTCCTTTGCCTGGTCTTTTACACTAGTTGGTAGGGTCCAAGGTGATGCTGAGGGAACCCCTGTGCCTTCTCTCTTAGCCCAATTATTGTCCAAATTCATCTGGCTTTTCACAGGAAACCATGGGTTTGTTTCTGGGCATTTCCTATTCCATTTTTTGAAGGAAGAGAAGATTTTTGCCCCTCCTGAAAAAGGCCAGAACTATGCATGGAGAGAGGTCACTAAGGAGCCTAAGTACCTGGAGAGGTGCATGAGCTCTTGCCACACAGACAGGGCATGGCTAGGCTCCTGATAAATTGAAGAGCAAACAACAGCAAGGGAAGAGGCTCAAAATTCTAACCAAGGGAAACAAACTTCTAGGTAGTTTAAAAAAAAAAAATTGGAAGAAAAATCTTGTGATGTCTAAAAAGAATGTTTGTCATTTCCTTGAAAATATTGTGGCCACCTCCTCCACTTAATTGCTTCTTCCTCCTCACTTTAAAGATGGTGCAGTTTAGTGCAGTGTACATGTATTTGAGGGCCTCTATGCTAGTTAGTCACCTGGCTGTTAGGACTTTGCCATGATAACTGACTACTAAACTGCCCCGGAATAACTAATTCTCCCACATATTTTTTGCTTGCAACAGTCCCACACATTAATTGTGGCTTCCATTAGTACAAACCATGGTTTAATGGCTATTCTGCATGTTTAACCATTGATCTGCCACTGTAACTGATCTAGTTAGTTTCACACTCTGGTTGAAACTCAGAAAAAGTGATTTGCAATCTTTCTGTATTCTTAAAGATGTCTAGGCACAGAGGCAAATCAGTGTGGTGAATTTAAGGCTGTTAAAACTAAGATGTTTCCTTGATGGCTTTATAAGGACTTCATTAAGATACTTAGTAAGGCCTCAGAAGTCCATGAAGCACAAGTGGAAAACCACAGTTTCAGAAACAATCTATTAGGCATTAGTGGTGAATTCACAGTGTTCGTTACCTTCATTGCTGCTAGTAAATAAGAGGAAGCATCTGCTACATATTTAAGCAGTGAAGATTAGCAGCAGAGGTTTCAAAAGCAATTGTCTACTCCATTGATGTTGGTATAGAAAGGACTTCAGGAGCAAGATTATTCTAAATGTCTCATTTCTTATCCTCCCCTTTTACCATATTGCCATATAGTTTTCAATATGGGGAGGTAATATGAAATCCAGGAAGATGTGAGAGCCTGAAATGAAGAGGTATCGCTCTGATTCTTATAAACCTATATTAGTGCAGTTGTAGTTAAATGCTCTGTGATTCTTCATCTTTAATACCATATTAGTAAATAATGGACATGGGACCCTGTGACATAGTATCCACTACTTCTATAGTTATCATGAATACAATTTTGTATGGAAAATACAATTGAAATATGACTGTCTGTCCCTATGCTACATTACACAATGATCATAGTGCTGATAAAGTTCTCCAGACTATAATGCTTTTAGTTCTAATATATCAAGTTTGCTCACAAAAAGACTTTAAAATTGTTTGATATTTCAGTTTCTTCTGAAACTCTGCATTTTGCATGCACTTTATAGTAGAGAAATATTACTTCCCAGCAAACACTCCCATGTCTTCGCATGATTTGGGGCTTTATTACAGAGTGTTTCCCCTTCCCATTTAGAAGAGCTTCTTCTTAGAGCTGTGTATTTTCTGTGGTTGTTGCTGTAATGTTTTTAGCAGGTTTATTTCTATTATGCTTCATTGTATAAAAGGTGTCCAGCAAAACAGATCACTTCCTAAAATATCTTTGCTTTCCTAGAGTCATGGAGCATGTGATGTGCAGTCTGGACTGGTGCATGATTATTTACAGCACAAGGAGTACAGCATGGTCCCGTCGGCAGTGCCCTGGACCACAGCTTAGGAAGATCCTGATTTCCTTTTTGGCTCTATTACTTATTTGCTGTGTTTCCAATTGCAAATAACTTCATCTTTGTGCATCTTCACCCTCTATTTATGATTCAGATTTAGAATGAAAATGCTCTTAATCTATATCCAGTGTTTAGTATAATAGGAAAAATCTTGTTTAGGTGAGGTGTCCAGATGCTTCTGTAATAAACACTAAATAATATTTAAAGAAGTAACAAAACTTTTTAAGAAACTGGAACAACATAAAAGATCTATTTCAGCAGACATTTGTCATGAAAAATTTCATCATGGTCCCACTACCTGTCATTTCCTAATTCTGTATTTATTCCTGTCCTGTTTACTTCTAGTCTTTCCAGAATCTTATGTGTAGACAAAGCTCCCGTTTTACTTTACATGTTCCTCTGACTTTGGTAACTCTAATTTTGGTAACACTGCCACTCATTATTACTGCAAGAATTGTAATATCTTGACTTGTGGATGGCTGTCATTGTGGCAGTTCAGGCAGTAAGAACAACTTGCTTCAAAAAGAGGGAGCTCCCTTTCACAGCTGCCAAGGTAATTGTCAGCTGTGATAAAGTCCAAGCACTGATGATTTTAGATCGAGTTTGTTTTTTAACAGAGAAGGGGGGGAGGGGGAGGGAGGGGGAGGAGAGAAGTTAAAAAAGCTCTTTTCAGAAGCTTGGGTCATTTCTTTTATCCACATCAATACTAATTTTCTGTGTTTTGTGCAAATTGGGTTGGTTTTCAGACATTTTAAAGCAAGCATAAACAGCTAATGCTGAGAGGCTGCAGGAATGGAGGACTGGGATTTCAGAGGAGACCTTGTCTCTGTTCAGTGCAGCAGGGAGAACGGACTGGCTCTGCCCATCGTGCCTGGATATTGAAGGAGAAAGGAAACTTTTTACTGCTCCTTTCCACTGCTCTTGTTTCCGGGGGAGTGAGGGGGTGATTTACGATTGGTATTGTACCTTTTGCACTAGGACTGTGTTTAGGTCCTTCTTGCAGGGAAATGAGATACATAAAATGTAAGTTGCCAACTTCATTTATCTTTCAAAATTTGTATTTGAGGGGGGGAGTGGTTTTCCTACCAGTGGAGTCTTTAGTTACAATTACTGCACCTTCAAAGCTACAAAATTCACTCTGACTTTTGTGGTAAGGCAGAAATGTGGAAAGGGTTTTCGTTTTTTCACCCTCTGATATAAAATCCTACTCCAAAAAAGTATTTCAGACTTTTCCAAATGACTTTTGCTGCAGAAAGCTCTAGCACAAAGAGTCCTTTGTTTTACAGGAATATTTAAACCTGTGGTAAACTCTTGCTCTTTTGTGTTGGTTTTTTTTTCCCCCAGACAGGTGCCAAGGAGCTCTTTGACATTTGTAGAGCAGATGGGATGCCATTTTACTGTTGGATTAATTGACAGAACCTTACTCACTCTCTCCATGCATCCTGTCTCGGAAAGTGTGGGCTGTGGAGTTTTAGAGAGCACTTTTTTCCTCATCGGCAGCTTGCTTAGCTCACTGCCAGATGAAGAGTGAGAGTGATAACTCGCTAACTGGTCTGGGAAACCTTTTGGGAATTCCTACCTTTTGCTGCTGAATTTGCCATTTTGGCTGGTTAGTCACTTGCTGTTGACTTGGCTACTGTACATTGCATTACGTACATCTGTAGCCACAGATGTTATTGTGCGCATATGTTTTAATATAAACAGCAGTGCTGCCTGTCTATGAAATCCCATAATGACATAGGTAATTGAATATGTGTACAAAACATGGAGATGTCTGTGAAATGCTGTCTCTGGGGATATGTGAACACACATCTCTCCATGCCTCCTCCCCATTTCAGACTCCCAAAGGAGGGATTTTGCAAATGTCCAGTTTTGGGATTCCAGACACAATGACGGTCTTATTTCCAAAAGGCTGGTGTCTGTGAAGGTCTTAGAGAAGAATGTATATCCCAATCATTTCTGCTAATCTTGGCACGCCACCACAATGCTCAGTTCTTGCACATACATGTCTCATACAAAAAACACAGAACAATTGGTTTGATTGTAGCTTCTGCTAAAGGTTGTACACTCCTTGGCAGGTCTGATTTACACAAGAAAGCCACATTTGCAATGTGCTTCCAGTATTTAAATCCTGAAAGACACATATGCATCCTCAGAAATTGCTGCTTTGGAGAAAGCAGGTGATGAATTCACTTTTGGAAAGGTACCTTTAATTAATAGTGATCGTCACTGGATATGACCAAGAGGGGTAGGAATATCCAAACAAATATTTAATGCATTTCAGTTGCAGTATAAATGAACTAACAAACCCCTTGCCCTTGAGCAGCTGTAATTTTTAGGATCATTCCTATGAAGCATACTGAGTTTGAGATTCTTGGCTTCCTTGTGCAGCAGCCTGTCCCTCTGGCAACTGCCATCCTCAGTCGTATCAATTACACGCTGCCACAGACACTAAAACATCTTGTGCAAATGTTAATATTAAATGCAGGCCAGGTGGTAGCAAACTCCAGGATAGATCTTCAGTTCACTATCAAAATCACAAGATTTACAAATAACCTGTGTAAAAACTCGCCTGTTCTTCAGGTGACAATGATTTCTGTGGCACTGGCATATAAAGAATTTTAATGCCCTTTCGTGATATTCTTGATACCTGTAAACTCTAACTTGCAGGATTGTATGTTGGCCTTTTGGCATGAATGCTGTTCAGACGTCCTTTTGAGTGAGTGCTAGCTGCTGTGCACAGGGCTTTCACAGTCTGATTTTAAAGAACTAAAAATACAAAAAAGTAATTTAGGAAAAAAAATACTGTAGAAATCTTAAGAAGTTATTTAGCCAACTGCAAGATCCAGAGTAGAATCAGTTGTACCAAAATAATGGGATGTTTGGAGGCTCTCAGGAACAGGTTAGACAGTGCTAAAGGCACCACACTGACCCCAGGCAATCAATTCCACTACTCTTATGAACCTTGCAGTTAGAAAGCTGTTTCTAGTGTTTAACCAAACATCACCCCTGCTGCAATTAAACCTGTTCATTCTTGCCCTATCCCCAGTAGACAGAGAAGTTTGTTCTTCTTAGTGAAGCAAAGCTTTTATGTGTTTGAAAATGATTACCCTGTTCTCTGGCAATTTTCTTTTGTCTTGGATAGAGCATCCTTATCCTTTGAATCTCTGCTTGTAAACATCTCATTTACATGGTTGTCTTCTACATTTTCTCCCGTTAGTCCATGTCAATTTTGATGTGTAGGGCATGCTGGGTCAAAATACAACCCAGTACTCCAGATGAAGACTTGGGCTTGGTGAGCAGCTTATAGATTGTTGCTCCTTGCACGTGGTTCTGTATCCTACTGGCTGTACTGGGTATGTCCTCCTATGAAACTTGCTGTTCTGCAGCAATATGACTTTTTTGATTCATGTTCAGGAGTTGTCTGTCATCTGTAAATTTAGTGAGCATATTCTCTATTCTGCTGGCCAATCTGTTAATTAAAATATTGAAGAACAGTTTCCTGCAAAACCCCACTCAATATATTCTTTCCCTTTGGCCACCAACTACTAAAACTAATCTCTGAAAGTGTTTTTTTCAACCAGTTGTGTACCCCATTCTAATTATATCAGCTGTATTGAATAAGGTAGAAATCTTATTAAATTCAATATGTATTCTGTCTACTGCTACTTCTTACCCACTACCAATTATCCTCCACAGAAAGAAATTAGATTGACTTGACACAATTAATTCTTGTCAAATCCATTTGGCTGTTTAAAAACTCTTACAGGATAATAAGGTGGAAAAAGAAACATTATATAACTCATTTGTATGTCTTGCCAGCCCCATGATTGCCTTCCCTTAGCCTTCTTGAACCTTCCTCTTCATGAGCCTCATTTGTAATTACTGTGGCACAGGAGCGAGAACAAGAGATGGAGGCAGCAGTCATTGTTGCTGCCAAAATCTTTGTATCCTAAAGCCAAGCCTGGGCATTCTTGGAGGAACATGAACAGGTAAAGCTTATTTGAAACCACCAGGCACACTACGTACTCCAATACTGTTTAGCCCTTTGACACTTTGTCTGTCATACAGGAAGCCTGTTACAGTCCTTTCTCATACATCCATGTAAAACAGGTCAGCTGTTTAACCTCTGTTACTAGGTGCATACACACTTCTTTGGGAAAGAGTAGGTGATAAAATAGTTTAAAACTGTTTCTCCCTCACTGAAGATTAGGATAATACTGTGCGTGTTTGGGGGTGCTGTGAATAACTAGGTCCTTTGAATTACTTTCTGGTTGCAGACAAACATAAACACTTAGCTGGGCAAGTACAGGCAATAGAAGGCATAACTGTAAATCATGTTTGATACATTAAAAACTGCTTTAAGTAACCACCCAAGAGTACGATTATATTTCCTTTCTATTCATAAGAATTACATATCTTTTAGTATGTACCCAGAAGATACTAGGAGTTAAAAAGGTATCACAACATGATATGTTTTAGGAGGTAAGGAATTTGTCTTTTTGACAAGTCAAAAGGCAGTCTTTTCTTAGCTCTGTCTGCTCATGCAGTTTACATCTACAAATATAATAAATAAATAAAATACAATAATATAATATTTTTTTCTCCAGGAGTTCTAGCTTTCTGTATAAAAACATGACGGAGTAATGAAAATCATCTACATGAGGCCCAATACCTTGCTGGCATCTTACCACATGCTTATGGATTCCCTAAATGCCTCATGTGTAACCATGAGGAACCTAAGGGCCACATAGGCTTTTCAGACTTCTTAGGCAATTGCTCAGATAGTATACCCCTTAGAATTATCCATTAAAACCACACAAAATAGTTCATGTAGCTGCAAGTCATGTGAAATTAAGTCATGGATTGTATGTAGCCCAGAGCCTTGTGGGCTCACCGCCCATCCCTGATGCTGCCTCCTCAGTGGTAGAGACAGCAGATAATGCACAGTGACTCCATAATGTCACTTGGCTTGTCCTCAAAACACAAAGTTACTGTTACTCTCTCTCATACTCCCCTCACCAATATAGCAAATTTTTTTCATTCCTTTTAATTCAGTTTCACACGTTCTGTCCTCAATGACAAACAGCAATGACTTTGAAATGACCAGTTTGTATACACAAATAATGTCATCGTTTTATGAGCCAGTATTTCAGGGCTTAAAAACACATACATTTATCTCATTGCCCCGAGTTACACCCTCTTGAGCTTTCTTCAGCAATCTGAGTTTCCCCTTGGTGTTTACACACCCTTCATGCTTTCAGATAATCACTGCATCCTTTCCAGTCCCTTTAACCTCCATTTAGCCAAGCAACAGTTGTTTGTTTAAATTTATTCTCATAAATCACATCTCCCCACAGAAGTCAAAAGGAACATGTGATGCACTTCTGGGATCAAGTGTATTAGTAACTTTCAAAAGCCCAAATCTCAGTTACTTTTTATTAGGCATATGTTGCTACAGGGTACACATTGTACTGAAGAAGCACATTTGGCCTTCAGACAGAATTGCCTAATTATTAAATCCTTGCAAATGAACATTAATTTTTTTGAGAACTAGAGATACCAGCCTACTCTACATATATTTAAACAAAAAAACTTTATCAATGTGGAGCCAATGCAGTAACCTCACTGCCCTCAAGGACTGTTGTATCATCATCGATGCAGTTGGTTGAGTTGTGGAGTGTAAATTCCTCCCACTCACACCACCACAGACTCAATAATCCTTCTGTTCATGAACTTCCCAAAATATTTATTGAGAGAATAGCTTGGAGGTATGTTTTCAGCAATGCTTAAGCCTGTTTTCACTTGTCTTTTTTTTTTTTTTTTTTTTTAATTAGATTTTGGGAGTTGGTTGGCCAGTGCTTAAAAGCTGGAGTCTCAGATAGATGGCTTCTTCTCACTTTAATTAGTTTGACAGGCACTTCTACCTTCCAGCTGAGCTGCCCTAGCTGGAAGCAGCTGCTTGGTGGAATTACTCCCCCTCCTTGCTGTGTTACAGAAGTAATAAGTGTCTTGTGTCCCTTCAATGAATTTATGGACATAAAATGCACAGTGTGTGCCTGGCTGCATAGAGATGTTTCTTTCTTTTCTCTATTACTTGATGAAGTTTTATGAAGTGAAACATGTCATTAACAATATAGGAAAAATTAAATGTACAGATTGGATATGATTCTCCACTCCTTTCTTAACTCTTGTTAGGGAGTTAGTAGAGCAGGTTTTAATATATTTTAATATATTTAATATATTTTAATATATTTAATATATTGTAATATATTTTAATATATTTTTCCATGGCAATTTGGAAACTCTAATTTGAGAGAAAGTCTTGAATGATTGATTGTACAGTTTGCAAGATAGTGAAGAGTAAGGCTTCTCCAGAGGAGCACAGGCTTTGTGAATCAAGTTCCTGCCCATGTTTACAGCCACAGCTGAAATAAATAATTATCATCCTGACTATATTGTCACAGTCTTGTAAAAGCTTCTGATTTCATCACTGGTTTGAGGATTTTTTAACATCCTCCCACCTGCAGCCAGTGATGTAAAAAATTCAATTTGCTATTGTTTTTTAAATAATGGAAATGGAAATTCTGGCTTTTCTTTTCCAGTAAAAGGATGAAGATGTGACCTAAGTGCACCCTGATGACTTAGACCATTGAAGCTGAAGCACTCCAAAAGTCTTACTTTCCAAAACTCACTATATTTAAATACAAGTGTAATTTTCAGCTGTCTGACATCTGTGAGTTTTGAATACTTATCATCACAACAGAAACTGAAACACCATTTGCAACACAACTGCTTGCCTGTTTGCTAGTCAACTGCTGTTTGTTTTTTGCATAAATTATCTCTTTATGTACATATCTGGGCGTGCTGTGTAGCACACGGGTCAGCTAACCCAAGGTGCAGCTCTGAGATGGGGAGGACATCCATATTTTAGTCTGATGTGGTACTCTGGAGAACGAGCAGGAAGCATTTAAAAGGAAAAATAGGGCAACTGTTTGCAAAGTGAGGGAAGAAAGCTAATGAGAGCTGTTTCTAGAGATGGAAGCAGGAGGAGAAGCTGGTGATGGAGCAGGAGTTACCCCAGCAGAAACTGCTCAGAAAGAAGAGGTTGAAGCCAGGATGTTGTTCTCAAGTGGCTGTAGTAGGGAGAATTGATCCTGCGCTAACATGTTCTGCAAGGAAACATCAAATTATCACATCTGGTCACCTGTGGCTAACTAAGGTCATCATGCAGGTTTCTTTGGCTAGCTTTTGCATTAACTAGGCCCACCTACTCCTTCACTACTAATACATCTATACAACTTAGGACATAGTCTTTAAAAATGACATGTCTGAATTTTTGAATCCTTGTGGAAGTGAAACTCAGGCTTTGGTAGGGTCTGTTTGCTCCTTGTTCAGAGAGGTGGTGGTGAGAGGCAGTGCACTAACTTTTAAAGAAACACCTGAGGAAAAATTTGTGCTGTTATGTCTTGGGGTAACATTTAATTGGTAAGTTGGGGAATGTGTGTTAAGTGGAGTGTGGAGGAGGTGACTTTTGGGTGGAAGTGATCTGTTCTGGAAGAGAAGCGAAGCAACTTTTCTTCTTTTGTTTTCTTACAAGTTTCTACCATTGGCAGGTTTGTGTCACATGTACCTTGCTGTAAAATTTTGCCAAGGACGACTGTGTAAATTTTTATCTCTATATTGATAGCAGGCACATAACTTTTTTTTTTTAAGATCTACATTTGCATTTCATATTTTGTTGCTTTTTCGATGATACAAATAATGAGATTGAACTTAATGAAAGCTCTTGGGTTTCTTTTTCTGGGAAGTAATACTTTTTGAAAAAGCTAATTTCTCTTTCAAAGGGAGATGCAATAAGCATCATCTCTGAGGTAAGTCCATTCTTATTTTAAAAATGTGTGCTGGTCGCAAAGTGAGTAGTAATGTGCCACTCTGTGAGACTGGCCATCTCTCGGTGCTCTTCCAACTCTACAGCCAACTTGGTGTGATACTTATATCAGCACTGAGCATCCCTGAAATACACAGCTATCATACACTATTAAGTTCAACCTTATGCTGCTTTTATGATGTGCTTTATGATGAGATCATCAGACTCCTTTTTATTAGTAATTTACTAAGAGTTTCAACAAAGGATTCAAAGGGTACCGTATTTGGAAAAGGAGAGGCTGAAGTCCTATTCCCAGTTCTGAGGCTTGCTTTTTGCCTTTTTCACTTCCAGTTCTAGAATTATTTGGGATGAGAGCAGTCAAAAGACACTGAGCTAAATAGTTCTGTCTCTGTGTGTTTTGTAAGTCTCTTATAAAAAAGATTTGTATGCATCCCTTCTAGCAGGCACTTACGAAAAGAACATAATCAGTTGAGTGAGCTCCTGTGAATGACGGTGCAGAGACTAGCCCTAGATATCCCAAAGGATGCTGAAATCCTTTTTAATTAAGGTTTAGAAATTTTAACATAATTAAGGTTTAGAAAACATTGTAAAAAGTGCTGCAGAAAGCTAAGAGAAAATGAATGCTATTTCAATATTAACAGGAAATAACGAAGCATCAAAGCTGGCTTTGCCACACGACTAGAGAAGAAGGGATGCTGAGTTTGGATGGAGAAGGCAGAAGTAAATAACATTAAGAAGAAAGAGTCTTAGTAAATTTTGAAATTCTCCAGACAGTGCCTGACATTGCAGGAGGCAGCTGGAGTCCTGATCTGCAGGCAGTTTTGGAGTGCCATGCTGTGCACCTAAGCAGGATCATGGCATTCCTTAGGGATCTGTGCTTCTCACCAGCCATGCTCCAGCTCCCAAAGCCCCTCCACTGGCTGAGCTGGTCCTACGGCCTCCCAGCACTGCTGTGCTCCACAGCAGGCAGGGGAACGGGGCAGGATATGAGAGACCTTTGTGGAGCACACCTATGGGCGGGAAGGGAAGGATATTAACCTTTCCTTTCTTCTTATGAATCAAAATGTATCCTTCCAGAAGGGCTGTGATACTTGCTGTGATTAGATTTGTTTTCCTTATATGATTTGTCATGCAAAATCACAGCCACTGTATTTTAAATGAAGCCTGCCAAGCTTAGCAGTACTTCGGTATCTACTGAGTGCGGTGCTAGCCCAAAACATTAAGGCTACTGGAATGATTTTCCTGGACATATGTCTTTCCCTACATCTAATTTTTTAATCTAGTAAGGTGCTGATATCTAGGGGAATGATGGATCGGTTGTAATGTGGAGAGTTCAGACTTTTATCAGAATGAAGCAATTCATTGCTCCTAACTGCTTTCTACTGACAGAATTAAACAGACTTAAGTCCATCTGGTTTGTGTTAGGCATATTAGCGTGCCGCTCCTGCTGTGATGTGATACTCGTAAGACTGGGAGCTGACAGCTAAGCCTCTAAAAGAATAAATAACAATTTCTGACTGAACAGTATAGAGTATACTGTCTATTTTAAAGCCACAAGGATAAGTACTGTCTGTATCGCTTTTAAAGTCAGGAATATTTTCTGTAGTTGTTTAACTGGCAGATGATGGTGAAACATGATCCTTTTGGAATACATAGAAGTCTGATGTGCAAATGCACATGATGGATCTTGCTCTCTTATAGTATGCCTGTACATACTAGGACTGTCTGAGACAGAGCAACAGCCTGTCTGTCAGATCAGCTGATGGGTTGAGTGTGTGGGTCCCCATCCTGCCTCACAGTAGAGACCTTCTGGAGCAGCTGCCAGCATGTCTGCTCTCTGTTGGAGAGCAGTTGCTGGCTCCTTTGGCTGATTCAGCTGATGTAGAGAAACCAACTCCAAAGGGCCATGCTACCAGAAATAATAATATTATTTAAGTAATTCCTAAGGAAAATACTTTAAAAATTAAGTTCAGGTGAGAAGTAAAAGAAATGATGTTTTAGAAGGAAACTGTAGCAAGGACAATAAGATGAAATTGTTTCAAGATGGATATTTATGAGTTGATGAATGACTAAGGGTTACATTTACAATCAAAGGCTACGATGTGAAACTTCGCATGTTTCAATTTGATAACCTCCACCAAGGGGGAAGAGGGAAAGAGCTAAAAGAAGATGCAATCACTGCTAATAGTGTGTTGCATTGTAATGTGATTGTGTTAAGAGTTTTAGTGCTTTTGCCGGTCACCTGTAGTGGCTAGCTGGAATTTTTATTTCTCCCTTTCCCTGCAGCCTCTGTGCATACAATGGCTTGCTTATTTATTTCTCTGAAACTTTGATGTTCCAATTTAGACTTGATATACTGGGCAGGGTGTTGTTAGTGATGTTGATAAACCTCATATATTTTGTTCATGCATGCAGAGTTAATTGCCAGGTCTCTTGAGCAGGAAGCCATTTCCCTGAGGTCATCTATCAGGAACCCATGAAGTCTGGTGTCCGTTTACTCTGTGGAGCATGATCCCCTTTCCAAGGCAACCTGATCTCTCTCTCTTGCATTTAGTTTAAAATTGATATCAAAGTGCCCGAGATTGTTTATGGTATAGATTTGCTGGATTAAATGTCTTTGATATGGAAGACAGCAGTTGTGATAGTCTGGTTGTGATAGTGCGCGTTGGCTTTTCCAGTTTATTTTGATGTGTATTTCAATTTTTCATTATTAAATGCTTTGTTAAAACCCATGTGTCACTTTTGTATGACACTGTGGTGAGATGGCACATACTACTTTGGGACAGAAGGATTGTTATCTTTTGCCTTAATGACTCGGGCTTTTGCGTTTGAGGTTTGTGCTTTTCACAGAGAAAGAGTTTGTCCTGCTGAAGGCCATCTCCCTAAACCATCAGTAAAGAAGGGAGAAAGATGAGCTTTTCTATGGCCACTGGAGCTAGGATTCTGCTCTGAGTATCCCTTTAGAAGAAGAACATCTCTCTAGAACTTGGAGCGCTCTCCACGTTGGTTAATCCTGCCTGGTTTGTAGATGTGGGGAACCCATATTAACTGTACACCCATGTGTAACTGATGGTGTGATAGGAGGACATGCTCACATGCACAGTGCATCTGCCGTAACTCGGCAAAACTAGGTTGGCCACATACGTGTCAATTGTCTCCATCTCCATCTCCTGTTTAGAGATTTGCAGAGAGCAACTGCAGGAGCTTCACAGCCGCACTGTGAGTGCAACGCACTGGGGAATCATATCAGGATCGTTGCCCTCCTGCCTAGTGCTGCCCTGAAGGTGCACAGTGACCATTTGCCAAGATTTCCAAATGCTACACCTGGTCAGAGCTTCTGTGATATGTCACCAAAATTTCAGAAAATTGACCAGATTTATTTCTTCCCAGTAGCTGTACAGAGGTCCAGGACAACATGCTTCTAGAAAGCCATCTTTTGTGGTTGGTTGAGTTATCATCTAGAGAATGACAGATAGAACTGCAAACAAAAACTATATTCTAACATGCCAAATCTCAAATAATTTGTAATTTTGTAGGAGCAGTTGTAACACAGATGAAATACTGCACTCATAGCTGGGCTTCTAAACGCTTGTAAGATTTGAGTTTCTGCTTGTTCTAAAACTCCCATACTCTCGTTGCAGCTGGTTTTTGTAAAATACCCCTGGGATTTAATTCTGAAGGACATTGGCATCATTAAAATTGAGGAACCCTGTGATATATAGAAGGAAGGTGTGGTTCTATTTGAGGTAAGAGCAGGGAACATTTTAGCATGCAGAATTCACTGAATGTCTTGCAAAAAGGGCATCTTGTGAAAGTCTGAAAATGAATAATACTACAATTGCAAGACCATAGAAGATGGTAGCTATTGTAAACTGCCATGGATTTGTTTTGATTCTCTCATGTCCATTTGTTTTTTGAAGCAACTGCTCCTGGAGTCAAGATTTTTCTTTCCTTATCTCCGTTTCTTAAAATCAAAGGCTCTGTGTCTCAGATAAATTTAAAGGCTGAGGGGAAGACTGCCACAGCCATGCATTATGCTCCTCTGATGAAAGCTGCTGCCTCCACAAAAGGGATGACATCATGGCTCAGGAAGCAGCTCTTGGACCACCACAATTTATAATCTAGTTTCAGTTACCTGTACTGGAGGGCTGAAAAGTGTGGATATTCAGGATCTGCTTCTGTAAGTGGTGTAGTCATAATTGCACAGGAGCAATGACCTTGGCTGGCAGGGAGGGGCAAGGCAAGTGGGAATGATGCCTCTTGCACCTATTTGATCTTAATCTATTGCTGCCCGAGACACAACAAGGGGGTTTTTAGACTTTGTGCTGCAAAATTGTTGGTTCATTTGTTTGTTTGTTTTTTTTTTTCTAAATATGCATCTAGAAAAAAGAGAAAGTACAGAAGACAGCATGCATGAGGAGCCCAGAATACTTAAATTCTGAGATCAAGTGTGCCCTGTTCAGATATTTTAAAGTAGGTTGATATTACTATTGTAAGTGGTTCAACATGAATTTCAGAGGGTCACTAAGTAAATTACCTGACTAATTAAGCCAGTTTTGCATTATGCAAGCCATCTCAAGTACTGAGAGACTTCACTGACACACCTTTATCCTCATACTTCATAGGCTTATAGTCATGTACAATTTAAAGGTCAATTAGAAGAGATTTTATATCTGGTTTTGGCCTTTAATTATTTCTCATTGCTAGTCAGTAATAAGATGCATTACCTAATGTACATCTAGAGGAGGGTCAATGAAGTTGTGCACGTTTCTACAAATTGGTGGTTTCTTTACCACTTTCTCTCAGCATAATTCTCTTTTATTTTTTTCTGCCTGTGCTCCCCACATCCTTTTCTCCATTCTGTGTGTGCTGTTCACCACTCTAGCAAAAGCTGCAGTAACACAGTGCTTAAAAAAGTTTTGTCCCTTTCTTTGTGTAGCAGTTGATGAGAAAGCAAATGTTTCAACCAGCTTTTCTCTCCAGTGCTAGTAAAATGTGCAACCTTAGCTTTGAGGATAGAAAAGGAGTGTTTCTGAGAATATGGAGAGAAGATGAAGAGTGCAGTCACCCCACTTTTCCTCTATGCCTCCTCCAGATACTATTTTTAGCCCTGTTAGCAAATGGTATCATTTGTTGCTCCAGCCTTTCCATGCCACCGGTGCTGTGCCATCAGTGTGAGCCTTGTCAGCTGGTGAGCAGGCTGAGGGGAGACCCTGGGGCTAAACTTGGAGCCTGGAGGGGAGCACACGTTCTAGGCCAGGCTCTGAGATGCATTTGGATGGTACAGGGCATGTAACATACAGCCTGGCAGCAAGCAGGGCTGGAGGGATGTTGGATAATCTACTCACTGCCCAATGGTGTGAGCTCTCACAATCCATTAAATACAGCTCTCCTCCCCCCATCCCAACCCATGCAGGTACTTCCGACAAATAGCAGCTTGAAACAGTAACTTTTCAAGAATGTAACAATTTCAAAGCTTAGGAATGAGCACTGAGAGGAAAGGTTCTTCTTGCTGCTGGTCACAGCAGAAGCTGGGAGTGAGGTGTGAAGTGGTGGGACAGGCCCTTGGTCAGCGTTCTTCCACTGACCTCTGCCACTCCTTCCATCCACGGGCGCTGGGGTTTGGCCACTGTTATTTAATACGCCTTCCCCAACCAGTGCGTGTGTGTGCGCGCGCATGTATGGGCACTTAGCAGTCTCCCAAGAAGGATGCAGGAGCATCCCTGCTGCTGTCTGTAATTAGCAATTATTTAGTTTGATTATAAGGGGGGGGGGAGGGGAAGAGGGGGTAGTACCAGGAAGCATGAGGCCCCGACGGAGAGGAGCCAGCGTTCCCGCAGTCCCTCCCCAGGGGCGATCGGTGGCGGATCACCTCTCCTGAGGAGAGCGATGCGGTCCTGGTACGCAAACTAAAAACCTGAACTACCCGGGCGCCCCTTCCCCTGCCGCCCTAAGGCGCGGGGCTGACACCACTTCCCGGCGGCTCTTCCCGCGGCGTGCAGAAAACGCTGCTGGCTCGGCCGCCGGAGCTCCCGGCAGGCAGGTGAAGCGCCGGCACGGGAGAGCCCGGGCAGCAGCAACAAGCGCCACCTCGGCTACCAGACGTGTCCCGACACCGGCTCCTGGCTTTTGGGGTGGGCGAAGCCGCGGGGACCCCGCCGGGGCGGCGCTGGGGTCCTTTGTTGCCGCCCCGGGGCGGCCACATGCGACAGGCGACGGGGGTGCGGGAGGAGGGGCTTTGCGCCGCCCTGGCACCGCCGGCCGCCCTGTCGTTGGGTCGAAAGTTTGAGGGACGGCGGCGACGGGGCCGTCCCACGGTGTCCCGGGGCGGGCCGGTCCGGAGCGGGGCGGGGGAGGCATGGCGGGGCGGGGCGGGCCGGCCGCGGCGGCGGCAGGGAGCCGGCGCTGATCCGACGGCCGGGCCGGGGCATGGAGGGGGAGCGGGAGGACGGCCCCGCCGCCCCGGCGGAGAGCGGCACGTCGGAGGTGTTCGCCCAGCTGTGGGCGGACGTGATGGGCATCCTGGTGAGTGGGGACAGGACGGGAGCTGGGAGCGGGGCGGCCGCGGGGCAGCCTGCCTTGGGACGGGGGTGAGGGGCCAAGGGGTGCCCGCCTGGTCTCCCCGGCACCTGCTCCGGAGTTGGCCCCAGTTGGAACGTGCCCTCGTTCCCAGCGTGCGGGCGCGTACATCCCAGAAAAACTAACTCCACGGGTAAACCCAATTGTTGCGTCGGTGGCCGTCGCCGTGCTGGGGTATAGCTGTCAGGGCTGTCGCGCTAGAAGGGGCGGATCGACCGCGCCAAGGAGCGGGGTCCGGGCAGGGGCTGCCCACCGGCGGGGACACACCCGGGAGCGCCGGTTCAGCCGGATCAATGGGCGCATTGTCCCGGGTTGCTCCGGCGAGCTGCCGGATTCAGCGCAGTTTGGGCTGAAGGCGGTGTCGCTGCAGCCTTTGCAGCCCACGCACGTGTTCCGGGGGGAAGCCCCGCGCGTGGGGGGCACTCCCGCGGATCCCCCGGGCACGGCCGCCCGTCCCGCAGCGCTGCCTGGGGGTCCCGCGGCTCTCCCGGGCGCCGGCTTTGGAGCTCTTACTCCCGGTAGTTTTTTGGAGGCGAGTTGCTCGGTTACGGCCCGCGGAGTTTCTGCGCCGGTGATCTTCTGAGGAGGGACTAATCCTCGTAATTCACTGGTTACAGACAAAAGAGATGGCCCCAGTAACGAGGGCTCAAGGAACTACGTTTAATGGGCACGTAGCGTACCGACAGGACGGACTGGATGGCAAACAGTAAAAATACAGGAAGAGTCAATCCTTTATTTCTAGTTGCAGTGAGAGAATAATATTTACTTTACGTGCAAGATGATAATTACCGCAGAGGACTGCCACTCAGCAGAAAAACAAATACTAATGTTATATACGTACTGGAGCTGGCAGCTTTCCAGTGGTACAGGAATGTGGTAATCAACAGTGGAGTGCCTGTTTATTCATTTTAAAAACAAATGAATAGGCTTGATGCACGTTAGGTTCTGTTGTTAACATTTAACTAGCAGACATTCAAGAATATTATGAGAAATACTTTTTGGAAAACTGCCGTGTAACGTAATGAATGGTAAATCCGTAGGATCAAATTCAGAAGTGTTATAGAATTGAACAGAGAATTTAATTAGCATTTTATGCTGCATTTCTTTTTACCACATGGACTTTATTGTTAATATTTAAAGTCAAAAAACCTGCCTCATTCCTTTTCTTCACAGAAATTCTCCATTTAATAGCACCCAACTGCGTACACTTTTTCACTGTTAATGATTTTAATCTAAGAATGCAAGCAGAGTCAGTTCTGCCAGTTTGTAGGGAGCACACAGTTGGTACTTTATGAACAGTCTCTTTCTCTGTTTTTCTGGCAGGTTTCAGTACTGCATTTAGTAAGAGCAAAGTGCTATTGGATGCCCAGGAAGGAGTGTTTGAGGAGGGCAGACCAACAGCCTAGCATGCTGAAGCTCAGTGCAGAAAAAGATCTGATTCTCACACAGCTAATAATCTGAATAGGTTTCTTTTGGCTATACAGGCTAGATTGCTTCCTGAGAAAACAGAGCTATTTATTTCTTATTTCTCTTCTAATAAAACTATACTAAAGTAATTTGTCTTAGAGTTGGTCAGCTTTACAGAAAGGCATCATCTTGTGACTGTGAAGTTGCTGGTTTATATCAGTTGCAAACATCACCCAGCACTATTATCTCTTTTTTTGTCGGTGTTATGTGTTGCAACACAATTAAAAATATGGAAAGACACCCTTGTATTTGGTCTAATGAAATAACTTATTAGAGGGAAGACGGAGGCTCTTCTCACTGAAGGTTGTCAGCTTTCGTCAGATTTAGCTTTTTAAAGAGTTTCTGGTCTTTGGAGCTGTAAAATAAGGTCTTAATATGAACTGAATGTAAACTTCTTTTGGTGCTCTATCCTTGTTTGAAGGCAAGGAAGAGGTTGCTCCAGTGCCATTTTCACTGCTCATCTTTGCGGTACTTAGAGCTTAGTCCCTTTCAAACCTGGGCTGCAAAAGGCAAGCAGTAAACTAGAGTTGTGGCATCCAAATGGAAGTCTGTAGATGGTTGGTTGTGGACCGTGAGGCCTCACCAGAGGCCTGTATAGCTGGCTTACTTCTTTTGCCTTGTCAATTATGTGAGAGTATGGGTCTTAAATTCCCAGGTTTTATAGCAGGTCACTGTCCAAACTGTCTACGGAGCACAGAGGCAGACTGGAAATGGCTCCATGAGTGAAGAAGTAGGTGCAGTGATAGGTTGGCCCTGCAACAGCTTGAATGTTACCAAACGAGTGCGTTAGCAAGGGGAGAGAGGCAGCAGAGACAAGATCTGCTCTTGTGAGACCCCATCTGGAGTACTGCATCCAGCTCTGAGGTCCTCAGCAGAGGAAGGACCTCTTAGAGCGAGCCCAAGGTAGTTTGACAGATGGAGCACCTGTCCTGTGAGGAAAGGCTAAGAGAATTGGGATTGCTCAGTCTGGAGAAGAGAAGGCTTTGGGGTGACCTAATTGCAGCCTTCCAGTACCCGCAGTGAGCCTAAAGGAAAGGTGGAGAGAGATTTTTTATGATGGCATGTAGTGACAGGGCACAGGGGAATGGCTTTAAACTGGCAGAGGGTAGCTTTAGATTAGATATTAGGAAGAAATTGTTTACTGTGAGAGTGCTTAGGCGCTGGCACAAGTTGCCCAAAGAAGCTGTGGATGCCCCATCCCTGGAAGTCTTCACGGCCAGATTGAGGTGGGTGGCTCTGAGCAACCTGGTGTAGTGAAAGTGTCTCTGCCCATGGGAGAGGGGCTGAAACTACATGATCTTGAAAGTCTCTTCCAGCACAAACTATGATTCCAACGCAAACACTATGATTCCATGATCTTAGGAGGGAAAACTAGAATGAAATGAAGAAAGGTGATCATCAAAAGTTTGTTGACTGAATGAAAGAGAAAATTGCATTCTTAAGACATGATTGTAGGATGATGCAGATTAGAAAGGACCTCAGGCAGCATCTAGCCTGTCCTTGAGCTGAAGCAGGCAGAGCTCTGAGGCCAGGTGAGGTTGCTTGGGGCTTTATCCAGTTGTGTCTTGAAAAACCTCGGGGGACTGAAACTGCGCAGCCTCTCTGTGCAGCCTGTTTCACCACTTTGCTGTCCTTACGGTGAAAAAGATGTTCTTCATAAAAGTGATGAAATGCCTGATTCTTCCCTCCTCATACTGAGTAGTTAGAGCAGTGGGGAAGGTGTCTCCCTCCTCCCGCTGGCCTTGCTGAAAGCCTTGTGGAAAGCATCATGGTGTTTGTGGTGGTGTCTGCCCTAGGCGCTGTATTAGGAGAAGAGGCCATGGATGTCAGCCAAGCTGATACTCACTTCTGAAGTTACTTAAAATGCAAATTGAGCCCCTCTCACTCATAGTTTGTGTTGGAAGAGACTTTCAATATTTCATTCTTTGTGTATTTTTAGTTAGGTTCCTTAAAATAGGACCTCATTAGCGGGAACCTGTGATGGCAGATCCCAGGTCCCGAGGGGAAGCAAATAGTTGTCAAGTGCTGCTTGTAAGCAGCATATTTTATGGACTTTGAAGGCACATAATGACTCTTTACACTTGACAAATGCTGAGTGTACTTGCAGCTGTATATGATCTTGCTGAAGTAAATGTGGCTTTTCCCTTTTGCGCTTTTCTAATGTGATACTCCGTAGGTGCAGCTGTGATATAGGTACCTTGAAGCTATTTGTGCTGTTAATGGAGCTCACTAGATAACAAAATTATACCTAAAAGCTTTTACTTAGTCTGTAGCAAGCACATGTTGGAATGTATTGGATAATTATAATTTTCAGTGATTCAAAGCAACAATGGCTGGTGGAAGTATATTAAGGGTTTAGAAAGAGGTGAATTGTGAGGAGTAATATAGAAGTTCTCTGCATTGCCAAAAACTCAACCCCATAAAAAGGGATATTTTGGCACAGAATCATGTATTGATGTGGTGATAGCAAACTTTGTTCCTAAGTCTGAAGGTTTTTGTGATCAGATCTGAGAACAGATTGTAACATGAAGTGAAAATCATGAAATTTATTCTTTTAAAGATGTGCTTTCAAAACATGGGCTATTGATCTTAGTACCGGAAAGACACTCCAGAGGCCTCTCTTGTTTATGGGAAGTTCTTCCTTCTCACACAGGAGGAGCTCTCTGGGTCAAATCCTGACATTAATGCAATCACTGGCAAAACTCTGATCAATTTTAATAGAGCAGGAATTTCACTGAAGAAAGTGTCTTATTTATGTGGGGAGCTTTTGTCTTCAATGGGCAAGATGCCAGAGATAGAGCAGAACTTGAAAGAGATGCTATAAAATTAGAAGTCATTCTAGTTTTTTATTTCAAAGTGATAGTTTCTTGTTTGAAATTACTGAATCAATTAGAACAGCTGAAACAAAAAGAAAATTATTTCTTTTTTGATGATATTTTGCAGTCATGCTAGGAGAACACCAGTGTTTTCCCACCGTCTCCTGTTAGCTAAAGAGAACAGAGTATTTGAGGACAATAAAGCTCCCTTGGCTTTGTACTGGGAGCCCTGCTATTTAGATATATAATCTGTCATGCTTTCAGTGTTTCAGTGACTATTTGAATTTCTTATCAAAGTAATGAAGAAACAACCCAAACGAGAGAAAGATGCCAGCTTATGATGCTACTGGATAACATGTAATTATATACTGGCTAACATATTTTGGGAGGGGGAACTTGATATTAAGCCAGGAAGCCTGGATATCTAAAAGAAATCAGGGAAGTAGATCCCTGACTGATAAAAGCAGTTGTAGGAGGAGTTGTGGCAGCTCACATCAGCCTAAGATTTCTTCCAGGATTGCTCTTTCTTAACCCGTCATTAGGTCACTGTGACCTGTGGAAATCTCTACTCCATTCCTCTCCCAGTGTCTTCCTGGGCTGACTCTTTCTCTGATGTCTGCTTGGCACAGAGAGGCCACGCCAGCCGAAGCCATGGCTTCAGTACTCAGCATGGCTCTGTGGAAAAGCTCAGGCAACCGAGTAGCTGCTCCAGGTAGAATATGCTTTTGAAAATGAAATATACTCATTTTTTTCTGATTTTTATTGATGACATGTCAGAAAAGTGGTTGCAGCACTGTGTCACTAGCTCAAAAAGTACTTCGGGACATTCCAAAGCAAAACATTTTTGTTCCAACTTCTACTTTGGAGTATGTTTTTAAAGCATATTCCAGTTGCTACAGCAAAGATAAACCCAGAAGGCCTGGCCTCTGCTTTCATACTATCAGATATTGGTTTTTCTGTTTTAGAAAATCATGGAGTATGTTTTTCTTTCAAGTAAAGAAATTGAAACAGAGTGTGGCTGACTGTCAGTTTAGGTGTTGGATTCAGTTTTATAATAGAACTTAACCTGTTGCATCTGCTTTGCCTTTCTGTGCAATGTTATGCCTAGCAATGCTAATCCTTTTATGAAGAAAGACAGCTCATGGAGATAACCTTTGGTCTAGGCTTTTTCTTGCACATCAGAGCACATAAAACAGATGTCTCTGTTAGAGAGTTTAGTCCCCACAAGACTACACAGTCAAGAATGATAGGAGTTTTTGGTTCTGGTGCCTTCTTCATTCTTTCTTGAAAGCAAATTCTTTCTCTTGCTGGTTTGCTTGGAAATGCTCTTTTTCTTCGTACTTTTTTAACCTTTTGAAAGTTAATCAGCCATGCTCTCTCTGTTTTTTAGGAGCAATGGAATAATGCATTGAAAGAGTTTTCCTGTAATGATGCCTCCTTTCTTTTTTGGATATGAAAAAATTACAGTCTCTAAACAGGAAGGAAATGTGAAAATTGATGTGGAAAATGAAAAGGTGTTGCACATGAGCACTTAAAGGACTTTTACTACACAGAATGCAATGTTAATCTATGCATGTCGCTTACCATTTTCTGTAGTCGGGTGAGAAACTCTGGTGTTTAGTGTATCTCAGAGCAAATGACATTTTACGTAACTAGATAATGATTAACTTATTCTGATGCTGTCTAGAAATTTATGTAAATTAATGCTGATTTCACAATGTGCAGTGCAAACAGGAGCAGAGCAGTTAAGCCGTGAGAGCTGAGTGGAGGGACCAGGGCACAGCAGAGTGGAGTCACTGCTCGAAGTGGGATGGAGGGAGCAGGCAGTGCCCGGGGCACAGGGATTCGAGTCAAAATCTTGTCTTCCAGACCAGGTTGAACTGCTCCAGCTTTGGCTCTGGGCTCTGCTCCTTCAGGATTTTTTTCCCTTCAGAGGTTGTGGAGGAGAGGGTGCTCAGTGCTGGTGCACCCAGGCCTGCTTTCTGCACCTTGCCAGGTCACCCTATTGTCATTTGTAATCTATGGTTGTAGCTTTTCCTTCATGCAGACTTTCTCCTTTTCCACTTGCCCTGTTGTCACAATATGAATGGTTGTAGAGTACATGTTGTGCTCAGACTCTAAGAGGTTCAGTAACAGAGGATGAATAGGAATTTGTAATGACCCAGCAAAATGATTTGTTGCAATACCTGTTTTAACATAAAGTGCTGCAAACAATTTTCCTCTTTGTGATTGCTTGATGTAGCTGATGACTAATGAACCTGCCTCTTTGTCTAATGCCATTATTAGTGGTGAGAGGAGGAGGAAGGTGGTTGTGACTCTGGGAATGATGAGGTGGTTTTGCAAGGATCTTGATCTGGATTCCAGGGTTTCCGTGAGCAAATGAACAAAAAGAAGGAACTGGGTTTAATATGTGCAAGTCTGTAACAATTAAGTTTCTACTATAAAAGCGTGTTCTCAATTAAAATGTATATAGACAGATGTTGTGTGATTAGGTAAAGAGATATGAAAGGCATTTATTTCTCCCTGACATCAAAAGACTTCAATGTCCCGTTGGCAGAAGAAAATTTCAACACAGTTTGGACACAAGTTTTCAAAACACAGATTTCCTTTACTGAAAATAACTACTTTAAAAATAAAAGGAGCTGCCCCCACCACAGTGCAGTAGCTGTGGTGTGGGTCAAGTGTGGGCACACTGGGTCTGCTTTGATCTTCTTGAGGTGAGGGGAACATTTTTCCTGCCCTAGGGTAACGGCAGACCTTTCCTGTCTACTGCCATGTTTTGAAGCACAGAGTTATTATGTGTGGGTTTTATTTGAACTAAGATTAGTATCATGAAGTACTTAATGGTTTAAGTTTTAATGACACCCGGATAAGATTTTTGAGCTACATACTAGTTTTAGAGGCACATTTCCTATAAAGAGTTTGAAATTGAGAGTGGAGATTGTATAACCTATCTGGAAAATGGTTTTAAGCAAGGTGTAACTGCAAAATGGAATAGACAAGCTTAAGAATATAAGTCAACAGTGATTTATAAATCACATTTTCCGGCTTTTGTATGGAAAGTCATGCAGTAAATTGGAGAACTGGTTTCTAATATCCATATCACAATCTGAGTGGGATCTGGTTGGAGCACCATTGCAGACCTACTCTGCTACAGACCCATTAGATTTTGCTAATTTGTCTTCCTTGTGGCCCTGCATGGACCTGGGGATATATTCTTGAGGTCAGTTTGTACTATGAGGCCTCCAGATGGAAGAAATGTGGTTGTTTTTATGTACATAGGTAAACACACATATTAAAGTGTACCAGCATGGTAATACAATTATCAGGAATATAAATACATCCTTTTATGTTTCATTATTGTCACTGTGTTTGTGCTGATATACGGTTATTCTTGCTCTTTGATAACACCCTCAGTATATTGTTTTTGTGGGGGAGTATGAGAATAAAGGAAATTAGGTAACTGTTTAGTATAATAATAAAAGCAATACTTTGAAAGCTTTGCAGCAAGCATGATGAGAGTCAATAGATGGTAGTGGAAACAGTACCATGCTTATTAAAATATTAAATTGAGAGTACATGAGCTATCTCTTGATTGTGAGATGCTCCTAGCCCTCTCACCTGCAACTGAAGATGCTTTGTGCAGTGCTGATAGGTATGATGAAAACAAAAGATAAAGAGAGGAACAAGAGATAAAGGGTCTAGTCTCTGCACTGTTTACATAAAAACTTCAGGAGCCTAAGGCACAAAGTTTATTTATAGTGGAGCAGTGTGTGGCCTATATGCCTTTAAGGAGAAAGGAAAATGCATCTTTTGTCACTCCTTCAAAAGTTCGGAAGAGTTCAGCTTCCTGGTCCTTTCAATGCAAGAACCATGTTGACCCTGCTCTGCGGAACCTGCTCTCTCGCTTGATTGTAACCCCAGTCTAACTCGACGGAGGAAACATGAGAGCTCATTGCACCATGGTGGCAGTGTTAGAAGTTCTTTCAGTGAGTGCACATCCACAGCTGGAGCTCAGATGAAAATACGTGCTAGGGCTGATTGCATAGCATTACATTGCACTTCAGAAAAAAAGGCATTTCAGGCTTTTAAGGTATTTTGCTTGCTAGGATAATAACTTACCAGTCATAATATATACCTTTAGAAATTATATGTAATTGCTGAAGAACCTGTGTGTTTTATGCACTTAGAACTAGGGGGATATTCCAGTGTTTGTGTTCTTCCTGTTTATTATCTCTGTTTATCTGTATCTGTTACAGTTCTGAAACACTTTCCTTCTCCTTGTATTCTGTGCTTGCAGTCTTCCAGCAAGAACTTCCTGCATGTTGCAACTCAGCCAAAAGGGATTTTTATACCAGAAGTTTCTAGTTCAATCCTAGGGGTGGAGGGCAAATTGACAATACTTTTTTATTGCTAAATTGAGGGTCATCTCTTTTCATCATCCATATTAGACATGTTTCATATTGTTATCAATATTACTGCATAGACTTAACATAGCCTTCCGCTATACAGAATAATTTTTTAATACTTTTGAGTTTTGGAGCCTTCAGTGGTTGGTCAAATTAGTGAGGTAGCTCTGAAAATTGATGACAAATGCTTTGCATTTAAACTGCAGTTTATAATCTCTGAGAATGAAAATAAGAAAAATATTGGTTTATACATAATTGTGTTTGTATTCATACATAATACACACCACAACTTGCAGGTTGTGATTTCCACTCCATTATTAGGTTTCTTTCCCACCTTGGAATTCATAAATAACCATTGTAAAACAGGAAAAGGTGGGGAGAGACTGCATCTTGTATGTCAGTCATGGTTCCTGTCCTCAAATTTCCATCTTCAAGATGACCATATGTTTACACTTTAAAAACACAATGCTTCAGAATATGGGAATATGTGGAAATATGTCACGTTTTATATAAAGGCTGGGGAGAACGTGTGCCATGTTTTATCAGAGAGCTGGTAAAGTTACTATATTTCAGAGCAAAAAACCTGGTAAGGTGAGGAAATTTTTCTTCTGAAAGCCAAGCAAGCAATCAAAAGCTCACAGACAACTGCCACGTCAGGGATACCGAGAAATACAGCAGTTGATGGGCAGTAGAGCAGGGATGCTAGTGCCTGTGGCAGTAAGCCATGTTGGCCAGTTTCTGACCTGTTTATCATTGGATTTTCATGATGCCTTGTGTCGGGCTGAGGACTAATTTGGCTCAGAACAGGTATTTACTTTTTGCTGGCGTATAAATATGTGGTTTTTCAGCACAGCAAAGACAGCGGGGGATCTACTGTGTGGAAGCTGTTTGTGTTCCTGCTTTTCCTGAGGTCACTTGCAGTTTGTGCAGACTGTATGCAGGCTGCTCATGTGCCCTGAAAAATATTGACAGCTCCAGGTACCACGGGGAACGTGCGCAGGTGCTGATGTCCCTGCATAGCTGGAGCACGGGTGTGGCTGCAATAGCAGGCATCTCTCTATTCCCCCACTGGATGTGTTTCCTTAGGTCTGCCTGTTTTCATTTCACTGGAGAAAAAAGGGCTGAGTAGAGGCAGATTTCCTGCTGGCAGAGCACGTTTTGAGTCTTTGTACATGGCAAATTCTTTGGACATTTTTCTTTGTTTTTTTTACATACCATCCTTCTCTAAAGTTTGTCTGAGGTTGTGTTTTCCTTATAGAGGAAGGAGGAAGATGGCAAAATCACTGTGTCTTTTCTTAATTATCTAAGTTTCTCTGTCACTTTTCCTGCTTGTGTGTGAAATTTTCCACCTTGCTTTCTGTGCACTGAGCAAATAAAAATTGAAAGATACTGATTTTTTTATTGTATTTTGTGATGTTTTGTCCCATTCATTGTTTGGAGAGTTTTGGAGGAAAGATCTATTTTATTTCTTTTTTTAATCAGTGGAGACTGCTCAGTTTTAGGTAGTGCAAAAGGACTGTCAGTCCTTAAAAACTCTGTTTAACTATTTAATTTACCTTTTCCTTAATGTTTTAGAATGAGGCAGGAAGGGGAGTCTAATACTGTGCAGTCCCTCTCCACTGTGGTGCCATATTCTGATGTGTGCCAAATTGAGGGGATGCTGAGATGTTTCAGCTCAATGAGGTATATTGTTTCTCTCTCAGCCCAAACCCAGCAATATATCGTTTAGATTTTGTGTCAGGGAGTGAGTATATACCTACAGATGGATAAACTTTGTAAAACCTAAGCTCTGCATGATAGCTATCTAAACGCAGGAAGTTAACAGAGAACATAAGGTCAAGGACCTCATCAAAATATTGGTGTGATGATGATGAAGTATAGCTTCATACCACATATGATGTGTTGCCATGCATAAATGAGAAGGGAAAGGGATGCTTCTGCATATCCTTGTTATCCTAGTCATGATGAGTCTCGCTAGGTTTGGTCAGTGTGGAGTTTGAGTTCCAAATTACCAGGAGTAGGAGGGAAAAAAAAAGAGGTGGATGTTCTCAGTGCTGCTTTTTCTCTCTGATGGAATGGCACTTCCTTCAAGCAATCTTTGCCAAGTTACTTGTGTGTTTTAATCCTTGTCTCAAGTGTACTTAGACTACAAAAGATTGTACAAATCTTCATTTTTCATCTGCCAAACCTAATAACAATTACTGCAAGACACTTACAGATTTATAAAGTACCATGAAAGAGAGGAAAGGGTGATAAAAAGGTATGTTAGCTCCTCCCTGACCCTTCTGCCTTTCTTAGGCAGATCTGTTGTTGTAGGGGGTTGAGCAGTTAAAAAAAAAAAAAAAAAATTAAAATAGAACAATTAGGGTTTTTTTCTCCAGACTCATGCCTCCCTTAGAAAAATACCTCCCATATAAAACGGAAACGAGGATGACAGGGAATAGAGGTGCAGTGACTCAGTATCCAGAACTGTATTTCTGTGGCCAGAAAAGTGAAAAGAGTCCCAGCTGAGAAGGGTAACTGGCAACTGCTCGGAAGAGGGATTTAGAAGGATCATGTGAAAGGAAGAATTGTCGCCTTCATGGCAGGAAATGGCTGAAGCACGCACCAGGACCTTGGCAGAGGAAGGTCAGCATGCAGGCTGGCTTTGTGGAGGCGCAGAGGAGGTGGCTGAATGGTGTGGACGGCAGGGAGCACACAGGAAATAAATAATGGACATTTAAGTCTAGTCCAGAAATTATAGGGCTTATTTCAGGTGCTGAGTAGGGATATCAGAGAGCAAAGTAAGCCTTTATGTCTAGTTCGTCGCACCTTGTTTTGTTTATACTTAAAGATAAATGCAGAATGTAGGTGGGTAACCATTGATGTGCATGTGAATCATGTAAAACTATGCCATCCAGGTATTGCCAGCAGATGCTTTGAATGGGTAATTTGTAACAGAGGGCTGGTTAGCTAAAAGAGTCTGGGAATGAGAGTGCAATTTACTATTTTCCTAGAGCTGTCTGATGCCCTGATTCCCTATTCACATGTAACTCATTCACAACCAGCCTTTGTATACTTTTTGTTGTACTTCTCAAGCTTTGAAGAGATCACCACATCTGAAAATATGTGGTTTTCCTTTCCCTTTGAGAGAGTCGTACAGCAAAATCTTTGTTTCCCTTCAAGTTATAATTCTTCGTGTATGAAGGAGCTATGTTTACTATACATCCTTTGTTTTGAAACTAATAATGGTGCATACTGTGAAAAGTGGTGTAACATCTTTTTTTGCTCAGAGAGCTCCCTGCTGGTTTTGTGTTGCTTCAGGTGTATCCTGGTACATAGGTTGTCCTGCTGTTCTTACTGGGTTCACAGGTTGGTGTTCCCTCAGACTGCGGTCTCTTCTTTCATCTGAGAGCAATCTGTGAGGAAAACTCCTTCCATCTGAAACTTTCTTGTGTTACTGTAGCTTTTACAACTAGGTGAGATGTTTTTCTTTGGCGTGACAACTGTTGTGACAAATGGTTAGTTAGCAAGCTGTTCTCCTTTTGATGTTCAAGTTGCTGTGCATAGACAAGTTGCTTAAGTTTGGGCTTAGCATGCTATCCAAGTCCAAGTGTCTTCATCTACAGTTGTTTTTTTTCAACCTGTGGTTCAGGGCCTTGTGTCAGTGAGAACCAGCTACCAGGTTTTGTAGAGAAAGAATTTTTTGTGAGGTTCATTGACTCTGGGGTTCTGCCAGCTTCTGCTTTTTATGATTTCATTAGCCATGTGGGGTTTTTCAAACTGTTTCTTGCCTCAGTTCCAGGTGCATCACTGTGATGTGCAACACTTGAGTGTTACATTCAGTCTCCAGTAAAAGCAACATAGAATCATAGAATATCTCAAGTTGGGAGGGACCCAACTTGAGTCCAACTCTCTGCTCTTCATAAGACTACATAAAACTAAACCGTAAGACTAAAAGCATTGCCCAGGTGCTCCTTGAACTCTGACGGTCTTCGTGCTGTGGTCAAGTCCATGAGGGGCCTGTTCCAGTGATGGACTACTCTGTCAGTGAAGAACTCTTTACTAATGTTCAATCTGAACTTCCTCTGGTGCAGCTTCATCTGATGTTCTCGAGTTCTTATTAGTGGGCAGAGCCACTGGACTGACAGCAGCCACAGGCTTAAGCACTTCCTTGAAACAAGCATATGGTGTCCTGCTTATTGGGGAGCTTCTGTAAGTAATACAGTGTGTGTTGTCCCTTTGAAAAAAATACATACTTGAAATACCTGGGTCATATGGCAACCACAAAATTATTTAAGCCCAGACTCTGTAGGATGTGCTCTGTTGCTAAGCAGAAATATTCCTCTTTCTGTGTGTGTGTGTGTGTGTGTGTGTGTGTGTGTGTGTGTAAGAAGCCTATTTAACCCACTTAGGAAGTGCTTTGGCAATAATGAAGCAATATGAGCACATAGGAAAGCAAAAAGCCCATCTTCACTGTACACAGATAAAGGGATATGAGTAAATAAAATATGATATCCCAGAGTGGAAAGGATTATAAGCTGGCAAGAGATGGAGTTCTTATTGCTGGGTTGATATCCCTAATTGATATAAACATAAAGCCCTGTGCAATCTATGGTAGTTAAAAGATATGCATCTAAATAATATTTAAATAGATTCTTGCATTTTTAAGACCCACTGGAGTGTAATTGTATTCAAGTTAATTAAATGAACTGAAACCCCCTGATAACTGTGCTTTACTGCTCCTAAATAAAATACTCTCCGAAGAGACTTCAAGAAGCTTAGTTAAGGCGATAAAAAACCTGAGCCTGGCGCCATGAAGTTTTGCATGAGCAGCTTTATATTTAGTTCACGTGTTTGGTTCCTACAGTGGTTGAGTGTGTGTTAAGTGCCATACCTCTGTTAAGAGTCAAAAGCTAAGGCTTCACTGAAGTTCTTCAGGGCAGTCAGTCTTTCTGGTTTTAGATTATTTATGTGACTGTGGGGTGTCTATTTAAGCTAGCTTATTGATGCCACCCCTCTCTGCCAGTGCAGGGCACGTGGTCCCTGCAGAAGTGAGGGCTCACAGGGATAGCACAGGCAGGTGGGATGGGCAGTATCAGTGAAGAGGGGCCCTGGGCGCAGCTTGCTTACGGGAGCTGCAGGAAACCATTTCTTCTGCTGCTAAGATTATGTGGGGAAACATGGATTGCTGCCATGCTCAATTACAGTTGTTTCCTTTCCTGGTAAAAGATGTCCTGTCAGGAAGTGGTAGGAGTGAAGGCGAGGTTAGTCCCTGAGTATGCAGAAGTGTTGGGTGTATCCTCCAGGCTGCAAGCTGCTGAATTGCTAGCAGGAAGAAACAGAAAAATAGCAGAGTTTCAGAAAGCAGTTTAAACATTAGTGTTCTGGCCTTCCACAGCTGGCAGCTTTCAGCAGTAAATCAAGGGCTGTGTCTCTGGCGCACAGTACTCTGTACTGCTGGGCACCACAACCAGGATTGCTGATTTCCATATCTACTCCCTAAACAGTGGGGAGATCCTGTCTTGCCTTGGTGTGCAGAGCAATATTTTTTTCTTGCTTTGTAAAAACAGATTTTGAAGTGAAGGCAGATGTACCAAGATTCTCTTTTCCCTTTCATGAAACCTTCACATGGATAGCAGGAGAGTGCTCGTCTCTTGGAAGTAAGCCTCTGAAATGGCACACGGGGGAGAGTAAGTAATTATGTTTACTGTCACACCCAACTTCCTAACAGTGTAGTAGCATTTCCAAATGCTGTGATGCTCATTGCTGAGCTGGGTGATGCAAGGTGCAGTGCTGCCCCATAGCTCTTGCCATGTAAGTGCAGATGAGGTGATAGGCTCATACAGCCATGAGAAATCTGAGGCAACTACATCCCTGCTGGGCTTTCCCAGTGCTGGATTTCTTGTGGAGGGCAGAGGGCTGTGCTCTCTTCTCCACTCTTCAGTAACTGTAGTTGGGGGGAAGGTTCCATGTAGGATTCAGTTGCTGAGATGATGAGAAACAGGGGAAGGCATGGAGGGCTCTCCTCCTTCAGTGATGCATACCTGAATCCAGTACCGCTGGGTTTTGGGGGGCTGGGGGAAACTGCTGTTCATAGGGACTTTCTCAGGCCTGGCTTTCAAAAAGGGTGGTGGTGGGGAAAACCCCAAAGCCAGAGAAGTAGAAATAAAGGGGAAAGGAGCACACAATAGTACACTGAAGAAGTAAGGGAAAGGGCAGGTGGAACAGAGAAAGAAGGATGAGGAGTTTTTTTGAGTGAACTTTTTCTGGGCAAGGTATATCCTGATTGTGCCAAACTGTCCAGGTGAAAAGCATAGCAAAGTTTAAGCTAAAGATTGTCATTCTGTCCTACCATGGACACTTGGAAAAATACTTCTGTTAGTAAAATTTGGACATAACGATGACCAAAGTTTTCTTTCTCTGAGCAACTTGGGAAATAATGTAAACCAGACTTGCTGAGCTTGCACAGTTGTCCTGAGATACTGTTGACTACTCAGTCTGTTTTGCCTTTAAATATCCAAATTTTTTTTCCTTTACGTGTTTTCTGTTTGGCTTTTTTTCAGGCTACTGTTTTAATGATTGCTCACACCTCAGTTATATAGTCCCAAATGTCACAAAAGATTTGTTTTTGTCGTACTGTCTTACTGCTAAATATAATGGAAAGAACTTTAATGAGTCCTTCTTCTCTGTTGCAGTTGATATGGCCAACTCACTGAAATAAAGATTTGTTTCATCATCTACTTGAGATGTTTGGCATTTGCATATCTGTTTCATTAGGCCCTAACTTATCTCAAACATGAAGCCACACCTGTAACATATGCTAAACTTCCTGAATTTGAAACAAGAAATTCACCTCCATCTCCTTAATGGTGCTGTAGTCAGATATATGTACATTTCTTAATTCTTGCTATTTTTTTGTTTACCATTTGTTTCTGCTTTAAGTCTCGGGATAGAAGCCCACTGCGGCTGGTGCATGTAAAGGGGCACATTTCCACTCAATTTGAGAAAAAGTCTCACCAAACAGAGTCTGCAAAAGAAGGAGGCAGTGAGAGCAAGGGAGACAAAACTAATGAGAGGTGATGTCAGGTGCTTAAGGCATTCTTAACTTATTCTGCTGTACAAGCTGACAGTGACAATTTGTGCCTGACTGCTGACCAGCTTAGTGGGTGGTGGTGGCCTTAGAGGTATCAGAGCAGAGAAGAGTTTTGAGTTACGTTTTGATGAGCTTAGTGCATATCACCTCAGGGAAAGGAGGATAGAAGATAATATACTGTTATTGGGGAAGCTGGACGTTAAGGATGCTTTGAACTAACTTTTATTCATAAAATTTGCATGTATTCTTGTCTGTCAAGACCTGATTCTACTCTTGATAAATACCTACTTTTTAAGTATGTTGGAATGTACGTTTGCATAGATGCAGCTTTTTTGTTAGCGTGCATATGTTTTTGTTTTTTCCATAGAGGACTTCCTTGGTTGCATGCCAGAGAGTGGGATCCCAGTAGTATGCTTACAAATTTATTTCAGTTTACAGAGTGAAAAATAAATTACATTTTGTTACACTTTCTTGACAAAGACTTTGGGGCTTTACTATGAAAAGTGAGGAGGAAAAAAGGCTGCAGTGCTGATGGTGAAAAAAATACTGTATTTGCAGAATCTTGAGAAGAGTAAGTGTTTGTTTTGATGTAAAGGTGGGCAAGGTTTCATATATGTTAGAAAAAAACTTGAATAAGTCCGTGGTTTAATATGAATTTTCTGGGTCTAGAGTGACTGTGCTCTAAACTAAGTGGGTAGTATCAGTTATTTTACATAACTGCTGCAAAATCTTTGTTATCAAAGTGTATAATTGGGCATTCTGCTTATTGTTCAGAGTCTGTAAAGATTTTAACCATGCTACAGTGAGCTTGACACGGTATTATTAGATCTATTTTTGTAACTCTGTCTGTAAAGCCTCATAGTTTAATGACTCAACCCTCAGATGCCATAAAAATTAATGGAAAGTCTTCTATTGAATCAGTCTGATCTGTATGTTCTCTTTGTTCTCACAGTGTCCAGCTATAGAGAGGTCAAGGGAACCATGACAACCCTTCACCATCCTCCAAAATAGCTGCTCTCAATATAAAAATGTCATGACTTCTACACTGAGTATTTTATGCCTTCTCCTGAATATCAAGGCAAACGCTGGCTGCCTGGCCTTGCGTTTCTGTCTCATTCACATTCCTGACCCTGCTGACTGTCAAGACAGACTTTGAACCTGTCATTTTATAGATGGTGGAATTGTTAGTTCTGCTGAATGGATGATTGTCCTTTCCAAACCCTAGGAAAAGAAGGGAGTGTTTCTCTAGCAGCTTCTGGGGTTCATTTTTAATGCAACCATTTTGAAGCTGTGCCAGAAGGCAAAACATCAGCACTGTTCCTACCAGAAATACGTTGCTAGCAAGGGACAGGTAAGAGGGTCAGAAATGTGTAACAGATAACAGTTATCATAAAGCTCTGCAGATTTTCCTACAGATGCCTGTCCTCGTTGTGCGAGTCTGTATTATTGTAACAAATTGAGACTGAAGCTCTAGCCAGAGAGGTAGATGCAGGTCTAACTATTCTGTTTTGAAAAGTTTTGGATCTGATTTAAATCTGTCTCCTTAGAACTGTGGAGGAACCTGGAGTACGGTTTCTCTCTCAGATGAATCAACTGTAGCCTGAATTCAGCTATTAGTATATTTTGCAATGCAGGGAGTTTTGCTGGTAGTCAAAGGTTGCTTAGGGAAGGATGCACAAGTTCATCAAGCTCTTATGAGCTTGTATAAGTAAAAGTATCTAAAACAGGCTGGTATCTTAGTCAAAGTTGTCCCATGAAAATCTGAGCTTGCTAGCTCCCTTGCTTTCTAGCTAAACTAGTTCTGCTTAGCTGTAAGAATCTTTAAGAATGTGTGCTATATGGATGAAGTCCTGTCAAAAACAGCGTGTTTATTAGGCACAAACATGTTTTCCTTCAGCAGATGTTCTCATTTCACCACTTTTTGGTCCCTCCTCCCTCTTACCCGTCTCTCCTCCCCAGACAAGCCTGTTTGCTCTGGCCTACATTCTGACTTTCATTTATGTACTTCTTAGAGCTCTCCAAACCAAAGGTATTATTGAAATGCAAGGTCGTGTTCCACAAATTTTGGGTAGGCGTCCTTGTTAAAATCCAACTGCCAGAAATAAGCTGCTAATGTTTACAGTGACTCTGCACACAGTAGTCCTGTGTTTCAGGCATGGAAATGGATTTTTCTCATCTTGGCCTGTGAAGGTCAAAAGCATGCCTTTGCCAGGGCATGATTGCAGAGCTTTGTGAAAGAGCATCTTCCCTTCACCAGTGCCCTTTGCACATTCATTTATACTTTTATAGGAAAAAAGAGTCAGATTTTCTTCCTTCTGTTTTCTGACCCGTTCCTAACGTCCCAGTTTATGCATGTGCTGTGACCATAGCTAGGCTGGTTTTAAGTTTTCAACTGTATAGTTGCGTTGTGTGCTGTAGCCTGCTTTGCCATGTGCAGGTAGAAACTCATCTGCCTCACTGACCAAACAGGCTTGCAGCATGCACCTTCTTTTTTACATTTTTGAGATTCATGCAGTTACATGAATTTTTCACCTAATGGCTGTGAGAGTGAGGACATATATCCAATAATCAGCACCTCTTTCCTGAGGTTCCTAGCATCTTCTGGAATAGGAGTGGGATATACTGGAATATGTGGCTTTGTAATACATTTTTAATATTCTGAGATAGAAAAGCGCAAACTAAAATAGTTGTATTTTTGGAAGCTTTTTCTAAAACTCTTATTCTGCATGGAAATTTATGCAGAAAGTATGTATGCCGTGCTAGTGCCTAATCTAAATATTGGCAAATATGTTACTTAGCAAAGTCTGTTATCCCTCCTTAGCTAGTAGTGGTTTTATTTTATTACTATTATTAAAATATGAATGTATTTTTACTTAATTTTACAGCCAGCAGAGCTCTCTGACAAAACATTTTTCTCTTTTACACTTTCAGATGTCAAATACAAAGGATTCTGCCAGGGCGTTAAACTAACTGATGTGCAGTGACCGATAAATCCTAACTTTATAATAAGTGTCAAATTGTTCCAACTTTTCTTTGTAGTCACTCCATTAACAGGAATCCCAATGGATTCCTTTGGTATTCACATGCATATCAGAACTAATTCTCTGGGAATTTCAGGGCAATTCATCATTTTGCTCTATGTTTTATGATGCCAAAAAATGTTGCATGCGTACATTATAAGATGAAAATTTAGGAACATACTTGGCAACTGAAAATAGAAATCTGAGATAACTTCTGTTTTCATTAGAATATTTTATTAAACCTTCTTTTTTTTTTTTTAACCCTTTTTAAATAGCGTTTTGTTTACTTTCCTGGCTATCAAACTATTTTATGGAAAGGTCTCAGGCAGTGATGAAATCTTGAGAGAAAAATGTTGGAACTTTTTATGAATAAAGTGTTTTGGGGAATGGTATTTCTGCTCAACATTTGTGTTGCTTACAAATTTTTTTCCATCAGAGAAGATCTGTGGAATTATATAGCTGGAATGTTGCAGTTTGTATGAGAATAAACACAACTGGTGTAAAGTACTCTTCATGATAGGGCTTTGTTTAGCTGTTAGATTTGTAACAAAATGAGAGCTTACTATGAGGTCTTGGTTTTAAAAATGTTACTAACCTAAAGCAGTTAAGAGCATTTCAGAGGCTACTGAATTACAGATATATCAGTAAGAACAAATTTAAAAGCCGTGTCTTTTTCCATTACTCATGTTAGCTGTTTCAAGTATCTGACCCATCTGTGTCAAAATGGGACATATTGGTACGTAACTGAAGGCTTATGATAAATTGCACTGGCTTATTATTTTTGGTACCAAATAACTGTATGCTTTTTCTTACCGGTGAAACTAAAATGGCAGTCCACATTTGTCTAAACATATGAAAATTAACACTGGCTTTTATTCTTTATGCGTCAGAGAGAAATATTTCTAAAATACTGTTAGTTGTGAATGGTTTTATTTTTCTGTTTCATTAATAATTCTAGGGATTTTCTAAAAACATTTCAGAACAATTCCTTTGGCAATGACCTATTAAGTTGAAGCTAATGTTTTGAGGGAAAAATGAATTGAAAATTTAAAAAAAAAAAGAATATTTTTTAAATACTCAAAACCAAAGTAGAAATACAAAGCACACTGCTGGTGATTTTGTGAGAGACACTTTAGAATTATTTGGGGAAGCTGGAGGTCAGTTTAATGAACAGGCAGACAAAATGCCATAGCTCTAAATTCATCTTCTGATTAGTTATACTTGTTGTTTGATGATATCTAAAGTAGGTTCTCTTGACCATTATTAGCACAGTAGAAAAGTGAAACGTCTTCATTTTTTTTTTTAAGTCTTGCCATGTTTTTAGTAGTACTTGAAGAATAAAGGGGGAGAATGGAGATAACTATATGTAGGGATGAAATATGAAGTCATAAATCAGATATAAAATCCTTTGTTATGACATTATTTACTTACATGGAACAGGAATGGATGCTGTGGGTTGTGAAATACTTGGTGTCTTTGGCTTGGGTTAATTTGTCTTTCTCAATTTCTTTTGACTAAAGCAATGTCTTGTGTATGCCCTCATGCATAAACTCAGCAGCTCTTAGCCACAGACAAGATGATTCAATCATCATCTTCGACTGCAACTTTCTGGTGAGCTGAGGTGCAGATGTTTGTATTTTTGTTCTGATTTTTCAAGGCTGGAGGCTTCAAACCGCAACGCTGTCCACGTCTGGTTAGAGGGTTGCATGCTGCATTTGTAGAGTAGCAACCACGTAAAGCTGTAGCTGCCCTTGGTATGGTAACCCAGCAAAAGTGCATGGCAGGGCTGCAGTGAGCATGTGTTTCAATTATCAGTTCTCATCTCTAAGATCTTATGGGATTTCATTCTGTTCCTTCATCTTTTTTGGACATTAAGTTTTCCCACAGGACTAGCTTTCCCCAGAAAGCTGACATGGACTGTATTTGGAGCACAGACCCTGATGGAAGTCCCGCGCCCTGCCAGCAGTTCCTCCTGTCAGTCAGTCAGGCAGGCTGCTGCCTGCAGCTATGCTCCTCTGGACACTGTGGCACTGGCAGACTGGGTCACTTGTGAATGGGCCTTTCTTTGCAGCCACGTGCTCGCTGGTGGTGGGGCTGCCCGCGTTCTGCGGACTTTAATTGGGGTGCTGCTATCGAGCTAATTTTGCTCTAGGGAAAGTCGCAAGCCTTTAAGCCTTTTAGAGACTACCTTTAAAAATAGCACAGTGAACTGCACGTCAACACAAGTGAAAAATGAGCACTTGTTCAGCTTTGTTTGATCTGTTGGCAGTGCCATTGCTATCCTGCAAGTGGTCTGTTGACCACGTGTCTGAGGATTTGTGCGAAGGTGTGGGGTGGAGCGCTGTAGTGTGCTGTGATTCCTAGCTCTGCCTGGCTCTCACTCAAGTGGAAGTTCACTTGATATGCTTGGATTTCGAGTATTTCACTCAATTTCAGTCATGAATTTACCTTCACAAGTTACACTCATTTTGGAGCCTGTTTACTTTGTGAAATTTAATGGTTTCCAGAACTGAGAAGTGAGATGGACTAGTATATAGGCAGCTTTCATATTGTTCTAATAAAATTATGCTTTCCTGTGATGCCCTTCTATCATTACTGTTTCCACCTCCTTAACTCTTAAACTGGTAAAGCTTATCAAGGAATAAACAGACTCTGTCTGGGGAAGATACTCCAAAGTAGGAATTTTTGGTAAGCCTTAGAAAGTAGATGTTTGTTATGATGGAGCGGCTGGGATTCAGATGTCACATCATCTCTTTGGAAGTCATACAGGTTTTCTTATTGCCCCCAAAAGTGTGCAAATGAAGGTTAAGTTTTGAGGTTGCTTATTTAGTTTGGTGTTTATTTTTTTTCGCCAGCAGTGCAACCCTAGTTATTCGTTTTGACTGTGCAAAGATTGCAAAAGCAGCTCATGCTGCATGTGGGACCATAAGCACGCCCTCAGCCACCGTAAGAGTGTCCAGTTGCATAGGGACATGTGTGGAACTTGTGGTACAGGCAAAGAGTCCAAGTTTCTTCTCTGTTGTTGGGAAGTGATGGTTAACAAGGAGGTGGCTGGAGGAAGACACATTCTTGCTGCCTGCTGTGAGCAGGTAGCACCACTGCTCCAGTAGAAGGGCAGGGTGGCGCTGTCATATTCTCAAAGATGCTGGTTTTTTGTCCCTTTAAACTATACACTTGCTTAGAAGCATGGAGAGTTGTTTGTCCAAAGCTCTGGAAAGTCTGAAGTTCTCAGGAGTGTACTTGTGTAAGGACCCCAACCATTTAATGTGTGAAACATCTCCTGTGTGAGATCTTGGGCAGGTTGACAGACAGGAAAGACAGCAACAAAATACATAGGTATGAAGGGGGGAGAGAAGTGTAGATATATATTTAGTATAGTTATTTTGCTTCTGCTGCTCCTTCGACATGCAGATTGTTTTCCACCTGTGCTGAACATGGTAGTTTTGAGAAAATGCAAGCTGTTCTGAATTTTGGCAATGTGAGCTCTACAAAACTTCCCGGAGAATTGGAGATACCTGTTGCACATGTCCAATTGCACTTTAAAAAAATAGAAAATGAGTTTCACAGACTGAAATTTGATAGGCTTTCACTTTGATTTAAACTGGCATGTTTTTTCCAATTCTCTGGAAGTGATACTTCATTAGAATAGACCTACCTCTTCAAAATATTCCAAAACCCTGAGGGTGGGGCCACATACTTATTTCCAAATAGCAACATCTTCAGTAAGGTGTAGTTACTAATTAAAAGTTCCTCCTAGCTCATATGCTAAGACTCTACCTTGCAATTTGTGTATATTATTAGCATAATTATTTTTAAATTATTTCTCTATTGCTTAGTTTTTTCTTAATAATCGAGACGTAATTTTATATTTATACATGTGCATCTATTAACAGCAGCAATGAAATAACATTCTGCAATGTATTCTTCTCTCAGAATAGGCACAAAGTGTAGACTGTTACCTTTTAAAGAATGTATACGGTAACATACAGGCTTTCATAAATTAGACATATTGCAAAACAAAATTACTCCATCCCATCTTTTGGACCTGTTTTAAGTGTGTACATATTGTAACTGCCAACCCCCTCACCTCACAGATATGACATACATGTCTGAAGCTTAGGAGAGTTTCTCATTGTCGCAGGTCGAACTTGGCTCCCAGCCAAGTGCCTGGACTGTGAGAAAAGCCTTCCCCCTCCCTTTTTCTCTCAC
>JAWWES010000115.1:47431755-47535217 GCA_035583135.1 Lophotriccus pileatus | reverse complement strand
TACTGGGTACAGTGGTCACTTCCCTGGATACCTGGTTACAGGTTGGTGACCAGGAAGGCCTAAACCAAAACCATTACGCTCATTTCACCTAAAATTCAGCCTGTGTTTTGTTTTCTTCTTATTTTCTTTATTCATCACTTTAAAAGTATGAATCTGGACTGTAATTAACAGATTATTACAATTAGACTTCTGGCTATAGCCACTTTATTAGCAGTGTAGCAATTCAGCCCGCAAAGCAGGCATTTGAGACTTGGCAAACCGTATTTCCTCCTCCAGTATATCTTAAAAGACCAACCTGGCAGTGTCTTTGTGCGTGACATTGTTTGCAGTCTAGCTGATTTGGCTTATAAGCAACAAGTTTAATATTTTTAGTTGCTGTAAGTTATTGTCAAGGAAAGCAGGAGTACTCCCAGGTAAATAGGGTCAATAAAACATATGTAATGACTGGTTACTGGTGGAGGGGGCAGCTGCTTGGGAGAGCCAGGTGAAATATGTGTTGGTGGGAGACAATTGAGGCAGATAGTACCTGAGGATATGTTGTTCCACTGCTCTGCATTGCTGTCCTTGCCTTCTCTCTCCATAGGAATTAACAAAGTCTCACCTGCTTGTGAGGAGCTACTGTGGAATGGCAGTTCCCATCTGTTTTTTTGTGTTAGTGTTCTCTGGGCTAGGGATGGAGAGGATGACTGTGGAAAGGATCACTGTGTGCTGGATGTGCTGCAGGGAGGGAATTTCCTTCAGAGTTGAGCTGTTACCTTTAAATTAAATTAAAACTGATTAACCTGTTTGCTTTTTCTTTGTCTCCGCTGTAGGATGGATCACTGGGAAATATTGATGATCTGGCACAGCAGTATGCAGACTACTATAACACCTGCTTCACAGATGTATGTGAGAGGATGGAAGAGCTGCGCAAGCGGAGGGTCTCCCAAGACCTTGATTTGGTATGTAGAGAAGTTATGACTTTATTAACAAATTATTGCCATTCGTGCTCCAGATGAAGAATCAATATTTCAGCTTGTTGAGTTCTACCCAGGGAAATAACTATATGTGGTTGCGTTCATCAACACAAATGTTTCAGCTAACTCAATTAAACACTTGGAAATTAGCTGGATTAGTTTTTTTTCTTGGTATTTGTTATGATTCATTAAACCTTGGAGTCTTCACTTTTCATTTCTTCTTTAATTAGAGTACTTTTTGCCCGTGCACATTTGCTTGCAAACCTCACTCTCAGAGTCAACACAGTGTCTGAAAGCATCATTTCCTTGCTCCAAGATGCCCCCAGTGTGAGCACCATGAAACTGTGTGCTGTTTTTTTTCAGTTGCACTGTACAAACTGTAAATTAGTGCCTCTCAGTCCAAGGTGAAAATACTGGTTCCAGGCTCCCAAATGTAACCGGCCTCAGTTCTGTGAACCCTTCTCCATTATTGTGTGTTATGGAACCTGTAGCAGGAGACATTGAATTCAAACCAGGTTGCTCAGGGCTTTATCTGGTTGAGTTTGAAGACTTCCAATGATGGAGGCTTTGCAGCATCTGAGCAGCCTGTTATACTGCTTCGCTGTCTTCATAGTGAACTTTTATTTTTTCCTGATATTCTATGAGATACTCCCCTTGCCAGTTTATGCCTATTGTCTCCTGTTCTCGTGTCACGCACCTTTTTGATAACCTCCCCATAGGTACCAGCTGGCTGACAGTAGGTCTTCAAACTGTCTTTTCTGACAGCTGAATCTTCCAGCTCTTCTTGGAGGGCAAGGGCTCAAGTCCTTGAGAGCACCTTTGTAACCCTTTCCTGGGCTTGTTCAAGTTTATTAATGCCCACCTGGCATGCAGGACTGGAGAGTCAGAGTTGATGGTCTGAGAGTGGTCTTCCCTGCCATGTGCCAGGGAAGAATTGCTTCCTGTGATCTCCTGGCTATGCTGCTGTTGACACACAGTATGGAGTGCTGCTGGCTGTTATTGCTGCCTGGCCATACTGCTGGCCTGTGTTAAGCCTACTGTCACACGGTCTTTTCTGCAGAGCGGGCTGGCCGAGCCAGTCAGTCGCACGCCTTCGCACGCCTGTGCCCATGCATGGGCTTGCTCCTCCTCAGGAACAGGACTTGGCATTTGTCCAAGTTGAATTTTGTGAGGTTCCTGCCTGGCCTCTCCGAATGGCAACCATACTGATGTGAGGAAGAACTTCTTAACTGTGGGAGTTACCGAGCGCTGGATAGGCTGCCGAGAGAGGTTGTGGTGTCTCCTTCTCTGGAGATACTCAAAAGCCATCCGGATACAATCATGAGTAACTTGTTCTAGGATGACCTGGCTTGAGCAGGGAGGCTGATGACCCCCAGTGGTCCCTTCCAACCTGACCCATTCTGTGATTCTGTGACTGCAGCCTGAGGGAGGCATCATCATCCATTACGTTGATGGGCATGCCCTCTGTTTTCTGCCTGGTTATCTAACAGGATAGATCTCTGCATTGCTATGCTTGTAACTGGCCTACAAGTACAGCACATTAAACACTATTCTCCAAGTCCAACTAGTCAAGTTTTTCACCCATTCAGTCTCTGGGGACTCCCACTTCAGCTGAAACTAATCCGTATGTACATCATATCATACCTCATTTTGGTTACGTTTAAGAAGGAACCTCTTAGGACATATCACAAAAATATCATGGGTTTTCACTTTTTGGACAATTTCCTTACTTTACTGTAACATCAGTAAATGTTTGTCACTATTTATGGTATGTACCTAGGTATGTATTGCTGATTGCTGTGCTTTTATATTGTAAATTTCTTTGTTAGTTTTTGTACCATTCCTAAAGATCATTCGTGGCAGAGAAAAAAAGTTTTTTGATCTGTTTTGCCAGGTTTTCAGTGTCAAGTTTGTTTCCCAACAGAATAGTATGTTTTTACATACCAACTTACAGATACTTCCTTCAAATCTTGTCTCACATAAAGCAGGTTACTGAAGGGTTTTTTTGATTGGTTGGTTTTTTTGTTACTTATGTTTTTGCTGTGGTGGTAACTTGTATAACACGAACAGAAACTCATAACCAAAATATAGTTTGTACCTCTACTGAGGCACAGCAGTATTGTGGCAGAGCCAGAATGGGATCTGATCACAGATCTACATGTAGTTCCTTTACCAGGTCAAATCCTTTAAAACAAATTTGGGAGCTGAAGTTGTGTGGTTGTATCTTCTGCCTTTGCTTCCCCAGATGACAGAACTGACTAGCAGCAGGGAGTGGTTTGATTCCTTTCTGTAGCAGCTGTACCTGATGATGTGAATTACTTAAGGCTACTTACTTTCTACTTGGGATTCCAGTATAGCAACTGAGAGGCTCCAGAGCTTTTACAGACTACCTAATTCAGTTACGCAATGAATGGCTGCAGGATCAAGGCAGAGTCATCTCCTCTGCTCCACTGCACTTTTTTAGTTCCTTCTTTAGTCTTAAATGAAAAAAAAAACTCAAATGTATTTTGCAAATCTGTTGGTGCCAAAAAGTTCCAAGGGTTTAAAAAAAAGGTTATTGCAGGAAATCTTTTTGTAGACAGACCCTTGAGGCTTCTGTGTAGAGAAGGTGATGGCACAGAACTGTGGTTCTCATGAAAATCCCCATGCTTAGCAGGCCTGGTGTTCTGGGTAGCTGTTGGCAGCAGCGTAACCCCTTTCCTGGTGCTCTTGGAAGGCAGCTCCTGTGCTGAGTAATGAAGTGTGCCTTATGGGGGGAGAGGACTCCCTTCCATTTAGATGGATGGGCCCCAATTTGTCTCACTTCACTTCTGAAGCTGCAGAAGCCAGGCTGGAGAAAGACATGTGAGCTTAATTAACTCACATCAAAGGTGCAGATCTTCATGCTGGTTTAAATAGATGTGAGCTAACCCAAGACAGACCAGCGAGTGATTCATTATACTCAAGCTGTATTCAGAGAAAATGGCTGTGTGAAAAGACATCCTGGAAACTCCTTTTCTGGGTCTCTGATATTGAGTTTCCTCACTCTAGTGGTCCAGTGATGACTTCTTGAACTGTCAGGTCAGAGAGAAGATATTGCAATTTAAAATTAAATTATTGCTCAATATTTGCCACATCTGTCACTCCTATAATGCAGTTTCTGGACATAAGATAGACATTCTGCTCATAATATGTGAGGCTATAGATATTAGCTCACTTGCACAACAACAGCATCCAAACAGCGCTGACTGCAGCTGAAACTTGCTCTCATGAGTAAGTAGGCAGTCTTGACTTAGATACACAAGGAGGGGGAAATGGCCATGTAGACTAGAATGCATTTTCAGTGTGACAGAGTAATATGCCTTTTTATAATCTGCTGTAGAAGCAGGAGTTGGTTTAAACAGCAGAGCTTCTGAAGTGACAGCAGAAGTACTAATGTGAAAGACAGAAGAGCGACTCTTTTGTTGTGATGTTTTTGTCCCTTTCTTTACGTTTGCTTATTTGTTTGTTAATATGTTTCTGTCTTTCTTCTTGATGACAGATAGTGTATGGGCAGAGGTTTTGAGATAGTGAATGGGGACTAATACTGGGGGAAATGCCAGCTTCACAGCATGTCCCAGATGTGCTGTGATAGCAAAGAAATATGTACCAGATAGCAAATATATGCAGCCCCAAAATTATTACGCATCGGTATTATTGGGCTGTTGGTTAGCCTGACTTCGCCATACATTGCGCTTCTAGAAAGGGTGAGGAGCAGCAGTGGGATTGTGCTAGAGCTGGAGGTGGGCAGTGCATCAGCTCTTCCTCCCCTCTTCAGTGGTCTTCTTGCTCTCTTCAGCAAAGTGAACAGAGCAGAGCTGATATGCATGGAGCATTAGTGCAAATTTTCAGGGGTTTACTGGAGTCAGGGTTACTGAATCAGTATGAAAATGCAGCATGAGTGCATAATAATACATAGCAGAAGAATAAAAGGCCAGAGTTAGGTTGCTGCTTTTACTGAATGCTCTGAACAAAGAGAAAGAGCAGGTCACCCCAGGGGTCGAAGTGTCCTCTAAACCCTGCACAGAGAGGCTGCGTCAGAAGGAGCAGCGTAATAACAAAGACATGCCTGAGCTGGCAGAGCTTTGGCAGGAACATGTATTTAGCACCGGCTCGCCCAGATTGCCCTTTGTAGTGCTTTCACTGGAAGGATAGAAATATGAACTGTTTATTGCTGCTTCTGTACACTTTGAAATAATTTTAAGTTGTTTGGGAGCAAGTGTTGATATCTTGATTGTGTATTGTACTTTCTAATCAGCTCTCCAACCTTTCCTATTAGACCATGGTAATTTCAGGGTAGATATCCTGCTCTGAAGTAGAATTTTTTAAAAAATTACTTGGTAAAATTGTTTGGGAGAGCAGCATATCTTGTAACAAAACAGTGGGTGCAGAGTATTTTTCCAAATGGTAGTGCTGTCAAGGACTGTTAGTTGTCCCTAAGCAAGATAACTGCTTTCTGTGTTTGGAATTCTGCCTGTGTTTTTGTAATGAAGAATGTGCTTGGGTTTGGACATTAATGGTTGTGAACAGCATGGGAGTTGCCCACATTTCCTAGCATTTTGTCTATTCCTGTACACCGTGTGGTTTTTTGGCCGAGGTAAAACTGAAGTTGGAATACATGTAGTGGATTTTCAGGCCCATGATGGATGTGTCGCTGGTAATATTGAGGTGGACATCTGCTAAAATGCAGTTATGGTCGGAGAAGTGACTCTGAGGATGGTATTTTGCAACTGTTCATAAAAATCCTTGTCTTTAAATTGAAGAGAAATGGATTAGACAGATGAACTACTGGTGTATAAGGAATTGACTGGATGGTTGCACTCAAATAGTTGCAATCAACACCTCAGTATGCAAATGCAGACCAGTGATGAGTGCTGTCCTCAAGGATTGGTATTTGGACTGGTGCTGTTTAAAATCCATGATGTGGACAGTGGGTTCAAGTGCATCCTCAGCAAGTCTGCTGACAACACCAAGCTGCGTGGTCAACATGTTGGAGATGAGGGATCTAGATCTAGAGGGACCTTGATGGGCTTGAGGGGGGGGCCTGTGTGAACCTCTTGTAATTTAACAAGGCGAAGTGCAGGGTCCTACACCTGGGTCAGAGCAATCCTGAGCACAAATACAAGCTGGATGGAGAATAGATCGAGAGCAGCCCTGAGGAGAAGCACTTGAAGGTGTTGGTGGATGAAAAACTTGACATGAGCAGCAATGTGTGCTCACAGTGCAGAAAGGCAGCCACATCCTGGGATGCATCAAAGAAAGCAGGCCAGCAGGTTGATTGAAGTGATTCTCCCTTGCTACTCCACTCTGCTGAGACCCCACCTGGAGTACTGCATCCAGCTCTGGGATCTCCAGCACAGGAAAGATATGAACCCACTGGAGTGAGTCTGAAGGAAGGCATGAAAATGAGCAGAGGGCTGGAGCTCCTCTCCTGTGAAGACAGGCTGAGGGAAATGTGTTTGTTCAGCCTGGAGAAGAGAAGGCTCTGGGGAGACCTTATTGTGGCCTTCTGGTACATAGAGGGGGCTATAGGAGAACTGGAGAGGGACTTTTCACAAGGGCATGTAGTAATAGGACGAGGGGTAGTGGCTTCAAACTGACAGAGCAGCTGTAGATTAGATGTTGGTAAGAAACTCTTTACTGTGAGGGTGGTTAGGCACTGGAACAGGTTGTCCAGACAAATTGTGGATACCCCATCCCTGGAAGTGTTCAAAGCTAGGTCAAATGGGGCTTGGCAGTGAGATTGGAAGTAGATGATCTTTAAGATCTGTTCCAACCCAAACCATTTTGTGACCTGCTTCCTTTCTGTCTTTGGGGTCATATCGGCCCGTCTCACTGACAAAACCAGGTTCGCCTTGCCCATCACCAGGGAAGGACAGCATTAATTTAGCTGTGAAAGAACAAACTGCATTCTGTTGTCTCATCCATCACTGACAGTAGCCAGCTAACTGCTGCTGCCAAGGTCTGTATTGTAGTTGATGATCTTGAAGTCAACTAACAGACTGGGGTTTACTGATGGACTCCGACAGTTACGGTTGTGACCCTGAGAAGTTGCGCCCATCTTTTGACTTTTAAATTGCATAAATTTAAAATTAATGCCACTGAAAAGCTACAAGGCACACAAGTATACTTTTATCCCCACATCCATGGGATTAATTTCAATATGTAAAAGGGGAAGTGTTCAGAATCTCTCTGTGTACACAATGGCAAAGTACAATGCATGTTTTTGACAAATTAACTTGCTTAATCCCATGTGTGTTTACAGTACCTGCACACGTACACAGGCAAAGTCAGAAAACAGAAACTAGCATAAAACCATCCTAAGTTTCTTGCATTGCTTTCCAACATGCATGTAGTCCTCCTAAGTCTTGTCTATGCATGTTTCTTAAAAGATGCTCAGCAACCAGTTGTTTGATTACAAATAGAGTTGATCATCTAGATAATGTCATCACATGTAAATGGTATGTCCGGAAAGAGACACAGTGGAGGAAAAATAGCAAAAGTAGAATAATTAGTAATTTGTGAGTGATAGAGTAATAAGCCTTTAGCCTATTTAGAAGTGTATTTGTTTGATACAGTACTGCTAGTTGGCAGTATCATCAGACTTGCTTGAGAAACTAGCCAACCCTTGCTTAAGGAGACTAAAATACCCAAAATGGTTGCAGTCAGTGATTGATGTGTATTTAAAAAACCTCCAAGGGAGTTAGCCACCAAAGCTGGGAATGCTGAAGAACTTGGTGGAGTCCTGTGCCTGCTCTATTAGGTGGCTTTAGCCATATCCACTGTTTTTTGCATCTTGCTTACAGTAAAATTTAGGATGCTAAAATAGACTGTTTATTCCTTGCTATGAAATGATCACCTCTGCTTTGCAAATTCAGTATTGGCTGCTGTTACCATTGTCCTGAGAGGACACCTCTGTATATTGCTGGAACAGGATCCCACTGTTTTGTTTTGTCTTGCTGGCTGCAAGAGGCCCTTTCAAAGTGTAAACAACATCTGAGTTGGATTAGAAAGGTATCTACAGCACAGAAAAAAAAAAGAGCTGGAGAACACACAGATAAGATTTCCCTTCATTTTGGAGTCTTCAGGCCTTATGAGGCAAACAGACAAGAGAAAAAGTAGTAGTAGAAGACATGGACTTTCAAGCATCTTTTTTTTTTCTCCAGTATAGCTTGAAATAAAGGGGATGTTGCCTGAACATGAGGTGCATGAGGTAAAATTACATTAAAAATATTTAATGGAGATTTACTGTGTGTGCAGTCTCAGTATTTTAGACTTTATCTTTGTAAGTTAAATTCATAGTGACATTTTCATCATTAATGGAGCTTTTCAAAGGTAGATACAGTGGAAATTCTGGAACAGATGGGCTATTTTTAGTGTCCCATGTATCACACACCAAGACTGCAAAGGCATTTATATACAGAGCTAGCATTAAACATGAAAATAAAGCAAGGCTTGTTCCATATGCAGCAAAGTGAATACCATTCTTAAACAGTTCTTAGTCCACTTAGTACTAATAGTCCATGTAAAAATCTCTCGGCTTTCTGTAAGCTAATGGTCTTCCGCAGTCTCACCACTGTTTTTGTTGGAAGCCCATTTATGAGTAATCCCTCAGGCAAAATCTGTCCATTTACAGAGTTTATAGGCTGGAGACGCAGCAGACTTCACAGCTGTGGTGGTTTGGATGACCTTATCTTCCTTTCATACTTTTGGGGGGTCCTTGGTTTTTGGAACAGGATCTTCTGTTTAACACACTTCTGGTCTTTTGAAAATGTTTATATTTTTGACAATGCCAGGGAAGAACAGATTGTTAAAGGTAATTGTTAATATTTTTCTAAGCTGGTAATAACATTTTGAATAAAATAATATTTACATTATAAATAGAAAGGACAACTCACTCCTGGTAGTCTGGTAGTTGTGGAGGGGAGAAATTTTTAGCTTTATGAGTGCTTTTCTAGGTATTCGTAATCTTCTAACATCATCTGTAGTAATTTCTCATCCCTTTACTTTCAGCAGGAATTTTGCTTTGAACTGTAGATCAGTTGAATATATTCTTACTGTGGTCTTCTTTTATCCCAGAGATAGTGCAGATCTGGTGGGACTGACAGACTGCATTTGTATTAACTCTGTGATTTCATCTGATTGGAGCCTAAGGATGTGGGGGGGGAGGGTAATTGGTTAACTAACTCTAGCTCCCTTTGTGGGTCTGTTTTTTTTTTTCTTCCTCCATTCAGAATTTAAAAATGACAGCAAAAATGGAAGTGTACAGTGTTATGCTGTCTGGACATTAGGTAAATTTCAGTGCAAAGGATAGAATCATTAAAAAAGAAAGCAAAATAAATTGTCATTTAAGAAGGTGCATTCTCTTGGCGGGGGGGGGGTAGGGGAACAACCAAAAAAAAACCCTAGAAAAACCAAAACTAACAAACAAAATCAAACTCAAAACACCCAAACTCTCTGGTGAGCCATTTCTCTGATGTGCAGCACAGCTTGCCATTCACATATTACTAGAAGATTTCAAAAATATTCAGCTAAGTGGCATTACTATGGGAAGGATAGCAGTGTGTATTGGCTGTGTTAGAAGTATCAGACTTTTGTAATGTAATAGAAGCTAAAACAACTGAAGAATGAACCTAGCAGGTGTAATGACTTCTATTTAGATTATTCGGCTTTGTCCTTGTATAGTGTCAGCTTGACTTCCCGGCGAGACTTTCTGTGCTCTCCTTCCGTGGTTCCCCAGCCACTGCTGACCAGTTCATCTGTGTGTGCTGAAGATGGCTGGCAGCAACTTCAGATATCAACTAACTTATTGTAGCACTAGCTTGTGCTTCTTCTAAGTTCTTGAGTAGGAAAGCATCTCCACGTGTCCTCAAGGAATAGTAAGGATATTGCTCAAGACAGAAGTTTTGAAGTTAGTTGAAAAACATTACTTGTAAGAAATGTAACTGCCTTGCAGGTCATTAGGGAAAACAAATGGGACTTAATCGATAATAAATCAAGAGCATGTTGTGATGAGAATGAGAAACACATTGGGAGTATTTGGGCACATCTCCATGTGCTTTGGAATGTGTCCGTCTCCGAAGCAGAAGGATGCTCTGCCAACAAAGATGCCCAGAGGAAGACAGGCCTCCGTGTGTGATTTCAAAGGGGCTGGTTCCTTTTTTTTTTTTTTTTTTTGTGCTGTCCTGGCCCCTGCTCCTCATGATGTAGGTTCTGGTGCTGCACAGCTGCTCTCCTTTGATCTGTCCATGCTTTATCTTCTCTTAGTGTTGTGTAGGTTTCCTGTTTCAGCTGTGCCTGAAGCACACAGAGAAATGCTCCATTTCAAACAAGACGTTCTGTGAATTTTGTGTTTGAAGGAGAACTCAAGCAGTTTGAAGAGATGTGATTTCTTTGGTGATTGATCAGTCTGTTTTCCACAAGATAATGAAAAGGAATGGCCATCAGCTGGAAACTCCTCTTCCTGACTCCCATATGTTATATCCCTCTTGATTTATATTTGTAGGTTTTCCTCAATGTTTTAGACTGCAGCTGTATCTTGTATAAGGGAGCAAAGTAGTTTGGGATTACAACATCCAGATTTTCCCTGACTCTAAGGCTTCTTTGGTTGTTCAAGCAAATAGATTGGGAAAGGCAACAATCCTGTAAAAACATACATATGAAGCAGATGGGTAATATTTTCAAAATAATTCAATTTCAGTTTCTTATCAGAGGGATAAATTTCTTGTGTTGCTTGTGGGCATGATGAATAAAATCAGTCATGGATTAAAAACTAATTAAAGAAGAAAGACTTGAAATTATTAGCAAAATTTGGAATTCATAAGTTCATTACAAAACACACACAGGTAATTTTTTGTTTGTTGGTGTCTTTTGCCTGTTGCTGTTGAAGTTCCTGATAAGACCACAGATACAACCACTAGTGACAGTATGGTTGTGTGCCCAGGCTCATTTAAGAATGCAAAGAAGACAAGAGTAATGTCTTATTAAATCAGTGGTTATAGAGGTGGAAAAATAGACAAGCTTTTCATTATAGAACGTTTTATTCACAAACCATCCAGATAAATCACGAAGATAAAAAAACCTAACAGAAATAAAATCAGAATTTGGAAGCTTCCTTTAAGACTAATTAGGCTGATAAATGGTGTTGGAAAGAAGTCCGTTGCCCCTTCACTTCCTGGGGGCACATGTTTCATGCTCCTGTCAGCTTTCTGTCTTGGTGCATCCACAGACCCATTATGGTAGCCCAGAAGAGATAAAGCCGTAGTTGAAGTCCATTTTGACAGAACAGAGAGATTTTAAACTTTTGGAGCATATGGCAGGTGCTGAAAGTCACGCACATGAGAAGTAAGGCAGAAGTCAGTCATCAGAGTACCTGTATTTTGTTCATGTGGTTAACTATTGAAAGCCACATAATTGGAGGCTTTGGTTGCTAGCCTACACAGAAGCTCACAAAATAGTTTTATTTCTCATTTGTGTAGCACTTTACACCCTCAAAACCTTTTAAAAACATTAATTAGCCTTTAGCCTTTATTGTGTCCTTTGATTTGGTAATTTTAGTACCAGTATCCCCATTTAGGCCTCACCTCCCTGAGATTCAGCTGCTGATAAAGATTCACCTATGTAATTCTGTTATTCTTCCTCTATAGCTAAATTTGCAAGAGTAGCATGAAATTTATAGTAAGTTCAGAACAAGTTAATAATAGACAATGGCATTAGTCCTGGTGTACCCTGCTGTCGCTGCAAACCAATACTGGCCACAGGAGCCAGTGAAGCAGCACACACTGATGGATGCTCTGGGTGACCTGCGGTTTGAGCTTCAAGTCCAGTCCACTAGACCACACTTCTAAAAACCAAAATTCAGATGTATCTTGAAACTCTGCCAGCCTATTACAGAGTTCCCGATCTGGCATCTGGCAGAGAACTGTCCTGTTTTCCTCTGGATTATGGAGGTCTTGTGAAGAGTGTAGCTCTACTGGTCAGTAACTGTCTGCCAGGCCATCTCTTCTTCCTGCTATCCTGCCTTTACTTTAAATGATTGTCTGACATACAGCAGGGATAATATAAATGCAGAGGCACTGTGGTGGAGACTCTGATTTCTTCAACAATGCATTAGTTTCACTGGCATAATGTCAATTGGTGAAGGCTGAAAAAATTGCTCTTTTGTTAAACCCCAAACTAAGTATTTCATTTTGAACACCTGTGGGAAAGCATGAGAAATGAAGGGCATGGTGTGCAAAGTAGTAGGAGGTGGTGGTTTAATTCAGTGGTGTCGAAAACCCAAGTTTGGTTCTTCCGTCTGCCTGAGGAAACTTGAACTCTTATCTCCTATCTTGAAGCAAAATGCTCTGCAATTTAATATTCTGTCTTAGCCTTATCTGTTGATCAACCCTGTTAACATATATAAACAGTTCCTGGTGCAGCAATGGAAATACCAGCAGCTCATCTTACAGGTGGGTATCTTCACAAAGTCGGTGAATCTTTTCTTCTTCCCTTGCCGGTTAAAAAATTTAAATATTTTAAACATGATTCAACAGGAGTGGAGTAGGAATATGAATCTCAGCCCAATGTCTTTTTGATTGCTTTTTAAAATTTTTTATATTATACATTTATGTATAAAATAATATAACTATATTTATTTTTAATTGTTTTGCTAGTGTGGGTTACTTCACAATGGAACGATACTCTAAAAGGGAACTGAACTACTGACCTTCTAGAAAAATTCAAGTTTATTTTTCTTGATTGCTATTTTTGACTCTATAGCTAGTTTGGATAGATAATAGCAGACAAATTATCTCCCTTGATCTCTTTGGCTATTGAATTGCAGGTGGTACATGTACACTTACATCTTTGCTCTTGAAATGTACAGATGTCTTGTGGGAGTCATCCTAATTTGCTAAGAAATGTTCATGTTCTTCAGAATTTCTGTAAATAGTGGAAATGGAAAAAACCACCATGAATTGCATCAACTTTACAATTTTATTGGGTAACATGAAAATATGAAGTATCCCATAAAGCTTTCCATGACTGAATGACAAGGCGTAATTAGACATGGAACACATGTTGTTAAAAACATGTAGAAAAGCAAATGAAATACATTCTTTTCAGTTTACAGTTTGGCTAAGGTAAGCAGTTTTTATAGAAGCTAAGTAGCTATGAATTTTTCTCACTGAATTTTTGGTCTGACAAGAGTAAAGCAGGTTAGGAGGAAAGAAAGGTGAATGTAAATTTTGGCAGTTGGACTTGCTTTTTGGAGCTTCCTGCTCAACCTTTTCACTCTTGCAGGTTTTGTTGGGATGCTTAGACTGTTGAGGCACAGGGGGTGAGGTGTGCTGAAGGAAGGAGTCTCAACTTCGGGGCAGGGAGGATGGGGTAAGAAATCCAGGAGTGTCTGGACCAGGTGCCCCAGGAGCTGGGACCTCCTGCTGTGTTTGCCAGGTGGAAGAAGAGGAAAGAAGGAAATTTAGTCATTGCTTGCTTGCAAGGGTAAGGAGTGAAATGGTAGAAAGTTCAGTGAGTAGGGTCAGTAGGAAACCAAGCTGAAGTGAAGAAGGTGATACACTCCGATGGCTGCGAAGTGGAAAAAGTGCCCCAAGGCAGCAAGCTATTTGTGCTTATGTGAGCCCTGAACTGTCTGCATTGGCCAGAATACTGTAACAGTGTAACATATTTTATGATAATATGTAATAACTAAAATCAGTAACATAGAACAACCTCACTTTAGGCACAAAAAAATGTTTCAATTCTGTTAAGACTTAGAGCTAGAGTGGTTGCCCCAGCTTGCCAGAAACATCATCACTCGCTGGCATACTCTTTTTCTGTGAATCTGTTGTGGTCACTGGCCAGGCTCAATTTGATGAGGCACGAGGTCAAAGGAGGAGATTTTGAGCAGCAGTTTTGAGCTTTTTGTTACAGGTACTGCAGGAGAAGTGGTAAGCCACAGTCAAGGCTCTGATTGTCACTGCAGTAGGTTGCTCTGAAAATTTGCAAGGTCCAGGATGAAACTAATGGGAAAAGAGAAATGAAAGCTTAGAAAAAGAAAGTCATGGAAAGGTTGAACATTTCCTTCATAGAGCATTTAGTACGCCTGAAAACACCTATGGGCAAAAGGATAAAATTGAAGTTAGCCATATCTTAGTCCAGCTTCACAAAATAACAGAAGGAATTAATTAAAACTATTAACTTGAAAAAATAAACTGCAGAAGTTCAAGAATACAGAAGGTATTTATTGTAATATAACTTCATTTGGAACAGCGGAAGGACATGAGTATCCCTCGAATTTGCATCCTTAATGCCTTTCTTTTACTCTTAAAAATTACGAAAATAGAAATACCTTCCTGACCATAGTTCAGGAAGCAAATGCAGAAGAAAGCAGGAAGATGTTTCATCTGAGTGAGTGATTTCAAACATCTAAGGTCTGTAATGAAGTTGAAGGAGATGGGCATTTTGCCAAAAATCACTTTCATGGGAAGCATAGCAAAGTATGGTGGGAAACACCCTTTGTGTTAGCTTCTATGTCTGTGCTACATGGAACAGGAAATATTATTGTTTTCTCTAAATAGTGCAGACACAATTGATCTTCTCTTCTTAGTAGTGATGCATTGAGATTCTTCTGATTGAAACTATTTGAATTTCTAAAACAAGCGCTATTCAATAGTAGCCTTTGATAGTAAAGGGATATAGTTAGGGCAAGACATCACCATTGGGCTTGTAGCAGATTACCTCTTGTGTTTCCTTTCAGCCTTTGACATAAACGGCTTCTTTAATTCTTCTCTATTGAATCTTGGGGTCCTCGTAGCACTGAAGCATGTTTTATCATCATCATTGGGATAGTTTGAGGTGATTCCTTTGAAAGGATATTTCTAGTTGCACAGTACTGACTTTTCAAGTATGAAAGTTTTCATTACTGACTATCACAGCACTTTTTAAATCTCTGCATATAAAGTTATGGCCTCTCTTAAAAAGCTACATTCTTTTTTTTTTCTTTTTTCCTTTTTTTTGGTAACCTCTGGGATGTGCTTGTTTGTATTTTTTATTACACGCATTTTCCTTTATCACTTTATGACCACAGTCCTTTTTCACCCTCTGTCAGACTTGAAAACAGGGATATTTTCTGTAAGAGATCACAACAGCTTGCCGTGACCGAAGGCCTAACGATTTCCTTCTTAAAAAAAAAAAAAAAAATTTAGTCTTTTATACATTAGACAAGGCCACTCTGTTCCTACTGCTAATGCAATTCCCTCTAGATGATCTCTCTTACCTGAGCAACCCCTTGAAAGTTATCAACTTCATTTACTTGCAGGGAGAGATATTTTGTCAATTAGTAAATTTGATGGCAATGTTAATCTAATTCCTTTTCTGAATGAACGCGTATTCTGCAATGGCAATGCTTTAACTAATGTAACATTTATAACTCAGAAATCCTGACTCCACAGTACATAGAATCCATCATTATTCATAGTCCTAACCCAACCAAAATGGAACTGTAAAGATGAACTGTGTTTTGTGTCATCTTTTTAATGGGAGAGAGATGAACTCCAGTTTTTTTCACTTAACACCTAACACCGAATCTCAGCAAAAGAGATTTTGAAATCTAAAAGGGTGTCTTACATAGATTTGTCTTTCAGCTGTTTGAAACGTGGAATGAAAATGAAATTAAGACTTCTTGTGAACATGCTCCACTCATGAGTATTTAATGCAACTTTAATAGCTCCCTTTATGAAGAGTGGCCTTTATTAAGAGGAACCTACTGACTGTCCATGTCTCTGGCTTTGGTGGAGTTCAGTACCTGTAGTAAGGGTATGCAAAAATTCATTTTATGCATCACCCTAAGAAAATTAACTTTACTTGGCATGAATCATGCTGTTTATCGTGGGTTTAGTTGCTGCTGTTGCTCATCTCAGGACTGGATAGGTGAGCAAGGTTTGCAGGAGTTGAACCTGTTTCTTATCCTGGTTCATTACATGAACATGGTAAATCCTTTTGAGTAGGAATGTATAAACCTGCAGAACGGAGTTACACAAGAGAAAAAAGTTTCTTGAAATATAAGTGTATCAAACTTTGTATCCCTTCTGTTACCAGCAGCTTCAGATGCAGTTATGTTGAGTGGCAAGATATGTTCAAAACGGAGAATGTTATGGATTATTATCACATGTAAGGCATCTAAACTGTTCTAATGTTTTTTTATCTCTCTGTTCAAACTTAAGACTTTTATTTCCACCTCTGTTACAGAGCAACTAAGTGCCAGATGAAAGGTCTTGATTACCAGTGCTGGATTTGTCACCCTCTTTCCCCGAGCAGATGAAGGAAATAAAATACCTGTGGAAGCTGCATTGTTCTCTAATAATCATGTCTAGCCCTCAGTGATAGTTCAGATAGTGCCTCTGTACTTCCTTGTTGTGGTAGATTTAGAGGAGGAGCCTCCATCTTTTTTCGGTGATAACTTTCCTCCCATGACACCATGTTTATTTTCTAGGCTGTTCTTCTTACTAATCCTTATCATGTTCCTCTTCCATTCTGTCCCTTAGCAACTCAGCCTATACTCTTCTGCCTTCCTGATTTCATTCCACCCATGCATCTTTTCAAAGCTTCGTAACTTTTTCTCTCTTCAGTACTCAGAGTAGAAGAGTCCTTGCAGTACCTTTTCTGTATTCATTTTGTCCCGCATGCTTCATTATTTTCTCTTTTCCTTGACTGCCTCCTACTCCCTACCTTTTTTGCACCCTTCCATATTCCTTATTCTTTCTTATACTTGCCTCTCTGAGTTGGGTGTTGTTACCTTGTGAAGAGGAGTGAAACCAGCTATGCTACTTCTGCAGAATAGCAATGGAAAGATATAAAAGATCAGAAATCTGTGCCAAAAACATTCCCTTAAAGACTCATGAGTTGAGAGTGATGCATGTGTAAAATGTCCCTTGAAATACAAAATAAAGGAAAAGTTAAGCTGTGTATTTAACTTCTCTGCTTGCAGCTTTGGATTAGACATCGCTATTAGACATAAGCAGTCTGCATTTTAACCACACCGGATTAAGGTTGCAACACCTGCTCTGGGATAAAGTTGCCAGTTATTGCAAAAGAAGGAGTGGAAATTCTTTTTGTAGTTGTGTGGGAAATGTATAAACCAGAAGTGAAACACAAGTATAGCAATATCTTATCTTTTTTATTGTGGTTGAAGGTGGGTTACCAAACCTATTTTATTTTTAAATACTTTTGTGTTTCATGGAATTTACCTTGGCTTCATTTTATAATTTTGAGAAATCATGTGGTGCATCCTTTGCCCGAAGACAGATTCAGCTGTTCTTATCATGCTTGACAGATGTTGATCAGACCTGTCTTTATAACCGTCCCAGCATGTTAATTCCACTGTCTCCCTAGGCAAACTATTTTAGTGTTCTTAGTATTTGTAATACAGTAGTGGTTCTTTACACAACAGCATGGCACTAAGGTTTGTGCTTAGTTTATGATTCACAGTAATCCCTACGTCCTTTCCTGTCAACCTGTTAGCTCTCCAGATGTTCCCCACCCTGGATCCATTTCTCCGGGTAATTCTGTTTAAATGCAGTACCTTTCAGATCTCCATGTCGCATAGCATCTGATTTCCAAATTTAGAAATTTGGTTTCTGATTTAGGCCAGAATAACCTGCTTTTTCATCAGTTATTTCCCTAGCAGTGGAGGTGAGTTGACATGTTTGCTCCTCTGGAATGGAGCCTCATATGAAAACAATCTTTGTCTCTGTAATGAGTAATGACAGTACCTTCCAGCCCCGTGCTCCTTGGTAATAGAAGCAGACAACAGTCTCATCTTTGTACCTTTTTGCTCTTTCAGCAGAGATCAAGCATATATTTATTGATCTAATATGTATACGTGAGCCAATATGTATATTTTTGTATAGACCATGCTAGCTTTGGCAAAAATTAGGCAAGGTTCTATTGTGTCAGCTTTTAATTGATCAATCCCATTATGTCTTAATTGATGTAGATATTTTTTTTCAACTCCTTGTGAAAAGTGCATGCCACTGTGGATATTTGCAGAAAAGGGTCAGTCTGTAAGTAAGAGTGACAACGGGGGGTCCAGAGAACCCCCTGTATTTACATGTGACCTTGCAAAAAAATGGGAGAGAACTTGGCCTGTCTCAACACAGAGGTCATGTGCAAAATGTAAAATAGTTTATTCAATGGAAATTATATTCCATGGGTTGATTTGGTATTTACTTACTATGTAGAAAATTTTGCCATCCTCTCAAGTGGAGTTACCAGTATTTTGAAGTTGTTTTATTTGTAATGCCTTCTTAAGTCACTGTTTATTGATTTCTGCAGTGGTGCCTTCCATAAATTTCGTAATGAATTACTTGATCTTGAACCCAGAAGGTCTTATTTATTGCTTGGTACAGTAAAGAAAATCAAGCAGTCAACTCAGGCTGTAACACAACAGCTATCCAACCTTCTTTTTGATAGAACTGAGCTGTAAAATTTACTGGGTTTAGTCAATTTTATGTAATATAAATACCTGCTATTTTGTATATACTTTGAAATTTTCCTGCAACACAGTTGCATTCTTCCTGTGCCTGATGACTTTGAAATCAAATTACAAACTATATTGCACAGATTTACATTTATGTAATTGCTTTGTGAAACAAAATTATTTGTGTAACTTGCTTCCCATTGTCAGACACTCTGTTATTCTATGGAACTGCATTTTAAAATCCTGATTTATTTTTTATTGTTTCAAAACCAATATCCTGAATATCTCTTATGATGAGAAAGACTTTTGTTTCAATATCGTTTTAATATATCTATATTTATGAATATAAATTATATATGTGTTTATATATATTTATATATTTAATATAATTTTTATTATATTGTCTGCCACTTTCTTAATTCAAAGACTATTTTATGATCTGTTTTTTATTAATATGAAATAGTAGCCAGTTTACAAACTCCTGCTGAAATCACTTTCATGTTTCCCCACCAACGTCCCCTTCATTTTCTCTGGAAATACCACTCTTCACCAGAAGAAGTTTAAAACCATGGAGGAAGGGAGATTTGATTTGTCTGTAAAAATAATTTTAGAAGTGTAAGGTCATGTCATGTAACTTACCTTCTGTTCTTCATCATCATCATGACATCTCTTTCTGAAAACACGTTTTAAGGTATTGGATTATGACTGCTCCGAAGAAGACCGAGTGTATAGGAGTTGCTATCCCTGTGCCGTGGTGTTGCTGTGTAGTCAGACAGATTACTGTTACGTGTGATTTGCATCTGTGTGTTGCGCAAAAGTGCGTGCTACAATATACATTCTACAGATGGTTAAACAGAAGTATACAGAAGTTAATTTGTTGGAAGTATTTGGGTTTGATCTGGGATCTATTGACAGAGTTTATTTTCTTAATTGTGTGTGGATCAAGCCTGTGACTGGATTTCACTAATGACAAAAATGCCTCTTTAGTGACACTGAGAAAAAACACAGTAAGTGGGTTTTTCCTGGTGTTTGGCTTGCAGGATGTTCTGCTGCTTGTGGTTTCCCCATTTTCTTGACAGTTGGCTGTGGATCACTTCTAGATTTTCATTTGCCAAGATAAATTTTCTCAAAATTGCAAGAAAATAAATTAAGTTTGTAAGTACTGAATGTAGCAACATTCATTCTCTGAGCTTGATGAAAATTTCAGGACATTCATTCAGATATATGTGAAAGGCTCTCCAAGTGCAGAAAGCAGCCATCACCAAAGAAACATAAATTGACATTTGAAGGAGTTGCAGCAAAAATTAAGGATGTTTGTTTAAGAGATGCTGGGCCCTGAGGAAAAAAAAAAAAGTATATTCATGATGCTGACCCTATAACTAATCTATAAATGGTAATATTTTTGTGCAGTCAGGAGAGATTTTCTGGAGGAGTGGAAGGCTCTCTGTGGATGGTTCCATTTCTCATTAATGCATGACAGAGCCTAAGTCTGCTTTGCAATGCTAGATGAGGACCTTATCTTAAGTAGTCAGCAAGGCAGTGCTGATAATATGAAAATATTAGCGTATATTGGGAAATTGGCATATGGAAGTGTTACATTAGGGCTACAGAGGGAATTTATGGAGACCGTAAATACGTTGGTTTAATTAGGGGCACAGTGCTAACTGCTGACATGTTCTCCTCAAAGTCTGCTTTCAGAGCGCAATTGCTAAGTGTTTCTTTCAAAACAAAGGAAGCTTGAGGATGAATATTAAGTTAGATAATGCAGTTGGGGGTTTTTTATGTGTTTGAAGTATAGTCACAGTCCATGAAGTCTGCAGGGCTGCTCCTGAGTGTGTATCCAGAATCAGAGCCAGAGTTCACAAAGAGCAAACTTGAATTGCTGCATAGATTAAAAATTATAACAGTAAGAGATGTTATCTCAACTTGGTACACACACACTTTTAATAAAGCAAGGCAAATTGAGAAAAATGAGTTTTGAGGGAAATGGATTGTCATTAAAAAACAGTTATACTCTTCTGTTCTTCCCTCCCTCCCCCTTTATTTTTTTCAAAATGGTTATTTACTCTAAAAATTAAGGACCTGACAGTACCCATGCAATTACATAAGGCAGCATGAACTATTTAACCTACTCAACTAGACTTTATCTGTTTGCTGAGGCCTTTGACAAATTTGCTTTCACAAAGACTGTTTGTAAAATAGCTCCTTTCTGTCTGTGTTGTCTTTGTTGGACCCCTAGAGATAGCTACCCCTGCCTTTAGTGAACAAGTCTAATTATTATCTAGTCTGTCTAATAAAAATATGCCATCAGAAACACTGGATCCACATCCCTCTAAGAATATGGAGAGAGATTTGTCTGATACTGAGTGTAAGACAATGATAGAGTGTTTTGTGGTTACTTTCTCAGAGGATCACCTCACTAATGGTTTCTAAAGCTGGTTTTGGCGATGAGGTGGTTGCTGTAGTGGAGTTCTCTTTGGGCAGCTGGCTCTGCTCTGTGGTTGGAGTTGAGACTGCAGGCATCCACAGCCATCAGCTGCAGTGTAGGGCATAGAGGAAAGGAGATGTGTGCCGTAATTCCAGTTACTTATACCTCTGTAAGTCTCTTCTGAGGTGTTAAGGCACCTTTGACAAAGCTGTGAAATATAGTAGGTAAGAATTCTTGTTTCCAGGCAAAATACCTTGAGAGACAAAAGATGTGAGTAACTTCCTGAGATAATACAGAAAGCCAGTAGCAGAACTAGAAGAGGGACTGAGTATTTTTAATGTCTAGATATCCTTCTTGCTGTTTTGGGAATGCCATCCACAGAAGATGAGAGGGGAAACACTTTAGTTTCTATGCTGTGTTTGTGATGAGTTTGGGTTTTTCATTTGGGTTCTCCACAGTCTTTTTATCTTCATAGCAGACAATTCTCCTTCTTGTCTTGGGCATTGTTATGAAGCTAGGAAGCATGTTATGAATGTAAACAAAATTGCAGTTTGGCAATTCAAGACAGAACAGGCATTAGTAATAGTTGCTTTTCACTTTTTGTAATGGGATAGCCCAGGTCATTCAGGCTTCTATGTCCTGGAGAACCTTTTTTTAGAATGTTTGCAGCCAGAGCACAGGAAAATAGCAAAGAATATTTGTTTTTCTTTATAGATTCACTGGATGGACTCTGAATCATTTAGCACTGCATTGATCTAGTTTATTGCAGGAAAAAAATAAAAAAGCCTTGTTGTCCATTGGAAGATCACAGGAGTCTGAGTAATGTCAAGTCTAATTTAGAAAACATCAGCACTGCGCTGGTTTTCCTCCCAAGAAACACCATCTTCTGAAGCAGTTTCTTGTGTGTTTGGGTTTTGTACTGTATTCTCTTCTGACCATCACACCATGTTTTTTTCCAGTCACCATGGTTTTGCCAGTTGAGGTGCTAATCTGATCTTCAGCAGTACTGTTGAGAGAATTGACAGCAGTGGCTGTATTTGAACCCAGGGGCTGTATCGGTGGGAGGTATAGTCTCAAGACTGAGTAGGTTTGGGTTAGTTTTTTTCTCTTCCTGGGAATAGCAGTGCATTGTGTGTTTCATGGTCACCACATAAATCATGTCTCTGAAGTGTGTAGCTGTGGAAAAATCCCTTGGGAGCCAGGTCCCTTGGAGACCAGGACAGTGTATATTAAAAACAGCTCTAAAAAGCAAATATTTCACTTGAGGCAATACAAGGTGAAAAATACGCAAAAGAAAACTCTGGAGGAAATTTTTTTCCTCTCTGAAGGCTTTTACTTTCCCTTTTTGTGGTATGGAGAACATCAAAATTTATGACCCTGTAGTGTACCTGGAATTAGAGAGATGGGAGATGCCGCTGGAAAGGGAAATGGGCTCAAATTAGCTTTGCATGCCAGCCTCTAAAACTGCAGTGGTCTTTTTGTAACTCTTCCTATTTTACATGGAGTGCTATCCAAAACAGTTCAGTTATTTTTAAAATAATGATTACAATCATATCTATAGATACTAAGAAACTGATTTTCAAGATATTAAAGCAAACAGTTCATTGATTTTTCAATTTGATCAGCTAATACACTTCTTTTTTCAGTAAACTTCAAAATGTGTTTTTTGTCCTCTAACACTGAGACTTGAAGTGATAGAAAGGAATGGTGTAAAAGATGAGCATTTGCCAATGCTAGAGAAGCCAAGGACGTGCAAAGAAAACAGATTAATTTAGTGGCGAACAGGCAGAGGCCATGAAGAACAGTTTTTATAGCAGATATCTTGCATAGCCAGCAAAGGGACAGGAGCGGGAGTAATCTACTGAGATAACCTCACATTTTAGTACCTAAACAACAGCAGCAGCAGCATTTTGAATCCTTGAAGGCATTTCAAGGCCCTGTCAAGGGGGAACAGCTGCAGAAGAGTTGTGAGAATCCATTCAGTGTGAAACGTTATGCTGTTAAAAGTTGGTTCTTAATTAGATCTGAAGTGTACTGAAGGTGTGAGGAAACCAAACTGTTAATATAAAAGGCTAATAGTTGAGTTATGTAATTAATAGTGTCTAACTCAAGGTGACATATGAGAGGCAATTTCGTTACTCTTTAAAAAGTGTAAAGATCAAATCAAATCAGTGGTGACACCTTACTTAAGCTTAAATTTTGGCATTTTAAAACACATGTCATATGAAAACAGGCTCTGTGATAGCACATATGCTTGCCGTGTGTTGTTTTCATGAAGCTAGAATTGAGTACATGTCAAGGACAGGGAAACACAAGGCCAGAAGCATTGTTTCAAATCAGAAATTAATCAGGCTTTGACATTACAATTTTGTTAAGATTTGGAGCTTGCTTTCAGAAGTGTGAAGTACCAGTAGATCTTTGACATCTAAGAAATTCTTTTAAATACACTTTTGTAGTCATAGGAGCCCTCACAGAATTTCAATGTGTATGGAGTATACCTGGGTGCAAAGATTTGCATGCATTTATAGAGAACGGTGAATAATGAAACAGGCTTCAGGTAATCAATCTCCCTGTCATTGCTGGAGCCCCCACTGACCAGTTTCCACCCTCTTGTCTTCTTTGCTGCTGTGATCTGTTGCACTGATGAAGAGTGGCCTCTGGATATGCTTGGACAGCAAGTGATTTGCTTTTTTTCCAAATTTAAAAAGATGTTTCTGTCCTCTAAAGGCTTGGGTAGTTGTATGGAAACTGCAGCTTTCACTGTGAAATGTGAAAGCTGCGTTTTCTATAGGAACGGCAATCCCATACAATGAAATATGAAGGTATCCGGTATTATTGATTGACTTCTCTTACAGCTTGTACTCTGTCCTGTGTGATCAGGACTCCATCCATTAAAGCATGCAAAAACATGCCAAAGCCTAAACATAGTAGTACTGTTGCTAGGCATGTGCTTAAATACTTCGTTATCCTAACCCCACAATTCCTCTGAAATATTATATTAAAAGTATATATAAGAATTATCATAGATTAAGCTAAATGAAGACCAGATGAGAAAGACAGGGAACAAAACTCGATGCTGATGAAATGCAGTGTGTCTTTCTGATTTGAAAGTCAGTGCAAGTTATAGACATGAGTAGCATGCTGAACACATTGAATACACTTGATCTAATACCTGTTAGATTTAAAGGGATGTGCTCATGTATGTGAAAGTATATGTAGCATATGGGAGATTGTTCTGTAGTTTCAGGTATGCTTCCAAATGTACTATTTTTATTTTGCTTGTTTTTTAACCAAATCTTGGGTAATAGAAAACCCATTCTGTATCCATTGGCATGCACTTACCCACAGACTGCACATAACCTTGAATAAGAGACAATACTGTTGAGGAAAAGTTTCTGTTAGAGCTGGATCTGAAACCATAAAAACTTTAAAATACATGCTTTATGCACTGGTGAGAGCCTACATCAGCCTTTTTGTAACTAAACCCCTTAGGGCCATAACTGGAAAAAAATGCCTACGGTACCAAGGGGAGTGTGAGAAGGAAAAAAATGAAACTTCTAGTCAGGACGTTTTGTTGCTGTCGTGATTAGAGTAGATTTGTTTCCAAGAAGCCTGGGCAGCTTTCCCTCCTGAAGGCAGCTGAGCAGAGGAATTTGTATCATGGACACTCCTGTAACAGTGGCAGCACCTGCCCAAACAAGCAGGTCTTGGCTGCAAAAGCCCAGGCGTTTAGAAACTCTTGCAGGTGTTCGCACAGCTTAACTTTTACTTCACTCTGATTTTCCTTACCACGGTAAATTAATTTAGTTGGAGTGCCTACCAGCAAACTGAGTCATAATGCTTACACAAAGACATTTGCAAAGACAGGGTGTTTGGTCATTTGTTCATCAAGTTTTGAATGAGTAATTTGCATACATTGGAGGGAAGAGGAGACAAGACTGAGCATGCTCTCTTCCTGCAGCCAACTATGCTTGTTGCAGGCAGGCAGCGCACAGTGTGCTTAATCCATGGGAGTGCCAGCAATGACAAAGCAGAGCTGAAAGTTCTTAGCAGCAAATTATTAACTGAAATGGTTTGACTTCAAAAGCTTTTTCCTCTCTAAAGCTTTGACTGCTGTTTGGTTTAGATTGTAATTGAGAATTGTTATCGCTTGTAGCAATATGGTGATGTTAAGAGGCATCAAGGTTTCTGGACTTGTGGGTCTAGTTTAGTAGATGTTTATGAGTTTTATGTTTCTTTGTACCTTTGCTAATGCCTTTCTCTTTGAGGGTTTTGTGCAGTTGGTTGGATTTTTAAATGATTTTGCTGATGGTACTTTATTCCAGGTATTCTGTCTATCTCCAGGATGAGGTCTGGCTCAACAACTTCTTACCTGAGGATTACTGAGTACAGTCTACTTTGCTCTTTCTCCTACTACATGTTTCCCAGCTGTCAACATTATCTTTGTCACTTCTAGTCTTGTTCTTGCTATGTCATTTCATTTATCTTTCTGGTCTTTGGTAGGTTGGTTTTGGTCTGTTTCTGTTCAATATACACAGGTTTTTAGAAGATTATTGGGAAGAATCAGTTATATGAAGTAGGAGTCCTGAAGAAGCCCCAAGTTTCTGTAGCATGACAGTAAGAGATGGCCTTTATATTGTCCATAAATCATCTGGGCTTAATGTGGAGCTTGCTTGCTCTAGCTGGCCTTCAAGGTATAGTTTAACCCCAGCTGGCAACTAAGTTGAATACAGCTCCTCACTCGTTCCCCTATCCCTGGTAAGATGGGGGAGACAATCAGAAGACTAAAAGTGAAAAAACTCATGGGTTGACATAGAGACAGTTTAATGAGTAGAGCATAAGCTGTGCACACAAGCAAAGCAATACAAGGAATTCATTCAGTGCTTCCTGTAGCCCAGGAAGGCAAGGCTCCATCATATGTAACAGTGACTTGGGAAGACAAATGCCGTCACTCCAGGTGTCCTCCCTTCCTTCCTTCTCCCAGCTGTTATCCCATACCATGTGGCATCATGCTCAACATACATCTCTTGGGTCAGCTGAGGCGAGCTATCCCTGCTGTGTTCCTTTCCAGTTTCTTGTGCATTTCAAGTCTACTTACTGGTGCAGTTTGCTGAGAGGCAGAAAAGGCCTTGAGTCTATGTAAGCACTGCTCAGCAATACCAAAAACATCCCTAATTGTCAACACTGTCTCAAGCACAAATCCAAAACACAGCCTTGTACTAGCCACTGTGAAGAAAATTAACTCTGCTCCAGCCAAAACCAGCACATGCTTCACTCCTTATTCTATATCATCTACGCCATACTCAGTGCCACGCTATGCAACACTTCCTCATTAACTGCCACCCCCCTTCTATCCTTTGATGCAGGACACAGATATTATTCTCCTAGCCCATGGACCTCCCTGGTAAAGTGTCCACAAATGTCTTACTGAGTTTGCTCAGGACAGGAGAGGTGGTGTGTTGTGTGGAATTACTGGCCACCAAAGCCAGTTCAGATTGATTTCCTGCTGCACTTGAACTTCTTTTTGTAAGACTTGTCCTTCACTGCGTTATGTGGTTCCTGCTATAGTAACTATTCTAACGTGCAACTCAAATAACAACTTACAGTGATTTAAAGTTATATCCTTTACAGTGTTTGCCCCTTGTCCCTTCGAGCCAGACTATAGTGTTGAATGCTGCAATGAACTCCTTCCCTTACTCCTACTTATCCACAGACTGCAGTCCCTTATGGCTGTACCTTCTCCAAGTGGAGCCTTTATCTATGAGCCACAGCAACTTTAGGAGTATAATGTGGCACAGTCTTACCCACAGCTACAGGTGCTTTGAGGTGCCCCTGCTCCAGTGTGGCCTTACCCACAGCCACAGTCCCTTCAGAAATAAACCAGCTCCATCATGACCTTACCCATAGCTGGAGTCCCTCCAAGGGAATACCTGCTCTGTTGTGGGCTTGTCCATGGCCACACACTTTCAGGTACTCCAGCATGGATTTATCCACACCCACCGATGCTTCAAGATCTGTCTGCTCTGTCAGGGACTTATCCTTGGGCCACCATCTGAGGCACAGACATAACCACAGCTACAGACGCTTCAAGATTTAGCTGGTCCCACATGGACTCATCCACAGGTCACAGTCCCTTTGAGTTCACACTGGAGTTGCAGCCAGCACAGCCCATCAGCACAGACACGTCAGTGAGTCCCTGGCCCTCTGCCAGCCCAGGCGCATCGCCGCTGCTGTTATCAGAATGTTCCCAGGCACAGCACAGGAAGGTGATAAGCAGCACAGCATGCAGAGAAAGCAAAAACCAGCCACTAACAAGCACTAGACTAATTTATTGTAGGCAAGCAAGGCTCATGGCAAGCACCTGCCAATTAATAGCTAATCAGCAATTACAGCTATAAATTCAATCTAGCACATTCCAGACAAATCTGTTGTTATCTTGAACCCCGCAAGATCCACGCTAGCCACCAAAAAGTATTGTCATGGTTTAATCCCAGCTGACAACTATGCCCCACACAGCCACCAGTTCACTTTCCCTCAGTGGGATGGTGGACAGAATCAGAAGCAGTACAGATGATGTATATTCACTTAACATGCTAGTTTTACTTAGTTTATCAGGACATCCCTGTAAGTTAGAGCCAACACTTGTGCTCCCAGATTGTCTGCATAAGGTGTTAGCAAAAGGATTGGGTTTTGAATGGACCTCCAAAAAAAAGTTATTACTGATTGCTGAGGTCTCTGTTTCACTTTATGTGTGTTTGAAAGACAAGTTACAAAAATTCAAAGCAATGCATGCCAGAGTTTTTAATGCTGTAATTTGATTACCTCTGACTGCAATACTCCTTTAATAGTAAAACTTGGTCCTTAGTGGATAGGGGGAATAAGAAGGTGTGTCAGGAAGTGCAAAGCTGTATAGGCTTTGCTGGAATGAAATGCACGTGCTGCTTGTACACACTTCATCACTGTAAAACTGTGCGTGGCTCTTGGAGTGCAAGTCTGCCCTGCACTTGAGCTTCATTTGTTTTTGCAAGGCCAGTTCTGTGTATCCATCTTAAAGTCAAGTGTGACCCATGGTCTCTTGGAGAAGAAGGCTGAAGTTTTAAGTGGAACTTGGGGAAAAGCCTACTGTAGTTGCTGCTTCAGGAATAAGTAAGGAGCAAATGTTACGTGAGAGAATGTTTTACTTCAGCACTCTTAATTCTCCGGTGAATAGTTGTGGATGATGATTGCAGATGATTTGCTTGGAGCAGTGGTGGCAGCTTTCTTTGCAGATTCCTTGGGTCTGAGTTATCTGTGATTGCTGAAGGACGGATGTTTGCTGAAATTCAAATGCTTTGTCTGTAAGCAGCACATAACAGTGTCACGATTATTTTTTTCTCTGCCGATATTCTTGGTACTAAGTTTGTTCATCATTCAACAATTGATATTTTGTTTGGAAAAGACCCTCACTCAGTCTGTGATGGAATAACCTCATGTTGTGTAAAAGCATAACAGGGCAAAGCAAAACTGTGCATCCCCATCCTGCGCTAGCCTGCGATGCACCTGGGCTGGAGGGAGCAGCAGTCAGCCCCAGGGACTGCACAAACCTGTTCTCACCAGGAGGCTGCTGTGGCTTTTGGGGAGAGGGTTCTTGCTTGCACTGTCCCCTTTGGGGAAGCCTTCTGCTTTGAAAAAAAAGAAAAGATTGAGCATCTTAGAGCTGCTTGACACATCCTCAGAATTCAGATTTGTTGCCCTTTAAATTTAAGAATCGCTGAAACCTGTATTAAGCACTTTTCTTCTGTCTGGCCAGTGTGCTAGGGCAAAACCCACCTTCTACCCCAACTGCTGGTCATGTGGCAGGGTTCCACTTGTGCTTTTTCAGCAGAACAGCTGAGCTTTGCAAAAATTGGCTGGAGCTCCGCAGCTGGGCTGGAGCCTGGCCCAACAGCGGGAGCTGTTAATGGCGTGATTGAAGCCTTTAATTTAACCCCTTACCAGCAGTTGTGCTGATTAGTATCGGAGCTGTCAGATGTCACTGTTGCACCATTACCCTTCAAAGCAAAACTTGCTGCAGCCGTAATCCCATAGAGCAAGGCTTCCATTTGCTGCACCACCAGTTGGGGCTGTTCCTGTTAACTACTCCATCTATGGCATATGAGTTTCCAGCCCAGTCTTACTTTAAATGTAAATAGAAAATGAAGAATATTTCTATCAGTAGTTGTGTAAGTAAAGATTCTTATCATGAACGTGTAGTGAGCAATAATTACTTCTTAATATTCTCAAACTGGGATGCTATGTATCATCTTTGTAAATACACAGAACAGTGCTAGATAGTATAATGGCATTCAATAATAATTTTTCCCTCTTATGGGAACGATTTTCCGTGTTGTCTTTGAGCCTAAAGAATGCATCAGAGTTGATTTGAAATTCAGTTTCATGATAATAATCATGTGATGACCAGTGATGATTTAAGTAATGTTCTGGCCCAAAGTATCCATCAAATGTAGGCTTCAATTTCAAAGGTAAAGTGAGAACGGCTAATTTAAAAGTTGGTTTTTTATCAAAGGCAGTTTTTATAGCAGGATGGATGTGTAAGTACAGACTAGCAATTTGTGGGCTAATTCTTTTTTGCATTAATTTATTTTCAGTTCTCTTGTTCAAGAAATTAATCTCTCACTTTCTAGGAGACTTTGAAGGTAGCATCCAACTATCAACCTTGTGTCTCTCCCCTCACCCCCTCACATTCCTGGATTGCATTTATGCGGGTTGAGAGGGAGCAGTTCAGTGCCCAGCTCTAGGGAATGAATTCATAGTATCAGTCTTAATTTTCAGGTGTTCAGTTTCACATATTCACATAGTAAGCAGAACCAGTTTGATTTCAAGTTAAACATTTATTCTGCTTTTTAAATGGTTATAAAAGTCATATTTTAGAAATATATATCTATATGAAAACTTCCCTCAGTATGATCAGTTTCTTTCCTGCTTCAAAAACCTTCTTAAAAAGAATCCTGAAATAAACTGTTTCTTCAGAATGAGTTTATTGTAATAGAAAAATGTTATCAGAGAGTCAGTTCCCAGTACACTGACATAAGTTTGTCTGATTTTTTTTTTTTTCCAAAACCTTTCCTTGTTTGTATTCCTCTGTTTCCTTTGCCAGAATGGCTAAAATGGGGGTCAGACCCCATCAGCCCTTCTTATTTATAAGTCATGAAATATACAGCATATCTAATGTCATTACAACTTTTCAACTGTGGTATTCTCATGAAATAATGAACATAGAAGTCGCTAAGCAGGAACTAAGCTGAATTAAAAACACTAAACTGATAGGGCAAATCAGCAGAAAGGGCCTACCCAGTCTAAACTGCAGAGAATGGATGGCTTGAAAGCTTGGGCTGTAAGGCTTACTGCCAACAAAGACCTGTGTTCAGGATGTCTGCTTTTTTGAGCTGGCAGCTGTTGATGTTTTTAACCTCTGAAAGAGGAAAAACTGTGAGTTGGAAAGCAAGAATCCATTTTGCCCAAATGTTTAAAGTTTTTGACATAATTATTATTGCACAAAAGGATGTAACAGTAGGCTGTTTGAATTTCTTCATGGAAAGATGAGAAAACCAGTAAACATGTGTGGGCACAGCTTCATGATAAGACCGCTTGCCAGGGACGTGGGATAATTTGGCTCAGCTCAGTTCTCTGTTACATGGTTCTGTTGTCTCTTTTTCCTGGTGGGGTTGGTGTGGTTTTATTTGTATTGTTTACGTTTTTAATTTTGTTTGTTGGAGTTTTTTGCTGGATTCTTTCCCTTCCCTAAAAGGTTGAAAGTTACATCCATTTTCTGTGCAGTAGCACTAAAACTTTCAGAAATTCTGTGCTGGGTGTGAGAAAGTCTTAATTCCATTTTCTGGAATTAAATAAGGGATTTAGTTCTTTTCTGAAAGGTTTGATTTCATGTTTAAAAAAACCCACAGAGAGGTATATGAACCTGTATACGTACGGACTTTTTAAAATTGGGAACTCGGATGTAGGTGCAGGTTTTTCCAGGGGCATGTAAAGTGAAGAGGAAGTCAGGAGCTCTGTAGAGCATGGCCTGACAGCAGCCACAGGCAGCCCAGAGAGTTATAGTTGTAGAAACAAAGGGCTGTGCCAGATATCTTGTGAGTTAGTGCATTTCTTCCACTGCCCATGATGCTGTTGAGTTCTGAATTTTGGTTTTACCCACTACAACTAAGGAGTCTAACAGAAAGAGTCGGGTCTCTTTCAGATGTTTTTGGGTTTTGACTTGAGGTGTCTCAAGCAAAAGAAATGGAGAGAACTACCCAATTTTGCTGTGCATTACAGTGACTGATGGAAGTTTCTGACACAAAATGCCATTCAGCTTATCAGTTTAACATAAATTAGAAAAAAAAAAATTAAAAAGCAGGGGGAAGTTTTAAACCAAAATACCCATTGCTTCCCATTAGATAACCTTTATAATTTTGTTAGATCTGTCTCCTTTTTAGTGAAGTCAAGCAAATCACTTTCTTTCCCAAAATGACATTAATGCAAAATTTTATCTTGTTTTTTCCCCCTGAAATGAGGGATTTCTTGCTGGTACTCCATGCATCTGTGGAATACAAAAAAACCTTTATAGATTTCTTAATGAGTAGTGCTTTCTTTTGATTTACCTCCTTCTGAATTTTACCAGGGTGTTTAAGGTTTTAGTATCTCAAAGTCAACTCTAGTTTCTGTTTTCTACTACAGGTCTTCTGAATAATTCATTGGTAACTTATTGTTTGATACAACATAAAGTGAAAACAACACGTAGTTTTTAAATTGTTAGCTATCACAGTAAATGGTGATATGAAAGGGGGTGTACTTGCAGAAAAAGTCATCAGTATTGTACTAACAACTCATTTCACAAGAATCCCTGAGTCTTGAGTGTATTGATTAAGTCAGCACAAAAGCCTCCATTCATTTGCAGTATAGATCATCTGAAGTTCCATGTGTTGGAGACATGAATGTTGGTGTGTGGGTGCACAAGTATAGTATGTATACAAATATGACAGTGGACCTGTGTTAGCCTATGCTTCCATGGTACCTCTCAAAGGATTTATAGCACAACTGTAGTTGTTCTCCTGGAGGCATTGGTCTTAACCTGAGCTTCCCCTTCTCTTTCCTTGCCACTTTTCAAAAACAAAATACATCTCTTGTTGTTCTTCAAAATACTGAAGAAAAATTGAGAAAATGGCAAATAATAAAAATATAATACAGCTTTGTGTACATGAAAATGAAGAATTGATAAGATCTGAAAAGTGTTTTGAAGAGGGAAATGGAGAACATCACCGCCCTTTAGGAGCAGGTATCCTGAACTTGAAGAGCACATAGGAACAAATCAGGACCACTGATATTCAGAAAGAGGTTTGGCATATTCTGCCATGGCTTTCAAGGTAAGGAGCTGCATGTGATTATTTTCATCTTATCTCTGAGTGCTTCACTTCAAAACCACTCTAAATTCCTGGCCCTGCAATTACAGAAAAGCAGGGTGCAGGATGGTGGTGGGGCCATGTGGCTCTCAGAGGTGCTGCTTTCCTCACTATTTAAGAGTATTGGTTCAGGGGGTAGCTGAGGCCAAGGTATCAGCGTGCTGCCATAGCCATCCTTGCCAAAGGGTCGGCACCTGTACTTGGCTGGCCAGACTGTTCCTACTGCAAAGTACTCTGAAACAAACTGTTGTTTGCTTGTCTGTTTATTCATTTATTTTCTCTCTTCCTTGTGTCCTTTTTGCATAGGACTAAACCATCTCCCTGGGGGAAGTGGTGACTCTTCCCCAGGTCCGTTGCCAGCTCCTGCACAAGAAGGGCCCCACTTGGACAATGTGTGGTTGGGTTTTACCTTGTGCCTCCCTTGTCTGTGTCACATCCTGAGCCCTCTTTGGCTTCACATGTAACCCTTCTTGATGTGGTTTGTTTAGGGTTTTTTTCATTCCTCTGAAACATTCCAGCTCTTCCTGATGGAGAAAACATCCTCGCTATCCTGAAGTCCTCCCTGGAAACCCATGTCTTCCATCATTATTTCACAAAAGTTCTTTTTGTCTCTTTTTGGCCAGTGCTGACAGATGTAAGGATTTTTAGGCAAAGATGACAGGTCTTACTCATCCTATTAATACCAAGAGTTCTAGTACAGAGGCATAAGAGGACTTTACTCTTTTACCATTTGAGTAGTGGGTATAAAATGCATCAATCAAAGACCTGCTGTGTCCTAGTTGTGTTCATGTGCCTTTATATTAATGTGTTTTTAGTACAAAGGCAGCTACCATAGTTCGGGGCTTGCTTCATCTTGTTTGGAAAATTGATCAGAAGGTATTTGATTTCCCCACTGCAGAATGCTGTGTTTTCATATCGACTTTTCTTTCTCTAAAGCCCATTGCTGTTGTGAGTTTTTTTGTGTTTGTGCTGTAATTTCACTGGATTCTGCTTCTGTTTGTTACAAGTGGATTTATGAGTTAGCACTACCTCACTTGTTATTGTTACAGGCTTTACAAAAGCTGCATTTTCTCTGTAATTGCTAATGAATTATGTTTTTCAAAATCATCGTGGAATGTTTTTCAGCCCCTGTGGCTCCCAGCCTTAGTGTTGAATGCAGTGTATTTCAGATGGATGAAAAAAATACCCTTCTGTTTTCAATGCTGGCAAAGGGGAGAGCGTCAAACGCTTCCCCCAGTGATGTGTTAGGTTCAATAGATTCCAGCATTTGCGTCAAGCTGAGAGGCATGATTTTTCTTTCCTCCCTAACACTAAAAGCAGATATGTGAGTGCCGTAACAGTGTGTTCTCTCTGAAGCTTCATTTCATCAGTAGTTAAGCTAAGTGTTTACCTATGTCTGCACTTCTGTATGAGGCACTAAGACACTTGGACTGTTGTTCCATGTGTAGAAGTATTTATTTTTGAAATACCTTTTTCTTTTTTTTTTTTTTTAACTATCCCTCCTGCATAGCTCGTTTCCTTGATCAGAGTTTTGCTTCTGCTGCAGGATGTTATAATTTCTCATGTGTCAGCTCTGGCTCTAACGTGCAAGAGTAATGGAGCAGAAAACCTTCTCTGTTCACTGAAACAGCTTAGGGGATGGTCCAGAGGTTGTGGTTTGAGACTGAAAATGGACTTTAACTAATCTGTACTACTGGAAGCTCACAGAATTGTTTAGTTCCCTGAAACAGTTGCCGATGTGGTTGACACAGAAATAGGTCTTTTTTATTTCTTTATTCTGGCCTGTAACCCATAGCTAGTTGATGTGTTGGTGATTTCCATTACACACCTGCATACCTGTGCTGTCTCTGCACAGGGGCTTCCCTTTGTCTTCTCCAGAACCTCCACAAAGGCTGGAATACGGTGTACAGTGGAAGGACACCAGGGCAGAACGATTGCTTTTAAAGTAAATACTTACAGGCCTTTGGTACTCTTTCTGTCTTTCAGATACAGCTTTGTCTGATCATTTCAGAATCTAGACTAGAATGTGCAATGCGTGTTCAGAGCAAAGAGAGAAAACATTTGGGAAAAGGCTGGCAGAATTGTCTCCAAAATTTTCAGCTGTAGGTGCCTTAATTACACCTGCTGAAATGGTTTCATAAAATTATTTATAAATTACTGGTTATGTCACTGAATTTTCCCAGCATTCATTTGGGTCTTATTTTGCATAGTTGCTGTCTGCACAGTGAGATTAATCCTGTCTTGGGATCTGCAGAGGAGTGTTTAAATTTATGATTCAAATGGCTACAGCTCCTGTGGCAGAAACTGTGAAGAGGTTCATGAATTTCTAATTAGAAGGTATTCATTCAATGAATATAATTTCCTAAACTAAGTTGTGATGTGGAGCATAGATGAAGCATAATGTTTAGGTAATTAAAATACACTCATTCCCCCTAGAATTTGTGAGGCATACCCTGGGTAACCAGTTTTCCTTTTGGATGCTCTTCTCTACTATGCTTGTGTATTTCAGGAGCAGATCAAATAGGCCATGATCTGTCTCTTATCTGTTACATTACATAGAGAACAACTGAACTGAAGTTATCATGGGAGGAAAAGTCCCTCATGAATTCAAAACCTGCCATTCCAGTCAGGAAATAGGTTTTCAGCTTCTTTCCCATGTATTTTTTTTGCTTTGTACTTTCTACCTGATTGTGTTTTTCAGGCTTAGTTCATAAATGGTCACAAAACTGTTTTGAAGATTTTTACAAGGAAGGTAATATATAAAACCAAAATCACAATATTTAGAAACCTGCGATAATTTGAAAAGAAAATGTATGCAAATGATCACATAAATCACAGTGTACAAAGCAGACAAAAAAAAGGTACCTGTGAAGTAAGCTTCTTTCTTGAGCCCTGAGGCAAACAACTAAAGGCTTGAAGCATAAGCCACAAATCCTGTTTTTTAAGCTTACTACACACATTTTCTTCCAAAAGGAGCGATTTGTAAAAAGCATTTCACCAATTTGCACTTCTGCACCAGGGCTCTCAAGCTGGTAAGTCTGGCACTGCAGGCACTTTCCTCAGTGCCAACAGTGCAGAAGGGTTGGCGATACCAGGCAGTACCTGGGCAGTTCAATGCCTGCCATCCATCCCTTCCCCCAGCTGCTGGATCACAGCTTCAGCCAGGACCTTGGGGACTTGTGCTGCACTCATCCTCTTGATGTCATTGGCTTTGGATGAAGGAGGAGACAGGAAGGAAATAGGACTGCTAAGAAATGGCTTTAAAGATGGGAGAATAAATTCTTCTGCAAGCCAAGATTGATTTAGATCATCTGTAGGTGATTTGATGGAGGAATTCTTAGTTTAAATTCAGTGGACTTCACTCTACAGTATATTAGCATTACTAATTTTTAAGACCTCCCTCTGGCTTTATTATTGGTATTTGAGATTCTGTGCTGTGCTGACCTTGGACCTCAAGGGTAGCTGGACAGGCTGGTGTTAAGCCAGTTTATCCTTCCTCTAATATGTTCCCTGGGGATTGGATACAATTGATGAATATCTCAATTTCTCCAGAATCTTCAAATCTTAGTTGCCGTGATTTAATAGTGTATTGGACTAGTTGAATATGCGTTGACAGTGTCTCAGCACAGGACAGGGGCCCTGCCTAGGGCCCCTTAAATCCAGAAACCATGCAAGTAGATCAGTCACTTTCAGAAAATACTGGGTTTAATTACGTAACTTAAGGAGCCTGCACTTGATCAGGTACTTTCTTAGATTATTGGGTTTCGTTCACCAACACTGCATAGTGTGTAGGTGGTCTGAATGTCTGGTACACCTCTGACAAGCTTTATGGGCGTTTGTGGAGGGCAGGTATCTGGGGCCGCAGGCTGCTAGGACAGAAAATCCTTATCACTCTGACACCTGCTTTGTCTAGACCAGAGCCCTGGCAATGCAGTCTAGGAATGTCTGTTACTGCAGCCACTGTTCTGTAAGTGCAAGCTATCCTCTGTTTGATTTTTAAGATTTGGTTCAGAAGGGTGAAAGATGTACTTTCATGAAACTAACCTTTAAAAATATTTTCTGAAAAGATTCTATAACCTGCTTGAGAGCATGCCAACAGTACAACATTTGCTCAACTTTCTAGAATTAGCCTTTGGTAAAAAAGGGCCCTGATCCTGATGAATAAAAGTCAATACAACATGCGGAATTTAAAGTGAGGTTAAACATGAGGTGTAATGGATTTTTACCAAAATAAAGAGAATTGTTCAAGGCTGATGAAAGTTCTGTAATCTCTGATACAGATCTAAGCCAGACGTTCAGTTGAGAGTACAATTTCCTTAAGTATTTTCCTTTGGTTTCTTGTGTAAATAGCAATAGAAAGAAATACCTTTCTGCTGGAAAGGTAGGAATATTAATCACAATAGTGCAGGACTATAAGGTGTTTTGCATCCCAGTATTGCAAAGTGGAGCTCTAGAGGAGGGAAAGGGGAGTTGTCCTTGCTTCTGCCCTCCACAGTCATCTTGATCCTACAAAACTGCTCCTGTTCTAACAGGGTGGGCTTGACAGCAAATGAGAAAAAAAAAAGGCAAATACAGTCAGATTTTTTTTAGAATTTTGTTACATGGGATGCAGCTGACTGTTCATCTGAATAGTTTTAGGCTGAAAATAGTAACTTTTCATCTAATTGTAGTCTCAGGCTTCAACTTCATAAGCAGCTGCTCAAGCAAGAGACTTCTGTAGTCTGGGGAGGGCCAGGCAGCATCTTATAAATGATAGTTTAAAAAAAAGCTAACATATTAAAAAAAAAAAAAAAACCAAACCAAAACAAAACTTGCAGCAAGCAGCTTTTTAAGGCAACAGATAAGTCATCAGGAACTTGGGATCTAAAGGCATGTGGGGGACATGGTGGATTCTCCTGACTGGCATACTGAAATTGTAACATAAAGTTGTTAAAATGCTCCTTTTTTGAAAGTGCGGCAGTGTGTGAACTAACAAGGTGCTCATGAATGTGAAGTGTTTGGACTGTGGGGCCTGTCTGTCCCTCCCTCCTTGCAATCTGCTAGGCAGGGGTTGGAGAATGCCTGAGGAGGATTTGCATCAATGTGCCTGCAGTCTTTTCCAGATGCAAAACTTAATCGGATTCCATTTTGGCAGAGCTGATGGCAAAAGAGAGGGTGCCAAATAGCTAATTTCACTTTTCTGATCTGTGAACATCAGTGGAATTTCCCTGGGCTTGGTCCAGCTTCTGCTTGACTAGAGGAGTTCTTTGATGAGTATGTGAGTGTGATCGCCTTTCCGTGTCCACTTCCACTTAAGAACTTCATTTCCCTTTTCATGTTATAAAATCAGCAAAAGCAGATACACTGACCACATATGGCCAGGCAAAATCCCCCAGCAGGGCAGTGACCCAGTGTCACCCTTGTGAACTAGCAAGCACAGGGCCGTGAACCATCCTGTGCCCTCCTGGCTGCCATGGCCAGCAGTGCAAGCTGACTCAGTCATGTGATGGCAGAGTAGGATCCTCTCTAATCTGGATCTTGTAGACTTTCCAGGTGGGTTAATCTAAAACCACTTCATGGCAGTCAGTGGTAATTTCCTGTTTAATGTTAAAAGGCTGCATTTCCAGAAAATTGTGTCTGGTTTTCTTTTTTTTCTTAATTAAATCCCAAGAACGTTTTGTCACCCTTTCTGCAAACAAAGGGCATAGGAAGTACAATTTCATGGAGATAAGAGTTTTACGTGTAGGCTGAGGAATGCACGAACAAGGAGTCCCTCCAGTATTGGGAAACTAATCCATTTTTATTTTTTTGAAGCATGCATTCTACTGTGGTTGCTTACCCAGCTATGATGAGTAAATTACAGTACTCACTTTGCAATAACTTCATGAGGGCTAGGACTGGCTGAGAATAAAATAGATATAAGTTGGTTCCCCCATGATTTCATATGCAAAGTGTATTTCTCAATACTGAAAGCTATAATATCTTTCTCGCTTTTAATTGGACTTTTCCCACTGATTTCAGTTAATACATGTTAATAGTACGTGCCTTTCAGGCAGTTGGCTTGCAGTCTTAAATTAGATACCACCAGTGGGACTCCCTCATCTAACTTATAGCTGAAACCCGTCAGGTGGGTTGTTCTGTAAGAGTTTCTGTGTCTCCCTATTGCAAAGGGAGCCTGGATGGCAGAGTCCTGGAGTAAATGGTTATACTCTAAATGTTTGAAGGAGGGTGATTTGAGCTCCATACTGTTGACAAGTGTCTGTGAGAGAAACTGGCCTTTCCGAAATGTATCTGAATCCTCTTGGTATTTTTAGCTCAGACGTGCCTTTATAATCCCAAATTTTCCCTGTATATTTTCCCTGAAGGTGATTTTTTGCAAATTGCACTTGAACTTAGCTAACAAATTGTGTGATGATCTAGTGAAAATAAATAAATCCTCTTTGTATTTTGTTTTGAATCACTTTTATCTCGCAGTTTTACCTTCTTCTATATTCTTCGGTGATACATGGAATTAGCTGCTTTTCCATGTTATTTCAGAGTTTATCCTGAAGGTGATTCCTTCTATAGAAGTTAATGTTTAGTATTAGAATTGTTTTGAGGTAGTTCTAATTTCTGTTACCCTGTTTCTTCTTTACTTTTTCTCCCCTTCAGATTTCTTCTTTCTGGTATTTGGAATAATTTCATTAACCTGACACTTGTTTTGTTTTAGGAGAAACCTGATGTGAGTCCTACATCTCTACAGCTGCGATCCCAGATTGAGGTAAGCACATAGATTTTGATCACCTACCTTTGTTTGTTTGGTCTTTAATCTGATATTCTGCATAAATTGGGTAAAGGCTTCTCTTGTGTCTGCTCTCACTGCTATGTGTCTTCTCTTGCAGGAGTCACTTGGTCTCAGCAGCACAGCATCAACGCCTGACTCTGAAAGAAAGTAAGTGAATGTGGGGGTCCCCAGCTGGTTCTGGGGTCTCTGAATAGCTGAGAGGTTGAAGGTGGAACGTCTACGCCTGGTCAGGTAGTAGCCACGGACGGAAAAGGCTGTGACACAGGATGAGTTTCCTGGCAGGAATGCTGAGTCAGGGTTATTAGACATGCGTGGACAAATGTCCAGTGGTGAGCTGTTTATGTTACTGGCAAACCAATTGTACGTGTACATGTGTTACTGAATTCAGTATATAAGTAGTCGCACTGCTTGTAATAAGGAAGTTCCTGGTCTCCGAATATTGAAGCCTTGTCACTCCCACTCCTACCGTGACAAGTGAAGACACAGGAAAGAAAGGAGGGAGAGGGAATTTTGTACGTTTTCTTTTTCCTTGGAGTAAATTCATTTTAGATTGCATTGATGTTTCTAGATTTCTAATCCAGCCATTATTAATGGAACCTGCTCCTTTTCTTGTTCTCTTTTGACCTTTTATTGTTTTGGGTTTACTATATCAAGGGAGTTCTCTCCTCTTGGAGTGTGCATACACCAATACAACTGGTAGTCATTTTTGAGCAACACTGGTGATTTCACATCCTCTGCAAAGTAAACGTTCTTTAAAAATTACTTTCTATGACTGGACCTAAATGCAGCCAGAAAGATAGGTGAGGGGGAGGGAGAGTTGCAAACTTAAATCACGTTCCTTTTCCTGTGCACTCCTGAGCTTGTAACTGTGCTTTTGAAGAAGGTGCCAAGGGAATGAAGTATTTAAAACAAAGTTAAAAGGAGCTTTAATTTTAGAAGTCCCTAATAAAAACCTCTCTGTGAGGACTGAGAGGGTTTCTGTTTACTGTCACCTCCTGCTGCAAAGTGTGTGCTTGTTTTCTGTGCCTCCTTCCTTTGATCCCAAGATCTTGGATCCATACTGCTGAGGGTAACGTGCAGTGGTACATGAAGACAACTGCCACTGTTTTTCCAATTGCCTGCACTTCCTGGGATAGTGCCAGCTGGACTAGTTCAGAGGGAGTACGTGGAATACAGTTGTGATGTGACATGCTTTTGTAAGGTTTTACGGTCCCACATTTGAATATCTTCCAGTCATTCAACACTGGACAGTAATAGGAAGATTTCTGCCCTTGTTTTCGCTAGTTCCGTAGAAGGACTGGCAGTCCTAGAGGGATCTGTGGTGGATGCGGGGTATGGGACTCACACTGACTATACAGAAGTCAGTTGTGTGATAGTGAACAGCTGCTTAGAGGCTTCCTTTGTGATTGTCTGAAAGCTAGTTCATGTTAAAGGTCTCAGAATGCAGTAAATTTTCTTTTAGAGGTGCCTTGTCTCACTTCATCACCCAAAGAGAAAGCAAAGATGGTTTGCTTGAGGTATATGCTCATTTTCAAAACAGCGTAAGACAGATAGGTGAATTTTACCTTGGGTGCTGTCACTGCCCCCATATTATATGCTGATAAAAGCGAAGGCCTAGAAGTCTTAGGGTTTAATAGTCATACTTCAGATATTGAAGCATGAAAAAGTTTTCTTGAAGAATACCTGCCTGTCTAACACTGTAATGAAACTTGGAAGCGTCACAAGGATGGAAACATTATGAGAACTCTAATCTGGGAAGTAAACCTCCAAAGTTATTCTATAATCCTAATGCTTTTCTCTCAGCCTCAAAGCACTTTACCCATGGGTAAATAGCATCATCCCACCTCAGGTAATAATGAGATAAGGATCTCACAGGAGGACAGCACACAACAGGGAAAAAAACTCCACAAGTTCTAGTTAGCTTCCTAAGTTGTGTCTCTGTGTAGGTGTTGCACCACAAACAACTGAGTGAGAAGACAGTATCTACACAAACATCTTCTGAGGTAGCCCATTTACCTCACTGAAAGGGAATTAACCACCTTATCTTAGTTCAGATAAAAGGGACATGTGATTTTTGTAGACCTTTCAAGAATGGAAGTGTCCCATTTGAGTATTTGTAGAAGGATGTATGTGATTAACCTGATCATATATATGAAACCTGTGCAGGACAGGTTGTGCCAGATATTTGCACAATAAGACACAAGGGCATGTGATGCATGCTAATTGGACAAGGTGTTGAAAATAATAAATGATATCTACTTAATACCATACAAATTATTCAAATCTGAAATAATAACTGTCTGTTAGTGACAGCCTGTCACATCAGTACTGGCTTCATCTCCCTTAGCTTGGAGGGCTGAATTTTCACAGGAATTGCCTCTTCCTAGGAGGCAGAGTTTATAAGATTGATCTGCAGGACAATGACCACTTCAAAAGCCCATCCAACACGTCTGTACTTGCTACTAACATGTTGAATTTGATGTTTTTCAGAGAAGGATGTCATGTTGGCCCTAGGGTTTTTTTGGGGGTGTTCAGTGTTTAGTATATGGCTTTAATCTGAATTTTCTGTGTGGGCATGCTATGAGACAGGAAATCTTGTCCTTTTGGGAACACTGTTTTTGTGTCCCTCTCATGCTGTGTGGAAGGTGTGGGGTAAACCTTTTACAAAACTTCTTTTGTTGTGAGAGTAGTTTGCCAAACACAAAACTTGATGCAGATGTGCATTGGTTTCTCATATTCACAAAGAGATTTGGATAACAAAAGGAAAGATTTTTTCAAAACTAGCCATCCAGACTTTCAGGAGCTGTCTGGAACGTGGTCACTCTCAGTAACTCCCTCACTCACCGCTGCTGCCTGCACATCCTGCAGCTTAACACTACCAAGGTCTAAAGTTTTAAAAATAACACATCTGGATGGTTGTTTAATTTGCCAGAGTTTAGAGATTCCAGACAGGCTGGGAGAAGCAATGTTTGCTTTAACCTAGTTTGGTTTCCCTTTTCTGTGGTATCCAGTTGGAAGAGAGAGTCCAACAGGCTCCACTGTACACCACACTGAAAACAGATTAACCTTGGTGGTCTGTGGTAGGAAAGAATCCTGTTTGTGTGGACAAGCAGTGTATGTTCAGTCTTGTCTTGAGTCTTACTAACCCTGCTGCCCAGTCTGGTCAAAGTCAGTGCAAAATTAGTCACTGCCCTCAGTCCAGCAAGTTGTTTGACACGTATTTGTCTAGTGGGTGATGTGCAGTAACACAGATGAGCAGCCATAGGGCCTGGAGGGAGGCAGAAGGGATTAAATGGATCTGAATTTTTTGTCATTGTGAGTCACTGTTCCTCCAGAAGGTATTTGGGCCAATACTACCTTCCTCTGTTACTGACAACACTGTTCCTGTTAATTGGCCAAAGCTACAAAAAAGACTGCACGTGTGAACCTGCTCTGTGCATTATATATGCCCTACCAAATGTGGCTTTTGTTTGATTGGTTTTGACACAGAGAGAAAAATCTTCACTGTAGCAGAAGCCTCTGAGACTTATGTGAGTAATAACAAGGGTACTGATGCAGCCTGAAAAGCTATCCATAAACAATAGAAAGCAAAGTCATATTTGTTCAAGATTTGCCTCACAGTTGCTCTGTTTTTTTGGCCTTACTGGAGTTCCTTCTATGAATTGAAACAGTTTGTCAGGTTTCTAAGTCATGCCATATTCAGCAAATAATGCAAAGCAGGGAATAAGGTGTTTGTAGATCTCTTCTCTGAATAATAAATTTCACTTCCCTCTGCCCTTTCCAAGATTTCCATCTTTTAAACTGCAGTCTTGCTATAAGCAGTGGTGCTAGGGTAACTTTGCAGATTTTCAGTGTGCCTTTAGTAAATTGGCAACAGCATCTTTAAGCAATAGTACTCATTTTAAACAAAAATCTCCCCAGAACTGCAGGTGCTTCTCTGCAAACACATTGACTTCTGCTTTTGCTAGAAGAATCATCAGTGTAACAAATATGCAGTAAATGCGTTCATTAGCAGTTACTGTTACTTCTCTGACCCCATACCATGTTGATCTGGGGACGTATTGTATATACAATCCCTATTATTTCCAAGTGATGGCAACACCCCAAGGATGTTTACTCAGATAGGGGACTGAGCAAGGTTTTCTCATAATTGTAAACAGAGCTTTTAAACAATGTAACCCAACTTTTAGCCTGTTCCCATTTTTGAGCATTCAAGTCTACATGACAGACTGATGAGCTCTGCATGTTTGCCAGGAAATCCAGGTTAAACCCAGTCCCCTGAACTCAGGCTTCTGCATCCTGACTCTCATCCTGTTTTTAGAAGAACTGGGGGGATGTTTCAGAGGGGAAGTTGTGTGTGTTTTCCCTCATGGGAAATAGATCTGTTAGCGATCACTGTTTGCTCCATCAGCCTCTGCACAAGTTTCAGATGTGGTGTATCAGAGAACTGCCAGGAAAGAGAAGGAAGTGGGTGAGAGACCCAAGAGCACGGCATAGAGATAGGATGAAGCACTGACACTCTTATATACTAATTTTTTTTTTGCAGTTGCTAGAAAAAGGGAAGGATGAAAACAATGAATGAGCTAACAGCTTTATCATGTATCTGATGTTTGACAGTCATTCCCACTATCTTTGCATGGCAGTGGGTGTTATGAATTGTCACCTACTGTGTGAATCACCTCCTGTTTCTTGAACTGTACCACTCAAACACACTCCTGACCAAGTAAATGAAATGGTCACACTTCATATCAAGTGCCACAATTCATCCTGCTGTACTCCTCAACCTGTGGCTCAGTACAGTTCAATTGTTCTTGACCCTGAGATACTCAGGACCTAAATCCAAGACTCTGCCAGAGCAGGGAACTGGCCAGAAACAGACTTGTCGGGGAGAAGAAAAGCAGGCACATGTGGGGTGCAGGCAGTACAGGGCAACATTGCTCAGGGTCTTTGCATTCCCCCGGTGTGTAGGAGCTGCTGTGCCTCTGGCAGCTGTGTCCTCAACTCTCTGCTTCAGCTGCTCCCTGGAGCGAATGTCTTTGTCATCCTCTCTATGTGTACAGGATGTACTGAGCCACTCGACATTGAATTTGTACAGTTTGACCAGATCTCTGATGGCTTGTTGGAATGTCACAGCAGGAGTCACACAGTAGGCTCCTGAGTCATTGTGACTTTCCGAGAGGTTGTTAGCAGGCAAGCAGTAAGTCCACAACGCAAGTGGCTGCTATCTGCATGCTGTTGTCACTGCAGGAGAGACAACTGACTGAATCTGCTTTTACAGATTCTCTGCAACAAATGTGCCATAGTACAGCCATTCAGTGACCCGTGGTAAAAACTGGAACTCCATGTTAGTCTATGGCTGGGAGAGTGCTTGCATTTCAGTGTTCCCATCTTCCATGATGATTTTTAGTGAAAGCTGCTGCAAAAAGGTTCATGCAAGCCTCAATTCTGCCCCCTTCGGTACACTAATTTACTGGCCTTTGCCATCAGTTTTTAACACTTGATTGCCTAATCCTCTTTCCCTGCAGCATCCAAGCTGCAGGTCAAGATTTGAATGCAGGAGGTTATTAAATCATCCCATGGTTGGTGGGGGCTTAAATTCTATCACCTTCGATTCTGGCAACCTCTTAAGGTGCTCAGATTAACTTTGGCAGGTATTTGTAAGCTCATCTGCAAAGAAAGAGGAGTGCAAGTCTGACAGAGGATGTGAGGCAGAGAGGGCAAAAACTGAGGAGAACAAAGCAGAAAACAAACAAATCCCCCAAAGAGAGAATGCTAAAGGCTCCACTTAATTGCTAACAGAATAAATTATTCCTCTTGCATAGGTTAAAAATGGAAAAGAATACTGGAAGGAAAAGAAGTAAGAGCTTGCTATACTTCAGATGTTTGCATTTAAGATACATTTTTTTTTTATATATCCTTTGCTTGGAGGAATCAAAAAAAATCAGTGAATGTGTATGGCCCTGTTTTCACTTGTTTGAGGCCTGATTTAGTCAAAGCCAAATTATTCATGCTGCCTTTAAACAGCCTCCTCAAGAGAAGTAGGGCAGGAAACTCCCACAATAACCCACACAATGGGAGCAAGAGGCCAGCCAAACGACGCCTGGGACACGTGAGGAGGGAAACCAGTGTGCCTTTGAGCAGCTGGAAGAAGATTTCAATCCTGTTAATTTTGTATGGGGAAGTATGAAGGGTGCCTTTCACTCCAAAGCCAGACTCATCACAGCTAGTCGGGGTGGCACACAGTGAGCAATGCACAGAGAACAGGGATGCGTTGCCTGCAGTACGTCGGGCCCTGCTCTTTGCTGTCGAAGACTTTTTAGTTGCCAGTTATCTGCCCCCGGGCTGGGACCAACCAGTCAGTTATTAAACACGTGACATACCCCCACCTGCCTGCTGCCAGTGCCCAGATCAAGCCTGTGGGACCAACATGGTGACTTCCATGCTGGTGATGCTATAAAGTACACATACACATGCAGGGCCCACAAGCAGCTCAGTGTTTGTTTCCACTGAGAAAGTTTTGACCTGCTTAAAGTGCCATTGCTATGGAAACCTAATGAGAAGATAATTGAATGAAACGTCTTTGCTTTCCCTCCCTTTCTCACACTGGTGCCAGCAAGGTCAGAACCTTGCAGGCCTCCTTTCTCTTCAGGTTCATGCAAATTTGATAAAAATACCAAAGGCCCATTTTCTTCCCTATGCCAGCTCCAGTTAGATAAATTATCTTGTATTCAGTCAGGAGCAGTTACAAGTGTGTCAGTTTTTCATACTAATTATGTAACTGGGCCATTTCTAATGCACACGGATAACCAAATAGCTTTGCAGCAGAGCCAGCATGGGCTTCTGCACTGGTTGATTCTCCACTATGAATGTGCATAATATTTGTATACCGAAAATCCCATCTAAACCATTTTCCTCAGTGGGCTATAAATAGTCATTGGGAAGGAATGAGAGGGGCGCTGTCAATTTACTGAAGATCATAACAGTAGTGGTTTTATTATCATATGGTGCTATGCACCTGTGGATTTTACAGCCCATGAATGAGATGCAGCTATTTGCTAAAAAACATATACATTTAAAATACTTAGTGTTGAAACAAACCCCCATGATTCTCAGTTCCCGTGTTTGTTTTGTTTCAAGAATGATGAGCTTTTAAAAATCAACAGGCACATTCATGAAAGCAGCTCATGATGTCATTTGTTTCCTTTCGCAGTTCTGTGGAGTACCAGCACATTCTTGGGGTACATGTGGCTATGTTTCTTGTAGAATCAACTGCTCTCCACGCACAATAAGCCCTGGTGTTATTCTGTCTGAGACTAGAATTAGTCCAGAGTTAACAGGGAAAGCTGTAGCCTAGCAGCTCAATGCAGCCTAATTAAAACCTGTCTTAATAATCAGACAGGCTCCATTGGCTTGTGATGCAAATGTGTGCGTTGCTTCTTCCTTTCACTCCAAATTTTGGAAACCGCCTTCAGGTTTCAAGGGGATTGCTTACGTATAACAACGTCATCACCATTGCAGCATTTTTATGGAAAGATAGATTCAAAGATCCTTTTGGATGCCAGGCTGCCAGGATGACACTGTTAATACAAAGCCCACAGGCTTTAAAAGTACAACCAAAAGTGTCCTCCAGAGGCAATCCTCAGGCCAATATCTTTGTGGTCTAGGATGTCTGGTCAGGTCTCTTATCTTTCAAGCACCCTCTTATTAAAGCAGTTAATTAAGTTTTTAAAGTTGTCCTCCCTTTTTCTGTCTGCTGTTGGAAGTTTGTCCAAATAGTTAGGAAATGTTAGCTCCTCTTTTCTAACTTTTTCCAGCTTATGTCTGTTTGTTCCTGTGCCTGATTTATTAATAGGCAATAAGTTAATCTTCTTGCAGCTTTCCAATTTGGCAGGCAAAATTTTCTAGCTTTCTCTTGTAAGAAAAGCTGTCCAGTTCCCTGGCCATTCTAACAGCTTTTCTCTTTTCAAACCACTTCTGGTTTGAATTCATCTTTCTTGAGCATAAATAATGGTGGTTGTGCAGCCATTCTCATATATATTCATTCTTTGTACTGCCATTGGAATTTCCCATCCTTACGCCTTTTAGGATTAACTTGCAGGTTTTTTTCTCAGTCATCCTTTTCCCTCTGTTGTCCCCAAGTATTCTGCAATTTGCAGACGTCCAGGACTTCTGTGTTCGTTCTGTTTTGTGTACTTGCACACTTCAGTGTTGAATGCAAACTCATTTTTGTTAAGCCAGTCTTTCTAATCAAGAAGTTCCTGGTCCACGTTCTTCACTCCAGCTTTTGCTACTAAATTTTGTGTCACTGATGAGTGGCCTGATGTAATTTACTAAACTCTACTCAAACTCATCAACTCGCTAGGGCAGTAATATTTGCTTACCCCCCAAAGTAACTCCATTTTTAGATCATGTATTGTGCCTTCTCTTTTGTGGTGGTTTGGGGGAGGGGGAGGGTGTTGTTTGGATTTTTTTTTTTCCACGTTTATTTGTTTCAGCATTTTGGCTCCAAGAGTCACAAAGTATCAGCCTAGAGATGGTTTTGAATTTGTGAAATTAATGGATTAAAGTTTTGACCCCTTCTGGTGGCCACATCCAGAGATTATGTGTTGATGAGGAAATAGTCTTTCCCTCTGGCCATAAATCTTTTTTTTCTTCCTTGTTGTGTGAACATATACCCATACATTTCTTCTGTTGTATGCTGTGACAGAGTACATTTCATGTGAAAGCTTGCTAATGAAGTTGTACATCAGACCACAACAAAAATGAAGGCCTCCATGGTGGAGTAATGGCATTTGGCTCCCTTTCAGACACACAGTGCTGAAACTTCTGCCAAGTGTCACTGCATCATTAACTTTCAGTACAAGTTATCAGTCTATGAATGGAAGAACACAAATCTCTTTCAGTGCACGTTCACAGAAGCACTGCAGATTTAACAGAGTAAGGGAGTGTAATTTACAAATCAAACATGTAGCAACTTCTAGGTACTCTGGAATTCAGGTACTCTGGATGTCTGGAATTTTTCACCAGACATCTAGGAAGTAAAACACTTGATTGATTTCACTGAGGATTTTTAAGCATCAGAGCTGTCTAGTGGAACTAAAAAGCTAGTGCCCTATCAGACACTATGTGGTAAGTTTTGTTGGCATTTCCATCCCTTTAGACCAGCTGTTAGCATTTTCAAGGTCAGCCCAAGCAGAGAAGATTTCCTCTTTAAAGAATGCATGAAATAGTAATTGGAATTTTCATCCTCTGATGAAACTCAGCTTAGTTCTCAAATCAGTTATAAATGAGAAGGTGGTCTGCTTGCTGTGGATCCTATTCTTTTCCTCAACCACTCTAGTTCAGGCATGTTAGAACTTTGCTTCTACTGCCCTTCCTGTTCTTTGGAGGCCAGTGTGTGATGAGTTGGTGGTCTCAGGCTAATTCCCAGTGAACAGATGTCCACATCACAAACAGTGCCGCTACACCTGCTACTTACTTGAATCATTGTTGGCAACTGTGCAAGAGAAGAAAAGGATTAAAATGGATTTGTAAGCCACAGAGCACAAGAGACTGCCTCTCCACTTTGAGGCTAATTTCACTAGTGAGGCAGAGTTCCGATCATTAACAGATTTCATTTGCTAAGGATGATGACTTGGTATATTTCATGGATACTAAATTCATTTAAGATAAATAGGTGAGGTCTATGCTCACGTGCAAAACATGTGGTGGATTAATTCTGTCAGTTCCATCAGAACTTGGCTTTCATAAAAACAAGTCTTCATATACAATTCCACATACTTTTTATCTGATTTACCTTTACTTAGAAAAATACTTGCTAACAGCTTTACTTTGAAGTGTCTGGATGAATTCCTAGCCCTGTTCAGAGGCTTTTCTGGAAATTTGTAACTAGAAAGTACAGGGTTTGTATTTTTCTCCTGCATTTTTCAGTCAGGCTTCTTAAAACCTAGGCAATTGGTGGCATATTACTAACTTTTCCCTTTCCAGGGTAAACTTCATCAGCAAGGAAAACACTGAATGTCTCCCTCCTCCTGGTACATTACAAATTTGAAGTTTATTTGCCTCAATTAGTTTGCAGTTTGTGCTGGCTTAGATTTCTGATCTGGCTGAGTTCAAAAGAGGTTGCATTTCAGAGCTTCACTGTGCCAGACCCTCCTTGTCTAGATGAATTACTAAATCACACTGAAACTTCATACTGTCTCGTTTCCCCTTTAATGGTGTCTTTGCAAATTGATGAGTATGTGTTTCGTGCTTACAAGACGTTGGCCAGTAATTGCTTGCGTCTTCTAACCCCTGAACTGGCTTAAACTAAAATTTTCCTTAGAGTGGTTTTAGTGAATTGATCAGAAACTCTTCATTGCCCTCTACTGGGAGTCTGAGAGAGCTAAAGGAGCCCGTGAAGACAGAGCGTGTGGACAGCAACAAGGGCATGGCATGTGTATATTATTATACGGCCTCATTCAAAAGAACGGTTTTGGCTTGAGGTCTGCTGGGTACTTTGGGGTGTGCGTGTTTCCATTCTGCACGGCCACAGTGTAGCCAGCGCACAATAGGGCATTGTCACATCCCCGGCCGAGCTCTCAACACAAACACTGCAGTAATGCTTTGCACTTGGAGCCTCCAGCAAAGCCGCTGATGCTGGCAGGAGTCATTTCACTGGCTTGGTGCTGCATGGTTAAATAAGAAGGCTTCAAAGAATAACGCAAGGTTTGGTAATTTCTATTAGCTCCATTTATGCAGACAGAAGAAAAAAGGCAGTGAACCAGGGTGATGCTGTCTCATCAGAGATCCCACAATGAACTGTTGGCACTGAGTTGGAATCCATTATGGAAAACTGGTTCAATGAACATAAAGACCAAGAACAAAAGATTTATTTACTATTTTAGTGGGTTGTTTGTAAAGTCCATGTTCTGTTAAAATAAGTCTCTCCAGCTAGCTTTTGAGGAAGGGAGCATACACTGATGGGAAAGCACACAAAAGGGACTTGGGAGCAAGAAGCTGTAGTCTCCAGTCATCTGTGGTTGCACTTCATAGGGTCTGGACAAGCTTTCTTCAGCTTGTCTTTAAATCTCTGCTGCTTTTTCCACACAGTGGCTTCTGAAAGTGTAGTGAGCACATATTTATAAAGCTTTATCAGAGAAAAAACAAGCAGGCTGAAAACTATACAGCTAAACAAATGCGCATCCCAGTTCTACAGTTTCTAAGGCAGCAAAATTGCTGTTTTCCAAATGAAAGTGGGGAAGCTATGTGAATAATTGTTTTTCTTAGGGATCCCTAGGCTCTTTTGCCTTAACCATAGTTTTTTTTTCCATATATATTTTTCTATGCTGGTCACAAAAGTCATGTTTAAGAGGGGAACTCAGTTCCTGTGGTCAGACCAGTGTGTTCAGGTTTTGTTTCCAACTTGCTGCACTGGGAAGAAAAAGGAAGAGAAAACAGCTCATGATATATTGTTTGGAAACTATAATTTACTGTAACCAGACAGCTCCCATGAAATGTGAGAAGCCTGCATCAATAAGTCCATTTCTCTTTTTTGTCCTAGGCTCTCCATTCATAAATCAAGCTCAGAAGAAGGCTCTGTAGGTCAGTATATTTCATCTTATTTGATACTCCTATGGAATTCTTAAACAGCTTTTGAGTTTTGCTTGTGCTGGGATGTGAAGAGCTGAGTAAACACAATGCTGGCAGAAGTCAGCAGCATTTGTGTGTGTGTATGTGTGTGTGTGTGTGTGTGTGTGTGTGTGTGTGTGGAGAGTGAGTCTCAGCAGCTTTAAGTTAAATGCTGGGTGTCTCAGTGATCACTGAAATTGCCCAACCGGCATTGTCATGTGATAAATATGCACCTTTTGACTTGTTATATTGAATTTCAAATGTTTGCTTGTTAGATCACTGCTAGCCTGTTTATTTGTATTCTGAAAACTACCACCACCAGTGAATAGCTGGGTTTTTTGGTTTTTTGGTTTTTTGATCATGTCATGACAGAGACTCTTCCTTTGTTTCTGAAATATTTTGCTCATTGGAGAGGAAAAATAAAACTGGGAGGTTTTTCTTGTTTGTTTCTTTTTGCTGGTGTTCTAGGGATATGTCCACACAGTCTAAACTTAACCAGTATTTCAGAGAGTCAGCAAACCCAGCTCTAGATCATCCAGGGTGAAATTTTAAATATGATAGTCACATGCTGAAACTCAGTGGCACAGTATAAAATGCGTTCCTTTGAATCTTTCAAAAGCAGAGGGATGAAATAGCTCTTTATCATTGGCATTTCTGCCACATCAGGTGCACTATGTTCACTTACAGGTGGCATAAACTTTATAGCACGCGCTGTGGTTAATTCAATGGAACGCAGTTATATATGCCCTACCTTGGGCAAGATGCCATTTTTCTTTTTAGAGCAAATGATTATTTCTGGGTCATCAGTCCATATGCAGATCTGATATTAGCAGACATGGAGACCCAGCCCTGACAGAACAGGAATAGGGAGAGCAAGAGTCAGATGTAGCTGATAGTCTTATAAAATTTCTCGTGCCAAATAGCAGAATGTGTGTGTGCATGCATATGTGTGTGCATGTGTGTGTACATTTCTATATAAGTAAAGTATTGCTTTTCTCTGTAGATATGCACACACATACTAGAAAACTGCTTATCTTAACTTCTGGCTTAGACTGCATAATTGTGATTCAGTTAAAGAGAGCAGACCAACAAAATACTTCAAAAACACTTTCAGACTTGACATTAGTAACTCAACAGACATCAAAATGAATGTAAAATATTTTCTGTTTATAATTCTAAATATGTAAGTTACTTGCTTATCTCAGTCCTCTATAGCATTGGCAATTATAAAAGAATGTGCATTTCCCTGAAATAGCTATATCAGCATAATTCTAGCACAGAATAAATCAAGAAAACCAGAAAATCTGAGCTTTTTTTAATTCTTGTTTCTGATTTAAAAATACAACTTAATGCTTGAAAGCTTCTCTAGCCTTTACTAACTAATGTTTCTTTCCAAAATTCTTTTTCCCTTTCCCCTCAACCTCCCTTCCCACTTTCCTTTTAGGGAAAGCAGACTGGAAAAAGAAAAATAAGTTTTTTTGGCAGAACTTCCGAAAGAACCAGAAAGGACTAATGAGGCAGACTTCAAAAGGTAAAGCTTTTTCAAGGGTGCACATCCTATCCATATAAAATATAAAGGGCCAGCATCACAAAGGAGTAAAATGCATTTGTAATATTTTGACAGTTGGGGATCTGGGGCTCTGGAAGTGTCACAGGTTTGGTTCATCATGACAGCACTCAGAATGACAAGTTCTTGAGACTGTAGACATGAGGCTGGGATGCCTTTAGCCCTGACTGTCAATGATGGCACAAAGTGATGCAGTTAATATCTATTTATAAGTAATATAGGTAAATAAACAGGATGTTGTCTGTTTTTTTTTTCTGGTCCTGGATTGATAAGAGAGATACTTATTTTTTTTAATGTGAAAGGTATTTCTCCTTTCTTTGGCATTTAGTTACTTTGAGCTGTTTGTTTTAGGCTTTAATCTAGCCTGCCATTGTTGGAGAAGATGCTTATAAGAAAAAGTAGTAAAAGTGCCTCTGGTGACTAGTGCAAATATAGGATTCTACTTAAACTGTCAGGTGTCTTTCTCTAGTTCTTCTCCAAAAGATGCAGCTGTGCATTGCATTAAGTGTTTCTGTTCACACAGAAAATTTCTGTTTACCCATGTCTATCTGTGAGATTCTTATGCTGCAAACAGATGCTTCTCCACATCTCTGTGTCTGTGTTCAGATGGATTGTGAAACATGACAAAGGCCCAAAAGGGTCACACTTTCAGTTAAATGTGAGTCCTTGGTGGTTCTGAAGGCATGTTCTAATTGTCTGTGCTGACATGCCAAGCACACACCAAAAGGAGAGGTCCTGTAGTTGGGAGCCCCAGTACATCCCATGTACCAGCTTGGTGGCCGACTAAATAATCCGGATAGATCAGAAGACATCCAGTCCACAGCAGAGAGCTTCAAGGGCCCGGTATGCCATTCCTGAAAAGACTTCCCATCTGCTCTAGCAGCTGACTACAGTATTCCTCAGGGCAGAGTGCAGGACTTTTCTGACATTAGCACTTTCTCTTTTGATTCTTGTCATTCAGGGTCAATAACCTTGTGATGACCGTCACCTTTTATTTCTCTTCCTTGTACTCGCTTGCTTTCAGTGTCAAAGTAGACTTAGGGTTTTTTTTAGTCCCAAATTACTTCCTTTTATTGCTCAGCTATGTCGAAATCATTCCGTTCTTTGAAACCATACTAGGAACCTGCTCTGATGAGGGTCTGTTTCTGGCCAGCCAGATCCACATGGCAACTAGATTTCAGACAGTGGGTAAAATCCAGTTTCAATGTGCCCTGCTCTGTGCATGAACTCCTACATGTGCTCAATATATTTGTGCTTTTTCCTGCAGGAGAGGATGTAGGGTATGTGGCCAGTGAGATCACAATGAGTGATGAGGAACGGATCCAGCTGATGATGATGGTCAAAGAGAAGATGATCACCATCGAGGAAGCACTTGCTAGGGTATGATATGTACATACTTGAATCTCCTGGAGATGTAGGATATATCAATTTGGAGTTTTACTTTGTTCAGAAAACATAGGAGAAGGTGAAGAAAGCCTGCCTATTAGCCCCATTGTACTAGGTAACATAAATTAGATAGCAATTCCTTTGTTTATTGGGAGAAAATAGATATCCAGTGCATGGTAAATTAATAGAGTCCTAAAAACATTTGCGTCTCTCCATTGACAATAAAGGGTGCTAATCAGAGAAGAGCTCAAATGTAGACATTTTCATTGCAGCTGTCTAAAGTAAGGGAGAGGTATCTCACTTAGAGTCTTTATCAAGTATGTTTATAGGTTTGTGTAAGTACTAGTATGAATGCTTCAGGTTTTGCTGAGTTTCAGTGCAGCTTTTGAATTTGTACCCTCTTGTACTGTGATGGAAAACAGAGTATTCCTTATGGTTTACGTTAGAGAAAATGTGATTTACATCAGTTGGCAGTCAGATAAATGTTGTTACTGACATACTATATCTTGAAATAGATAAGCTTAGAATATAAAATTATGTTATTGCTTGAAGAAAATACTGCTTTGCTGGAAATCATATAATGAAAAAATGCAAACTTTTTAAATTATTGAGTGGTAATATTGAAAATTCTTTTACTTCTCTGCTGTTAAAATTTTGTGGGGGGAGGGCTGTACCTAATCTGATGATTTGTATGTGGACTGGTACTGTTTCCCTCTAGTGGTCTGAGCTACTAGCAACTTTTTTTTTTTTTTTAATACCAGTTCTTGAGGGTCCTTTCAACACTTTGACTCCAGTAGGATTGTTTTTATGTCTGAAGCCTTTTATTGGGAAACGGGGAAGATGAGGGGTTTTTTTGGTTTGTTAGTTGGGATTTTTTTAAATTGTAAAGGATGGTTCCTGATCTTTACTGCAGATCATTGTCTTTATGAAGGAAATTGGCAGATCACTGTGATTTAGTTTGTCCACTGTAAACTGTGCCTCTGAGATGAGGATGTGTAATTTATGTTTTACCAATGGTAGTTCATCAAATTTCAGTATTTACAGATAATTTCCTTCTAAGAAGAAAAAAAAAACATTAATTTTTAAAACTTCTGATTCTAGGACAATTTATTTTGCATAAGTGAGATGAGCAGTGCAAAAGTTCAGATTTTCGCAGTTCCGCAGTGGTACCAGGGGAAAAATGAAATTACATTAACTCTTGCTATTTAATGAAGATTGATATCTTCTTGTCACTGGAAAATATTCTCTCTGTCTCTTCAAATTTCAGCTGAAGGAGTATGAAGCCCAGCACAGGCAATCAAGTAATGTAGATCCTACAGAATGGCCTGATGGTTCTTACTCAACATTTGATGGCTCTTCCAATTGTAATGTAAGTACCTGTCATTCTGATATAGCTATCTAGTATCATTTAATATTTAAGTTCTTTCACTGAAGCACAGAAATATCTTGATTTACCTGGTGATTTCCTTAATAGCAAATATATCACTGACCTGGTGATGCTATGTTCTGTCTGCAGAAAATCTTCAACATGCATTTTAAATCTTCAAAATCTGTTGTCGTAGACTTCAACAGTCTTATTGTACAATCTCTCTCTTTTTTTTTTTTTTTTTTTTTAATCTGACTCTTTGTCACTGAGCTTTTGAAGCACAAGGCCAAAATCCCCTTGTTACAAAATGCACAGAGGATGATTTTTAGGTTGTTTAGAGGAAAGTTTCACTTTTCTGATTCACAAGTAGAATTTCTCAGGCTTTTCTGGCCCTTGTTGATACATTCTGTATGAGGGTCTGGTTAAGTCCTAGCTCCCTGCTGCCTTCCAGCACTTCTATCTCTGCCAAACCCATAAGAAGTAAGGCGGCTTTCCTCCCTTTACTTTTTACTTCTGAGCTGTGTAGCTTCTCTTGTTTTTATGGGTACCAGGCAGTCTTTGTGTCATGCTATACTGAATTAATTAATTTTTCCTTCCAGATATCTTCATTTTCACTGAGTAGTTTATTCCACTTCATTTCTCTAATTGAAAGTTCACAGATAAATCTTAGAGAAGAACACATTCAGATGTCAAATTCAAGCTCCATGTAACCCATATAATTGAATCATAGGCTTTTGAGACCATTGATCGATTTATTTATTTTATTGTCAATGAAATTTCCTGCTTACTGCAGCAGACAGTTAGCTCCTCCTTCCTGAGAAAAAAAAGAATGCTGTATCATTTTATGAGATGTTTAAAATATTTGGTGGTAGAGAAAGATTTTCTTGTTTGTATTCAAAAAAATACACCCATCTTTAGTCTGATTGGAGCAGAGGGGAACTGATGTTGCCTTATACTATGTCCTGATATATCAAAAATATGCAAAGAATGGGGAAGGAAGGATCCTGACTCTTCTGGACTGATTGTTTAACCAGCTGAAAGATGTCTTGATCTTTTCCTCATTAGTATTTGTAGCCTGAACTTTCCCTTCTTAAGGCCTTTGCCCAAGGTACCTATAGCATAAAAACCTCAAAACTCTCATTTACTGTGGTCAAATCTCAGAAGGATACTGAATTTTCCTCTTAAATCTTCTGATAGTGGTTTATGCTTGTGTTGAAGTTACTGAAAGCTGTGTATATCTTTGAGGACCAAACATGATTCAGTATTTCCTCCTTAATGGCATGACTTGGCACCTTTTCTCTAAAATTATTTTCCTAAGCCATCTCTGTTGCCTCTCTCTGCTCTTGTGGTAGGATTTGAACCATCTTCCTGTTAACTTCAGTGGGGGATCTCTATTCAGTTATTGTAGATACCTTTCAAGATTTTTGCCCTTGCTCCTGATTTTTGTCGTGGTTGCCTTTACCAGAAGCTGTGAAACTGTTTGCCTTCAAGAAAAAAGCAGATCATCTGCAGAAATGAAACTTCATGTTAGAGCAAAATTCAGCTTGACTTCTTTTTTTGTGGACAAGAATGAAAGTAGGGTTAACTGGAGTGAAAGACTTTCGGCTGTAATTGACACACAAGAGGGAAAACAAACAAAAGTATCAGATACATCTAGAAATAGGATGTGTGTTCCAGACTTTTTTGCCTAAGGATATCTCTGTTAATCTGAAATGACCAGCTTTTGAGACAAGCAAAGATGATTCTGTTTTCAAGCCCTTTCTTTGCCAAATGGTTTGAGTTTCAGTGCTATTTTTGTCATTTTTACTCTGCAAATTAGAAATCTCAGAATTGCCCCACTTACTTTATATAGGCCATGAAGCAAAGATGGTTTTCCATATATTAAAAGCATACTGTTAGGTAGCCTGCTGCCTTATAACCTCAAATGGCAATTGAAAATACAAGTTACTGAAATGAACATTTCTTGTTTGAATTCAAAGTCCTTGGGCAATGGTTCTTCTGGTTCTGTTTGCTTTTTTTTTGTATAATTTATTTTCTTTTCCATCTCATGGCCAAGTTGTTACTAGGCAATTTTTACTGGAACAATGTGATCATAGTTGATAATTTTGTAAACAAAACAAAAACAAGTTAGAATCTAAGCAATGAGAGAATGAAAAAGTGAAGGCAGATTGTCGGGAGTGTTTCAAGATTTTATGTGCTCCTTTGCATTTAAGTCAGCTCTGCCCACAGCATAAGAACAGCCCCCTACAAAATAATATCTGAAGGGTATATATCATTAGTTTTCCTTTTTAGGAAAAAAACACTTTTAAAAGAAAACTTTTATAGCTATTATGTGTTTATGACTAACATAACTCATGTTGATTTAAAGATTGATTTGAGGATTCTGTTTCCAGGTTCTCCCCTTTTAAATCACTGTATCAGGAAATGGAAACTTGTGTTTCATGTCCTTAACAAAACTGAACCCTAATGATGAAACAAAGGATTCAGAAGTAAAAGGGTCATCATCTCAGTGTCCCGAGGGAGGCAGCCCCATGTCATTGCTGTGCTGTTAATTGTGTCCTGTTTGTTTGTTCTTAAGAAACAAACAAACAAATAAAGGTCTTGCCAAGTCAGTAGGTGACTTGGTTCTTTGCCACTTCAGAGCAGTTTGTAGCTTTCAGTCTCACTACTGTGGTCCTCTTGTTTCACAACAAAGTATGTGTGTTATTTATTTGCTAATGTGGGAATGCAGTTGAAACTGTTTTTCTTTTTAGTCAGAAGTATCAAAGGTCTAAAATACCTCATAGTTTTCTTAAAAATTTATCTCTGACTATTTATGTTTCATCTCTGTTGGAATGAAGACTGTTCACAGTAAAACTAGACAGGCTTTCATTGCCTTGTGCCAAGCGTTGGGATGTAAAGCAGGTGCAGATTGAGAATGGATCCCTTTCTGGATTTTAGATAAGGCTCCGTTTGTCCTCAGGAATCAGAAAGTCCAGGGAAAGAGAGGATTTCAAAATTGTGTCACATTCTTTCTTTACACTGAGGTGCCTTTTATGCTTCTTAAAGATAGAAGCACATTTGATGACTTTTGGGGGCTGAAATTCTCAGTTCATCTAAAATAGGGCTTCTTCATCCCCAGAACCCTTCTGGTACGGCTCCAGCCCAGCTTAGAGGACCAGCATCAGGAGAAGTCAGTATAAATCTTTCCTGTGTCCTCTGCTAAAAGACTGCTGATTGTACCCATTGCTATGTTTCATGTGGGAGTGGGGGAAAGGAGAGAAGCAGGAGGGAGGTTGTGACAGAAGTGTGTATCATACATGTACTGCCAGTGACACAAAGCACTGACAGTTTCTGTAGAAGCAAGTTAAATGAAGTTTTAATTATCTCTGGACTAAACTGGTTAGTTGGTCTCATCTGGCTTCTGGTTTTTGGTTTTGATTGGCAGATGATGCTCAGTCATCCAGAGCTTATTAACACGAGCTTCCAGGTAGCATAGCTGGCCTTCATCTGAAAGGTGCCGCAGTGAGCTGTGCCGTGCTTGTCTGACACCACCTCACCTACCAGATGTGCCACGAGCAGCCTCAGGAGAGAGGCCATAAAATTTATGAGTGCAGAGAACAAAACCAGCATCTCCCTCCAACAATACAGCCCGCAGGTGGGCAGTGCTATTTTAGTGTCCCAACACTTCTTTTCACAGGACTGTTACACTGCCAGTAGGAAACTGGCACCCTATTTGTTTTCTGTCAGCAGAGTGGCAGCAGATGCAGACCTGGAAGCATGCTGTGCACATCTGTATCTGCCATGGGGCCGATGCTGGGGAAAATTCCCCCTTACATTGCCTCTCTTTTCCATCTTCTGTCGATCCATTTTTCAACAGATAGTGGTGCTTCAAGTCCACACATCAAAGGCCCTAGCTGGACTGACGTGATCATTTGTTGCTCCTGTTCTTACTATTATTTCCTGAAGACTATTTTTTTTTTTACCAAATGGTTAAATGGGTCTAAAAGCTGAAAGGGTGTGCAGAATTGTTTTTGTGTCTGCCTCAAGTGTCAAAGACAGAGTAACAGCTGATAATAGACTTTGAGTTGTAGTCTTTTCAATCCAAGAGATGCTGAAGCTGTTGAACCAAGTATTACCCATGGTAAAACCTGACTCTGACAAAATACTAAGTCTGATAGAATTATTTCTGACTCACAATAGTCATTACTGGGTTTTTTGGTAAGTGTGAAGAATAAGAAGAAAAGAAATAATGGCAGTATAACTTCTGTAGCATGAATGACCTCAGGAGTAAATCTAAGCATAATTACAGAAAATCTACATTATTCGGGCTTATACCGTGTTTAGTGGTTCATTTGTTAACATTATGACTGCTCATAATTTAGGACTGTTAAATATAAACAGGAAAAAGCCCTTCTTTTGATATAGTCAGTTAAATTTGTTAGAACTAAGCTCAAAGTTGATGCATCTTGGGAATCAGCATTGGGTATCAATGGAGGCTGGGGTATGATGAGGTTTGTTTTACTTGAAACAGTAGTGTTTAGTTTGAAGCAATGGGGATATTTCAGGCATTTTGAAAGTCTGGTTTTACCCCGGTTTAGCTGTTATCCCGGGACTTACCATTTTTCATAAGGCTTCTTTTCCATGAAAGGCTAAAGGGTGGAAGAGGATAGTTTTCTGGTTTTGTTCTTCTTGGAGAGCTTGTTGCCCGCCTCCAGGCCGTGCATATTCTCTCAAGTAACAGGGGAGTTGCTGCTGAGCGTGGCTGTGAATGAATGCAGAGCTTTCATCTTTGCTCCAAAGAATCTAGTGACCCAATTTCTGTTAAGACTTCCTGAAAGGCACTGATGTGCCTCATTTTATTTGATGGTGTATTTATTACTACTACACAAATTCCTATAATACTGTCAGTGCTTAGTAACAGTTATGATGAAGAAAGAGCCTACAGTAAGACATGGCTTCAAAATGGTAGTGCTAAATTCCCACGCTATGTGCCTACCATGGGAATCTGTCCTGGGAGGCACTGGCTGCCCTCCTTCTCCACCAATTGGTGTCCAGCGTCTCTTGGTGAAAGCTGGTAGCAGAAGAATTGGAGCATATTTTTTACCATCTTTCCCCTCTTTCTATCCATGCATAAGAACGGGATTTCCCATGGGTGTACTAAGGCAAAAATCTCCATGAGAGAAATACAGATTGTCATTACAGTTCCCAGGACACAACACAAAGCAAGGTCAGTTCTCTGGAGCAATGATAGCAAAGCAAGAGGACATCAATGTGTTTACATTTCGTTTTGTAAAACACTAAGTAGTGTTTTACCTATTTAGCCTGAAATTTTCCAAAACGCTTTAGAATTTGCAGAAGAAACTGCCGCAAATTATTTAGGAATGGAACTGAATCACTTCTTTAAGTATTATTTACCTTTCAACACCTGCCTGTGTTGTTGACAGGTACAACTTAGCTAGGTGTGCATCCCTAGCGGGACTTAAACACTGTCACCACATGACTGTACTGAGGAGTTGACATTAATGGAGCCCAAGTAAACCTCCTGCTTGCTGCCAGCAGGAGTTGCTTCTGTGGTTAGTCTGTCGTAAGGTCTCTGAGAAAAATCTCCCTTCTGTCATGACTCAGAGAGCTTACGGTAACGCCCAGGCAATGGCTGTAATTAAGTGTGTTCACAGCCACTTCTGTTCTGATTGCCTTCAGACAAGCCCTATTGACTTACTTTACTGCAAAATGGGAGATGGGAAGGCAAATTAATTTAATATTCATTCTAACATACTAGTTCACTTTTTTTTATACCTCTTTTGCCTTTTGGGAGCTGCCTAATTTTTCTGCTTATTACCTAGAGGGTGGGGAGTAGTGGTACCAGCTTTTTCCTGTTCTCCATGCATCAGCCAGCAGGAGATGCTATAACCCATAATGTGGTATCCCTGCCCCCATCTGTTTTGAGACCAGGCCTATTAAATTGGAACAAAGCCTTGCTCAGTTCAAGAACTAAGAATCTCAAAAGTTGTGTGTTTAACTGCCCTATTTGGCAGACCCAGGCTGAATAATCTTTACTTGTGGTGCAATAGAAAATTTTAATTGCACTCCTGTCAGTTAGCGGTTGTTCCACTTTCCCGATGCTGAAGATTCATTCCTCACACTTAGGATGGTAACATTAATACTTTAATTGCTTGAAAATACTGTAAGAATTTAATTTAAGTTACTACACCCTGTACTAAAGGGCTCACATTCTTTTCCTTTTTTTCTCTGATATGAATTTTGCTCTTTCAGCCTTGGTTTTCCAAGATGTCCAGAGGTGGATTTCCAGCACCGGTGGTGTACTCCACTCATTAATAGTACAGCCTATGCCAAAGAATAGGGATTCTCCCTGGACGTTCTTAGCCTTGCCAAAACACAAGATTCAATTGAGAGAGCCTTGTTAAAGAGTTTTGTTTTCATGTGTAGAGGAGTCTGCGAGAGAATTGGAAAAGAATGCTGTATTGTAACAGATATGGAATAATGTAATGCAGAGCTTCATTCTGCCACATATACCTATGACAAGTGGTACATGAATATGGTTGTAATGTCATTAAAATTAATTATGCTAATCAGTGAGAGAAGCACTTCACAACGTGGAAATACGTTTGGCTTGCAGATACAAATGTTGGCAATGTACTTCTCAAAATTAAACTAAAACCTGGAAGCAGTTAACAGTGAGGAATTTGCCTAAGCAGCTATTCTAGTATCAAGACAGACCTCCTGGGAGAATTCAACTTTTATGCTCTCGTTACTTATGACAAATATTTCCCGCTAATTTCAGCAAGCAGTGTCGTCACCAGCTAATGTGTAATATATTTCTCACCAAAGTAGCTGTTGGATGTTCCTTTGATTTTCTTGTAAGTAATCACAGATTGAACCCAGACATGGTTACCTGGGAGGGGCTGACACTGCACATTTTAGACTTGCACAGCCCTTAAAATTCATGCTCTTGCAGAAGAACATTCATAACCTCTGTTAATTTTCTTTAAAATTTCAAAGGGCATTATCTGTAACATCACAATATGATGCAGATTATCACATCTGAGCCTCACACAGATTTCTATAAGCAGCCTCTACAAGGATTAGAGGTCTGTGAAACTTTCTTAATGAAACCCAAAACCTTCAAAACTCAAGTTGCAAAGCCCAAAACTTAGATCAGTTTCACTCATGGCCATGAACTTTTAAGGGAATCTGGGATACATTTCAAGGAAGTTGCTGTCATGTTTCACTCGATGTTGACTGGTATGTTATTGAAACTGGAGAACACTAGCTGGTTTTATCTGAAGCTTAGAATTTTCCACAGAGCTTTACATCAGAGTTTTGGAGCTGAAGTAATTCAAGGATAAGAACCCAGCTACAACACACTAGTAAATCTAGCTTACATGACCACTAGGGAGTAGAAAAGCTGTGTATGGTGACTAGTACAAAGGTGGAAAAATTGAAAAAGGATATTTGACTGGATGGCTCATTAAAATCAACGAGTCACCAAAGGAAATAGATGTTTAGTCACGCTGTGGTTTCATGGTGTGACTGATTTGCAGTGAATCCAGATTACCTGGCTATTGATAGCATTGTCCTGAGAAAGGAGAATCTTTTCTTGCCTTAAAGAGGGTGCTGTTGTGGTATGCCTTTGCTATTGCTTTTCACCACTGGATAGAAGTGCTTCTGATTAGTAATGTTTTTGGTCCATGTTTTCTTGTGCTCTGAGAATAAATGTCCAGATTTTGGATTTGTCGCGAGCTTTGGGTTTAGGTATGGTTGACTTCAAGAAAAGACTTGAGCATCTTGAAGTCTGTTTCTTAGGAAGGGAGATCTCAACCATGCCTAGGCATAGAAGTTGAAAGTCCTGCTACAATGCTTCATAAAGCCACAATGTGGCTAATTCTAGATGAGGCTGAGATTTCTGAATTAAACAGTGTTTGCCTTTCCAGTTCTTAGTGATGTTCTTTTTTATAGCACTGAAACCAAGGGGAAAGAACAAAAAATGTATCTAAGTTCACTAAGTTAAAAAACATTTAAGCAAGGTTTATTTTTCTGTCAAATTAGCTCTTTATAAAGGGAAATACTCAGGGGGGCTTTTTGTCAAAATAATAAAAAGTGAAAATAAAAAAAGCCTGGTAAAGGGCTTAAGTTATATTTCCTATAGACACAGCCTCCACTCTAGTGGTAGTGTTTGAGGGTCAGTCTTCATCCTGGCTTTGCAGAGATTCTCTGTATTTTTTTCTTTCACTGAAATTCCATAGACAGTAATTAAGGAACTAGAGGCCAGCAAGAGGTCAGCAAGCCTTCATCAGTGAAAACAGGGATTGTTTGCCATGTACAACACTCCCTTTTTTCCTTGTGGTGAATAGAAGATTTGCTTAGAGCTGATGACTTATGCCTTTCTTGCAAGTTATGCAGCTAGCAAGTAACTGGGGGAATCAATCAGTGAGCAGAAAACAGCTAATTGAGTCCAGCATCACGCTTTTTTCTTCCTTACATATTCAGCTCTGGAATCAGAGCCAGTTTGGTGTCTGATAATGTAACTCCAGAGAAGAGGCATTTTGTGTGCAGGATTCAGAGCGAATACAATACTTAAGAAGAAGTGTCTGCTACTAAATTTTAGGGTTACGAAGCTGACAGCAGTTGAGGACTCAGGGGAAAATACTCGAAACTGAGCTTTAGGCCTGTAAATGCCGAAGCTGGTAAGTCACTGAGCATGTAGCATGATGTGGAGAGGATGTGCCTCCTGTTTCAGAGAGGGAAAAAGAGAAAAGGCTTTTGTGGTTATTCTTAGGCACAGCACAGCATGCATAGCTTTTCTTAGTTCTCTTTTTCCTTTCCTTGGGCTTTTAAGTTCTTTTCTGTTCTACTTTTGTGTCTATGACTTTGTCCAGGCATCTTAAATAAAAAAAAAATTTATAGGTTAGAACGGTTGGGTTTTTTGGCAAATGTAAAGCCTGTTAGAAAAAAGAAAGTACACGTGTAGCCACGTCTCCTGAAGGGAACAGTAAAGTCTCTTTGCGTTTGCTGTATAGTTTGTAGTTCTGAGGTGAGCTAACCAGGACTGGGGGATGTGATGTGCTAAGCCCAGGAGTCTGAATGGTTTTTTTGCCCCACTTTGCTGAACAAGAATTGTCTGATATTGAAAAAGAATTGCAGTTTGAACTTAATCAGATATTGTGAGATTTCCTTGTTTCTTAAATGGAAAGCTTCCTAGAGATTTCAGTTTGAGGCTGAACAATATATTACTGGGCATGAAGTGAATTGTAAAATTTTAACATCTCTCTAAATGGCTTCCCACAGCTCATGTATGGGTTTTTTTATGGAGCTGAAGCAAATTAATCAGTTATGATAGCTTTAACTGGATGTTGTCCTAGCATTTCTTACACATTTTTATTGGGTCGTGGCTAGCAGGCTTTGCCTATTTTGTGTTTTTTAAGTGTTTGTTGCTATAAACCCCTATGTTTCCAAACATAGTCCTGCCGAAAGCTAGCTACTTACTTCTGGTTTACATTTTGCCAATTAATTCCAAGTACTCTAATAAGTGTTGGTTTTCTCTGTGTGTGTGTGTGTTTGTGAAGCACTAATTCAAAGAGGGAGGTTAGGATTGTTATTTCAGTGGCATGTGAAATGGGATGGATGTTAGAGAGCAGCAGAGCAAGGCGTGTGCCCTGCCTCCAGAGCAGGCAGCAGCAAAGAGCTGCATGAGGAAAGCAGGAGAGAAAGCAAAGAGGGAGCCAGGAGAAGAACTGCAGAGAGCTCCTTGAATGTCAAAGTACATGTGCTAATTTCCTATTTATTCCTGAACATAAGGCTTTTTACTTTGATCTTACATATAAGATGATGCAAAGCATGGCCTTTGGAGATGCACAAGTAGGGAGCTTTCCAAAGTGAAGAGATGCTAGATGTAGCAGAGGCGATTGATTTCTCCTGGATTTGAGAGTGTCTTCGTAGGTTGTGGCCACATTAGTTAGCAACGAAGAGCTGGGCGGTGGGGATGGGCCTTGGCCTCTCTGTAGTTTTCCAGCCATGTGATATGTGGTGGCTACAGTCCTATGCATGCAGCTCTCGGTATTTCCAGATGCTGTTAATTTAGTCCCTGTTTCCCTGCAGTCCTTCGCACATTTGTGCCGCCGAGCTCTCCAAGCTGGCGGGTTTCCGCACCGTGAGAGCATTGCAGATGCAGGGATGCACTTGCTCCAAGCAGCGCGAGGAAAGGCGGCTCCGCCCAGCCAGCCCCGCCAAGGGGGCCCTGCAGGCTTTGCCGGGTCCCCGGCAGCCCGGCCGAGCCCCGCACTGTCTTTCAACCAGCGAGATTTTTGTGCATCAGCTTTGGCCAATTTGTTATGGTTTAAGGCTGGGGAGCCAGCTGTCTGCAATCTGATGTAATGTTGCCCTGGAAACCAGAAATGAAACACTTTAGCATTCACCACAGAATTACTACATACAGCATTAGCCAAAGTAATTAAAAGTTGAGCCATATGGGCTTTCGGATGGAAAAATTTGGAGCAGAGGAGATGGAAGTTAAGTTGTTCCTACTTGCAGTACTGCAAATCCATTTGCTTTGCCCTTGAGGGTATGGGGAGAGACCTGTCCTGGCTGCACGCAGGGAGATGGGGAGATGGAGGGGCTCTAGCTGTTTTACCAGCATGTTAATCATGCCAAGGCTTGGCCTAATGGGACAGCTCTGTGCCAGGGGCTGGGAGGCATTGGCAGAGGGGGTGCAGCATGGACTCCTCCAGTGCTGAGAGCCTCTGGCTGAGCCTTTTGGGGACCCATCATCCCCTCTTTAACAGACTGTGTCTAGCTTTCTGCAGTGCTGCAGCACACTGGAGTGCCCATGAAGGGGGAAGAGGGCAGCAGGGGTCTGGCAGCGGTCTACATCTCAGCTCTGTGCCAAGGCCTGGCTGCTAGAGCTGTCCAGGAAGCCATTTGCCTGGTCTGCCACGCTTTGGGGACACTGGGGTGATTTTCCCATCTAAAGTCAGGGACAGCTACCAAAAAAAGCAATTTGGTCCCATGAAAGAGGGGAGGGTGGTGTGGGTCGGGGAAGTCAAAGCATCGAAGTTCAGTGATTTCCAAATATGTCAGTTATGGCCAGAATGCTTTACATTAGCTGTAAAAGAAAGCATTGCTTGAGCTGGAAAATTAAGCTCTGTTCCCATGTGCCAAAGTGGAAACTTTTGATAATTTCAAGGCCTTTCTTAAAAACATTGTTTCAAAAACAGGAAGCAAGTGAAAAGTAACTGGTTTTGAAAATGCTTTCATCTTTAAGGAATCAGCATTATTTGACAAGAAAGTTTCCTGAGCATCACCGCTGATGTAGTCACTGACATTTTTAGGCCTTTTTGCATAAACTTACTGGCCATCCTTTTTCTCTGTAGAAGATTTGTCTGTCACATACTACCTGATATGATAGGAAATAGGCTGCTAGACAGAAAGTGACCTTGTGTTTTCATCTACCCATAAAACAGGAGCTGTTCTCGCCTATCTGGGCCAAGCGCCGGTGATAGGCTGCCTGTGGAGGATCCCAGTTTAAAGGACACTGGGAGTCCAGAAGCATCAGGGAAAACCAGCTGGCACTTAATTGTAATGGGACTTCATGTATTTTCAAGTATAGTGGGCACCCTCTGTACTACCTGCTGGGGTCTGATGTCAGTGCCTTGCACTGAGGCTATTTTGACACTTGCTTTCACTGCAAGTGGTTGTGAATGAAAATGTCAGACATCGTAAAAGTTTTTGTTGTTGTTTTTGAGTCTTCAAAACCCTGAGGGGGCACAGTTCTTTATCAGGTATCAGTGGTGCAAAAGTAGAACTAGATGTTTATTCTTCGTTGAAATCCTAGGTGGGAGGACCGGGTATGAGCTGTTCTCTAAGCTTTACGGAGCTCACAGTTTCGCAGTAGTCTGCAAACCGAGGGTGTACGAAAAGTAATGATGGAAAGCAATGCTTTAGAGTAATTGCGTTTAAAATAAACATATCTTGAGTGCAGAATATGCATGATGGTTGCTTGCCAGGGTGCACTTAATAGCCCAAGAAGTCTTGACTGAACTTCTTGATTACAGTCAATAATCCATTCATCATCTTATCTAAATATGTCTGTCTTGTTTGGTGTGTCACTAAGTTGTCCCAGGCATAATCCTTGAATTAATCCTTATCTTGTTGCTTAATTTATTTTGATATAAACAAGCCTGGTACTCCTCTTTACAGCCCTATTTTTCCCAAAGGAGGATTATTAATTACCTAGCCAGTTTGTACCCATGATAAATGCATTTGTGCAATTCTTAGATGACAGAATGGCAATTTCTAGTGCCATATGTGATCCATTCGGTATTCCATCTTCTTCTGGAGTAGTACAAGGTTTGTGGGAAATCAGTAATTGGTAGCGCCCTTGCAGAAAGTCGTTGAAGTTTGCTCTGGTGTGGTTCTGGGGCCCTTGTGAGGTGCATGCCTGGGAGGTAGACTTTCAGAGCTGCCCAGGCTCCATTAGGCACTGTTTGTGACTTTGGAAGTGTACCCGTGCAACTGCTAATTGGTGTCCTGCCCCATGGCATCTACCATTATTACCACATCCTGATATTTAAGTGCGCTACAAAAGTAGGAAGCATTTTTATATTTGGCCCCTTTTATTCATCCTCCAGATAAGCAGGCAGCATTTTTGCTCGGAAAAGAAGAGGGTGGCTTTTTTTTTTCTTTTTTTCTTGGCTTGCATCTGTTGGGAAATTTTATTTTTTTTTTTAAAGTTTAATTAAGGAGAAGGAGAAAAAAAGGATGAGAGCACTGTGGAAACCCAGATAGCTGCACTGACAGGAAGTTGCATGAGGGTTTTTAAAGCTGACCATTAGGAATGCGGCAAATTGGCTGGGACTGCGGGTGAAAACAGATTCAGGTATACAATCCATACTGCACTCCAGCTGGAGCTTGTGCTGTGTGCAGGAATGTGCAGCGGCGCACGGTGCCAGGGTCGTCCTGGCCAAGTCAGAGAGCCCTGCTGGCCTCCTCTCCTCTCCCCTTCCCTGCCCTTCCCCCCACCGCTTTCCACATTCTGAACTGATTAAAACAGAGGAAGTAGCACGTTGAACATTGGATCTGGCTCGAAAATCGAAGTCGTCTTCTCGTTCACAAGGAATGGATTGTTTCAGCTTGTTGTGTCACTGCTGCTGGAGAGAAGGGAATTTTTTTTTGTCTCTGTAATGTTTGATACTTGAGGGAAAACAGCTGGAACTGAGTATACTGGATCAGATACAAAACGAAACGGGATGCTGGGGAATATGGACTGCACTGTATATCTGAAAAGGTCAGAGTTTTCCCTTGGTCAGTGCTGGAGGAATGCTCTGTCCATCTTAATTCCAGCCTCAAGAGTCTTCAGGAGGAGTGTAGGGAGCAGGGAGGAGGAAGGGAATATTTTGTAGTTGTGGCAGTTTGTGAGTGAGGCAGATGAGGTCTCCTCCTTCCTTTCCTTCCCATCCCTTTCTTGTGCTGCTGTTTTTGATTTTCTGGGAAGACTGGAAGGAAAAAAAAAAAGAGAAGTCGTCAATGACGGAGCTTCAGTTTGGAGAAGCTGTTTATAACCAGGTTTAAACAGCAAGTCCTGAGATGCCAGACAGACCAGGGACTGACCTAAACCACAGGAGCATAACTGGTATGGTAAGAAGAGCCCTGGGAAAGAGCCCTGCCTGAAACGCGCTGAGAGAGGACGTGGAAGTAGCTATTACACAATGCATGTGAAGAAAGACAAGGGCAGGAATGCATTTCAATGCCTAGGATCTTACGTTGCACAGATTTAGAAATCAAAATGGTATGTCATGCTTTCAGAAAAAGAAAAAGAAAAGAAAAAAAAAAAGAAAAGAAAACAAGAAAACCCTCAGTAATTTAAATGTTTCTGTCTGACTGGGGCTGAAAATATAACATCAGTTACAGAGCTGCCTTGACACAACGCAGCAGATGAGCTAACTTGAAGGAGCAAGCTGTGGAACTACTACTTTATTAATATTCCCTTTGTTTCTTTGCCAGTCAAGAGAACAATCCGATGATGAAACAGAGGAATCGGTGAAGTTTAAGAGGTTGCACAAGCTGGTGAATTCTACTCGCAGAGTCAGGAAGAAACTCATAAGAGTTGAAGAAATGAAAAAACCCAGCACAGAAGGTAAAAAGCAATGCGCATATGGTTAAAACTGCATGTGTCAATGCACGTTTCTGTTGAGAGGGGACAGAAAGTGGAGGGTTGGGGGAGGGAGGGGTGGAGTGTTTATCCCTCTTCAAGTGGAGGGATGGTGGGAACGACTGCCTTGTCTCTTGTGCATGTCCTAAGTAATTAAATTTTTAGACTGTAGAAGGAGGAAAGTGATAGCCTAGAATGTGGTTACTGCTGATCTGGTATTCTCAGAGCAGCGCTCGAGAGTCCCTCATTAAGAGATTAGAACTTGGTTTAAGTTTTATGCCCCATGCTGTGGAGGGAATCCCCATGCTAGGAGCAATGCCAGCCAGCTGCCCCACAGGCTCAGCAAGGAGGTAAGCGGAGCCACCACCACACTGCTCCGTCCTCTGAGGCCTGGGGTGGCACACAGGTGAAGCCCTTCCTTGTTTTGGGAGGGTAGCAGCAGTTGCACCACATGGCATAATCCTGGGGCAAAAATACAGAAACTCTATCAGACATTCTTGTGGGGTAGCAACTGCCTCGTGTAATACTAAATTCTACTTCTGGGGGAGCCTGCCTGCAATTTGGCTTTTGAATGAGATCTGTTCCCAACAGAGGGGGAGAGAAGGGGGGAGGAGGAGAAGGGTGGGGAAAGGGAAGTGGAGTTCAGCCCCTGGGAACACCATACTGTAGAATTAACTCTGGGTAACCTGTATCCATGTGTGAGCACTCAGAGTAATGGAGCCTGATCCTGAGGAGCCTCTCTGCACAGCCCTGCTTGAGTCCTCACTGGACTTGTGGGCACCTTTCCATGCTTGTGGCTTTCTTGGCATGCATCATATGCCAATTCCCCTCATCTTAGTAATGAGCTGAGCCATATTACAATTCCTTCCTAGTGCATTTAAGGAGAACATGTGCATCTTGCATATGTGGCAGGAAGCTGCTGGCAGATTTATGATCTGGCCGACATCTCTCCTACATTATGGATGGAGTTACTGGCTGGCATGAAAGACACAGCCTGTCTAGAGATCTGGAATGGGCAGGTGTGGTGGTCTGAAAAGGTTTTGTCACCTCATAGGGTGAGCATAAAGCTGGGATACCATGGAAGCAAAAACATGGGGTTTGAGATGGGACAAACAAAACAGGACTATTTTTCTCCTGCTCTGGGTAATGAAGGCCCCCAGAGAAGCCTGTCCTACCTCCTCCTTCTCTCTCTGGGATTCTGGGAAAAGCTGCAGGGAGCAATCAGCAGGAGGCTCCAGGGGTACGAGCAGCTGCAGGATCAAGCAGTCCAGAGGCTGCTAGGCGTGCAGACACCTTCCTGCAGTTGGACCAGACTTTCTTTTCTGCATATTAAGTACCTGTCTTGCTCTCCATACCCTCTTTTACAGTGCCTCCCCTCTTTATTTCCTTTTCTTCCTCTCACTTAAGTGTCCTGTTGGACAGTGTCAGGGCTTGCTGGTTTTTTGTTGTTTTTTTTTTTTCCCGATGAGTTTTTCCACCCCTGCCTTCAGCAGAAAAAGCACTGAATTAACAATTGTATCCAAAAAAATATTTGCTCTTCCTCCTTCCTTCTCCACCTCCTGCCTGTCTTCTCTACCTCTAGACTTCTCTGAATAAATTATCTGTAACTCTGAGTTTGTACTTTATCTACCACTCTGGAGTCTCTTTGTAGACTGGCTCTTGGGAAACTCTGTATAAAAAACAATTATTGCTAAATAAGAACATGGATTATTGCTTCATAACTTTTTGTGTAACTAGAAGGCCCCTTAAGTAGCCAAGTCTACATCAGCAGTAGATATCTATGACTTTTTTCTTCCAGGAAATTCCACACCCAAGTTTCCATGTGGCAAATTCATAGTGCTTCATAAATGTTGTCCATCACAATCTCTCATACTGTAGGTCTGTATTCCCATTTGGATATGTCAGAGGGCTCTGCACGATCACAGAAAATACAGTGGTCAGATTTGGGTATTGCTGTCTGGCCTTCCAAGTTACCTGCACTTGACAGGATCAGTTCTTAAGCTGTTTGCTGCTGTTCTCTGAATCTGTGTTTTGATTCTGAAGTAATGTGAAATTCTAGATGACTAGGTTTTGGGGAGTTGGCTATAATATTTGACTGAGTGATATCAGTAAAATTTAAATAAATTCATTAGTGTTTAACAACCTTTAACAAAGTGTAAGACTTGTTTTGAAAACTGGCATACAGTTTCCTAAAAGAAAGGTTCTTCATAATCCTCCTCAAAAATTTCTTCAGAAAGAAAAACTTTACCAAATTTCCCTTATCTCTTCCTGTAGTTTTTAAAGAAAAGCACACTAGTCTCAGATCCTTCTCTTACATTTCTATTATTGACTCTGTTATCACCCTAAATGTACACCTGGCCGATCTGATACTTACTAGAATTTGCAAATATCTGAATCCTGTGTATTTTCTTTGTCTGCTCCTAGTGAGCTAAATAACTGAAGGTTCCTAATTCCTGGGCACCATTCTTGTATAGCACTTAAAAACACATCACATCTACATCTGTGTCATTATGGCTTTGTGTCATGGACTCACTCCAAATAACATCTGTTGCAGTTTTGACACACAATGCATATTCTACAAGCTGTTTAAAAACATATTTACTTAGTGGACTAAAATTGTTTATCAGCACATACTCAGTCCCAGGAGAATGTCTATTTTCTGTTCAAATTGAGAAGCAGAGAGGGAAAAGAGCAAGCTGGACAGTCCACGGAAAGTGGTGTAAAAACCAGACTCCAATCTACAGACCTACCCCAATACATTTCTCAAGAGTCAAAGTTTCATATCAGATGTGATCCACTATCCCTTCAATGTCACAGTGATCTTTATCTTGATAAAATAGCATCTTAGATTTCAACAAATGTATGCCAAATATGTTTGGCAACAGAGTGAACTGAAGATGAGATGGGAATCCTGTACAGGGCAACTAATCTTTCATCATAAAAGGTGTCCCCTGTTATAGAATGAGGAAGTTTAGTAAATCATAGGTATTTTGATAGTTGTTCAAATTTAATTCTGCTGTAAGACTGTAGAAGCAATCAAAGATGAAGCCAAAGTTAGGTCATGCAAGAAATTTATTTTGGAAAAAATAAATACAGTCACATTTCTATGTGCATTTCTGATACATACCTGTGAATGCTGTGAAATTTGTCAGGGAGGCAGAGGAGGATGTGTACTTTTTTTCGACTCTTACCTTTTTACTGCATCTTATACCTGAGACTATACTTTGCTCAAAAGAAAACACTGGAGAAAAATTTTCTTATATGATAAATGTGAAAAGGATTTGGAGTTTCAAGTCTTTTATTCCCTTTTCTCGTCTCCAAAAAGGAAAGCTGGCTATGTGCCCATCTCCAGTACTTGTGTTGCAAAATATTCCTGTTAAATATTTTCTGGAAAAGTTTGGTGAACACCAAGTGTTTCTGTCATTACCAGGACACTGTTGAAATTGGCACACTTGCAATTTGACCTACTTCTTTGTCTTTGCATCTGTTAAATAAATTCTGTGTGATTAAAACTGGTGCTTCTTACCCCATCGAAAACCCAAAACTTTAAATTTCATCCTGGAGCTCGGCTCCATAACTTCGTGCAAAAAATACTGCTTTCTGCAGCCACAGCAGCACTGGGTGTTGGAAAACTGGACCTGAGAGATACTTGTTTGGTTTTTAATACCTTGGTATACTTTTGACCTGTTGTAGCTGAGCATCATATGCAAGTATTAGATGAAAAACGTGAGAAACAGATCCTAGTTCCAGCTTTTAAGGGGTTCTTAGTGAGAGCATCTGTGGTCTTACTTAGCTGCAGATGAAAGAGAGGAACTTTAAATAATGGTGAGTGTACTTACAGGATGTTGTTGTCCATCTTGTGTTAACTCATCCCAGAACTCTCACTTCACAAATGGAAGGAAATGCTTCAGGTTTATCCACTCACAAATAACTTCTGAGCAACTTATATCAAGAATAGTTTTCTTACAATTTAGGTGGGTGACATCTTAAATAAATACAGTAAGACTCTACAGGGAAACATCTTAGAGAATTGCGAACAGTGACATGCGTTGTGCTGCTTTTTTACCATGCAGGTGTGGAAGAGCACTCTCTTGACAACTCTCCTATATTGGATGACAGATCAGCACTTTACTCTGGAGTTCACAAGAAGCAATTCTACTTTGACAGCTCCTGTGAAAAGCAGCCAGAGGACGACTCGGACTCACTTACTACTTCTCCCTCATCCAGCAGTCTTGATATGTGGGGAGCTAACCGGAAGCTGGTGAAGACCTTCAGCAAAACTGATAGCCGTGGCCTTATCAAGCCTCCCAAGAAACTTGGGACATTTTTCTCTTACCCAGAAGAGGAGAAGTCCCAGAAAGTTTGCCGCTCCTTGACAGATGGAGAAATGAAGAAGAGCCTTGGCTCGCTGAGCCACGGGGTAAGTACAGAAAGCATTTGCTTTTATGACAGCAACAGGCACAAGCACCATCTTCTGGTGTCCCTGGAGGAGATTCAAAGTGTAAGGAAGCAGATCCGATTGAAGAAAATGGATACTAACTATTCCTGTTCCAGAGCTTTTCTTTGCCAGCGCCCTGCTAGGAAAGGAGTATCCCCCACACCTTGCGACCTGCAATTACTGCGGCACAAAACGAAAGGGGGTGGAGGTTGTGGCTTCCCAAACAGAAGGCTACGAGGGCGCACTTCTGTCAGCGAGTTCAATATTACCTATGTGGTGGAGAGAAGCCTGTACAGTCACCTCAACCTCTCACAGCTGGTGCGTCCCGTTACTGACAGGACCCTGAGCAAGGCCGACAAGCAGGACCTGAGGAGATGCCTGCTGGAGGAGGATGAGGAGGCCAAGAGGAAGTGGGCTGCCACAGTGGATCGCTGTACTAAAAGGGTTCTCTTGAGAATCCACCAAAAGTCTGTGAGTCAAAGAGTTGCCATGAAGGTGGTCTTTCAGTTTCTGTGAGGTTGCAGTGAATACCTTCTGCTTTATGCTTTTAACTAAAATACAGTATTTCTGCTTTCCTTGCCATTAGAAATGCTTAAGGACTGTAATACAGCTGTAAGGGAAGAGCTTGGTATCATCTTGTCAGAGAAGAGTTTTGAATTGCAGTTTCTACATGTACAGAATTACTCAATGAGAGAGAGCAAATATGACAAAGTGCTGCTTTTTAAATTCAGCTAACTCAGTAATAGAGATCACTGGTGAACAGAGGATGTTTGAGATGCTATAAATATTTTTTTGAGATGCTTTGGGAGTTGGTACTGTCTTAAAGGGATTCTGAGAGATGAACAAAATTTTCGGAGTATTAGAGCATTGATATTCAACTGTGCTCTATTTCTCTTCTGCTGTTATTGCCTTATATTGGCCCTCCCCTACTCAGATTGCTTCTCATCAGTTCACCCACCCATTCCGTACTCTCCCTTACACCAAACAGCTGCAGAAAGACGGGGAGTTTGACCTTAGGTTAACTCACTGCCTTCCTGCTGCTGTTCACCACCAGCAGAAGTATCACTTCTGTTCTGTCAGTGGCTACTGCTCCTAACATGGAGTGAAGATGGCACCTTCCTTCAGAGTGTTACGAAAAGGGAACAAGGGGTGGCCAAAAGAGGAAATTGTGCTTGAAATGGGAAATTAAGTGATTTTAACACTCCAGAGGGATAACCAAAGCTGATTATATGACCCAGTTTTGACTGTTCCGTTAACCGTGATTCTGAGTTTCCTAGGAACTTGCCTTTGGTGCCAGCCAGGTCTTCAAACTGAGCCAGCTATTCTGTTGTCCAGTTGATAATGATCCCTACTTTAGTGGTTGGAAACAGCAGTGTATCCGTAACGTTAAGCAAAATGTTCCAGTGAACAATATAATAGAAACAGCTTTTCCTCTACAATAACAGATTTTTTTTTTTTTTTGAGGCCTCTGTTTCATTTCTTCAGGTATAAAGTACAAGAGTCACAGTTTTGGTCTCCTTGAATAACCTGTGGGAGATGACCAGGCCCTCATGATTCACTTTTTGCTCTTTGGCCACAAAATATGTAGATGTTTGTTCTACCCAATACCATGAACATTCTCTCTTGGAAGCTTAACTATTTTTTCTGCATTGACTGCTTGCCCTGTCCCTCATAGGATGCTCTGTATTGTACTCAGAAGACACTGTTTTGCCATAAGGATATTAAGATGATGAGAGGAACCTTCCTTGTCCTTCTGTGGGTTGAATAATAGGGTTAATTTGGACAAAAGGGCATACTTGTATGTTCTAGAGATGCGCCATAATTAAAAATAATTAAAACATCCATTGTAAATACAGGTGATAGAAACAAGCTTTTCAGTTCTTCTAATAAGTTAGTCTCGTCTTGCTGTAATAATTTCATTATGAAAACCAACTGGAGTGACCTTTACTTATTCACGGAGATGCAGTTAGAGAAGAAATGGATAGCGTTTTGTTGTTGTGAAGGAACTCCTCAGTCAACTGCTTCTCCAGCCTTGTTTGAATTGAGACATGCTGCTCTTACTAACTTTTTTAATATGCTTCTTTCTGAAACCTCAAATAGCTGGCAAACTTGAACTAATGATGCTCCTTCCTAAAAGCACTTAATTTTCTGTTTGCTGCAACCTCAGGGAAATTGCAATGCCTATGTATTCAGTGGAATTGGTCACTCTGTCTTTCCTTGCCGTTCATTTTTGTCATTTATATTTGTTTCAGTGACCTGGACATGCATGAAATTTTCAAATTGCATCAGTTTTTTTTTCCTCCCAAAATGATAATACTTTTGATTGCATGGCCATTCCATTGAATATCCCTCTGCTCATCCACAGACCTTTTGTTCGGTGCAGTATTGCCAGGGTCGTTACTGGAATCTGAAAGCAGAAGTTAAATTTTAAGTGCATGGGGAGGTCCATAGTGAAACAATAAGCATCCTTAGTATGGTACATTTACTGAGAAGCTTTTAACCAACAGTCATTTTGCTTTCCAAGAAGACTTCTTTAGGAGGAGCTTTGGCTGGTTTGTTTGCTCAGAGCAGTTCCAGATGTCTTCTCTTCATTGCTGGGATTACCATATGATGTAGGATTAGTTATAACGGTCCTTCACAGAAGAACCAAATTACTACTAGCTAAACATGCTGTGCTTTAGAAATTGATCATATTGCTTGTGGTTGGTCTCAGATGTTTTCCGAAAACAATTTTTAAAACCTGTGGCATATTTACATTGCCTTCTGGAAAAAAACACTTGGAAAAATTCTACATCACAGCACTGTCTTTAATGTGTGTGAGGCCTAGACAAAGCTGGCTTTGAGTTCTGCTAGAGTTGTGGTTGCAGAAACTGTCATCCAAGCATGTTTGGTGTAAGTAGCACCCAATATAGAAGCTAGAAAATAAAACTTTTTAAAACCTACTAGTACATATGCTGATCAGTGGTTAACAGGGCAGGAAGAATGTTTACTTTATTAGAATAAACTGTTACAATTGTCTATTAAGTAGCACAGTTTATAGAGCTTGCTTCTTCCTCAGAGAGGAAGCTGGTAGTTCTCAGGTGGTGGGTCTTCAGTGACTCACAGTCCTTTGTAGTTCTGATCTGATGCCAAATTGATTCTTCAACTGTATTTGAAGTTAAGTTATTCTGTTGGGCAGTTCAGGCCCTAAGAGCTTAGAGTTCACAAATGTTGATCTTCTCCTCCTTGTCACAACCCTAACTCTGAAGAGAATACTTGTAGTAGACATCTGCCTGTCTTCAAAACCACACTCAAAGCCCAGAGTTGGAGTTGTGCAAGTTAACTCTAATTGCCATACCTTCATGGTGGATTGTCCTGTGAGACCTCTGACAGGGCCAGTTATTTGAAAACTATGAAGCCGGTTGTTCATTGCTCAGGTTTTATTCTTTTGGATTGCAAGGCAAAAGCTGAAAGTACCTAATCTGGAATCAGGGCTTGCTAAGTCTCTGGGGACACAGCGCATGTAGATAACAGGGCTGGTTTTTCTCTTTCCTCTCCTCCGCCCCCATCCCCTCCCTTCCCCCCCCTCCCCTCCACTCCTCTCTTCTCCTCTCCTCTCTTACGAAGGGAAGCCCCACTAGGCTTCCAGCAATTCCCTGTATTTCAGTGCAGATGCAACCTGTGCAGCTATTCCCAGAAGGTAGGTTATTCAATGCTATGAAAGATTGGTGGTTCTCTGTTTCAGTGCTACTGTGGACTTAACATATGAAGGCAGATGGGAATGCTGAGGTGGATTTGCCAGCAACTTGGAAAATTTGATTCAGCAGTTTCCTCAGACCCAGAAGTCGTTTTTTTTCTTTTTGAAACTAGGCAGTAGGTGACTCAACAGCAGCAGACCTTAGGCCAAGGAGTTGTCTCTGGAAAACACAAATTACTCATATTGCTTTACAATGGATTTTTTGATTTATAACCTCTCATCCCTGTGTTTGTTTATTTGTTTGTTTCCATTTTTGCAGACATTTGTGTTTTAACTGGTGTTCTCCAAATCACAGATGTTCTGAGTGAGCCAGTCATTGTGATAAAACTGTATCTATCCTTGGTTTTTTGCAGAGAACCTGTAGCTTTGGAGGATTTGACTTGACAAATCGTTCCCTTCATATTGGAAACAGTTCTGACCAAATGGTGAGTTTAAAAAGGTGCAGATTTGAAATAGCATAAAATGAAATGTGCAGTCGAGTTATAATAGACTGAAGTGTAATTTAGTTCTGTAATAATAGTTTGGGGATCCAAGAAAACAGAGTATCTTTGTTAACCTCAAACTTCCTCAGCTTTGAGAATAACATACCCACCCATATCCATGTGTGTATAAGTATTTATATACCATATGTGTAAAGAGGCAGGAACAAGTGATCAAAGTGCAGATCTAGGGGCACATCTGTTGGCTATTCTTAAGTCTGACTTCCTCAGAGCATCACCCAAGGCAAAACATATGATTGCTATACTTTCTTGGTAAAAATATTTACTATTTGGGATGATGAGGCAAACTTTCATTCACTGAAGATCTGCAAGTTATTTGCATGGACGTCGTTATGCAAGAGATTTATTATTTGTTTTCTCATTGTATCTAAGAGCTCTGGAGTAGACCAGGGTCCCATTGTGCTGGGTGCTGCGCAACTGATCTCAGAGCATTCTTGTGTTTAAAAAAAGCCAAAGCATCTCCCGTGAGAATTAATTCCATTTTGTGTTACTCATGTTGATCCCAGTGTTACTGTTGGTCGGCCTGCAGCCAAAAATGACAGAACAAAAATGAACCAGAACATTATATCAAATGAAATTGCCAACATATTTTTTTCCTTTTGCCCATATATGTTTTTCTTTTCTGTTTCAGTGTTGGATCTGATAGCTTCTCTGTTCACTTAAATCAAAACTAAATTGTGAAACATTTTGTATGCCAGCATTATGTTACTTTCTTATGTCAGCTGGGTCTTTTGGGCTTGTTTTTTGTTTTCTTATTAATTTTTTAACATCATAAATTACCCTAATTTGGCTAAATCTGTGGGTAGTTTTTTCACTTATCAATTTTGACCTCAGTAAAAATGTTAACTTCTATCTTAGTATTTATCTTTAAACAGAGATACTTGTTTTGTTCAGGTTGCTTTTAACATAAGAAAGTGGGAAATCTAGGTGTTACATTTTTCCCTATGATCATCAGTAGCAGGTGAGATGCAGAATAATATATGCAGATCAAACAGGTTTTTTCCTTGAAAACATTTAAGTGGAAGGTTTTTTCCAAAATGATAAGACAAAGAGCTGTTCTTAATTTCTGGTAAAAGATCAAAATTCCCAAAGAAGTTGTAATCACAAACAGCTTGTAAAAGGAAAAATACTGCATTGTCAGAAACAAAGTATCAGTTGAATTTCAGACAAACTTTATGTGAGGACATTAGTAAAGTAGAAAACATACGTAAATTTAGAAAAAAAAATAGAAATCTGTTATGTTGAATATAATGTCCATTTATTTTAGGGTTTTCTGTCTTCGTGTTCCTAAATTGAATCAAGTTAGAGACCAAATTCAGTAGAAAATCTCTTTGGACAGATGGATTTTGGTCCTTTTTTTGTGCTCTGATTTTTGGTGCATCTTTGCTAATGGAGAGTATTGGTGATAGCTCTAAGAGAGCTGCCTTGCTATGTTTCCTGAAACAGAGTAGAATGAAAAATCATTTTTAACATGCTGCCTGGACAGTCTGAATAAGGGCTGAATCATACAAGTAAGTTTGGCAAAATATCTACTGATCCATGCTAAGTGTGTGCTTGTGCCAATGCTCAGTGTCTTAAGCTGGTTTAGAAAAGGTTAAATGCTGTCAAAGCAGCTGGTCTTTTGTCATCCACTATATATGGACCAGCTAATTTAGTTCTTCAGTACCCTGTTGTGTGCCTTAAGAATAGCTGTGCAAGTGTAACCTGCCATTGTTGATGGATTTAGTAGCTTTTTTGTGGTGGTATTTTGGTTTAGTTTTTTTATAAACAGACTACTGTAAAACCACAGAGGTTAATGGAATGCCTGTCTGAAAATAAAAAGTAAATTTGGGTAGCCAAATGTAAGTATCCGTGTATATATATACACATACAGATATATATTTAGCTAGGATCTCAGAGCCACCTTTACTCTTGTTAAGCCCTTTGTAATATTGATCAGTGTAAGCCACAACTCCTGTTGCGTGTTTCAGGCTTAGCCTGAAACACTGTGGCTTTCTATCAGGTCAAATACTTACCTGAAATGCGAAGGGATAAAGGCATCCTAGCAGACCCTGACACATCAGCACACAGTACTTTCACGAAAAGGTTACAAATCAGGCCTTACGAGTAAGTTATAGTGGACTGCTACAGTGGTTTGCACAAGGTCTCAACAGTAAATTTGGAGCAGTCAACAAGGACACCATCCTGCTGTCCTGTGTCTGCTGGGATACCTCTGCAATAACTGTGGCTGAGGAAAAAAGTGGCCCTTCTATTTTATAGACTTAAGCCATGTTTTATTTTGCAGGGCAAAGAAGGAGACTTTGTTTATAAAGAAGTGATCAAATCACCCTCTGCTTCCCGTATATCTCTGGGTAAAAAGGTGAAGTCTGTAAAAGAAACCATGAAGAAAAGGATGTCTAAAAAATACAGCAGCTCTCTGTCTGAGCAGGTATGTAAGGTCTGCAGTAGAATCCACTTAATAATGTAGAAGTGATATTCAGTATTGATTCCCATGCATCAAGGCATCTCTGAAGAAATTTCTGATAAGACTATACGGTGTGGCTTATTCTTATGTTCTTATAAAATCCCTCACTGTGAAATGGCTTCCTATAGATGCCAATACCATGGAAAATGCATTTTCAGATTTTCGTTTAAGTAGCTCATCAGCAGAAGTCTGTCATTGATGGCATCACATATCTCATTCCCTATTTCCATTTCTTTTCTATTGTAATTTGTTAAGGGAACCAGTCTGTGGCACAGGGTCACAGTAATACATTTAATCTGCAATTTACAGTTTAGTTTAAATTCCCAGCACAACTTCACATACGCACAGCTCCTCTCTGCTGTTACAGATCTTCCTCCATCGTAGCTTGCCGTCTGCAGCAGCCCATTAAAACAGGGACACAATCTAGTCAGAAAGGGGCATCCCACAGAAGATTTTCCTATTATTCTTTCATTACAGATTTTTATAGCTTATTCTTAGAGGCAAACATGAAGTACATTAGTTTTAAATTAGTCTTTGTATTTCAGTGGCCTAGAAACAATTGCAGTCTTTTTCCCTTTTGGTGTACTTTGGGTTCCTTGCTTTAGTGGAGTGTCAGATATCTTCGGCATTTGTTTAAAGCTGGTCTTGCCGCTTGCAGTGTGTAATGAATAGGTTCGAAAGCCTCAGGGAAAGCAGAGCTCTTCCTGGTTAACATCGCCCCCAGGCGGGCTCCTGCCGGCTGCTGGGTCGCCGGGGGTGCTTGCAGTCACAGAGAATTGGGAATGGGAGGGAGGTTGGAGTCAAGCCCTGCCAGATCCACCTTTTGGTATTAATCAAAAGCCTTGGTGCCTGTAAAAAGAGAAGTTTGTAACATTCAGAGTAACAACCCCAAACTGAAGAATCTGGAGGCAGCGTAAAGAGGCAGAAACTTGGCCACTTCTGTGCCATGCTTTGCATGTTAAAAATGTTAAAATCCCTTTCCTGCAGAGCTGTTAGCCATTCTTATTCATAACCAGGGGCAGTGCTACAGTTACGGTTATTTAATTTAAATTTACAGTTAAAATACTTTAATGTCTAACATGATTTGATATTGATAAGAAGATGCTTTGGTGTCTGACTGGACTTACAGTGCCCCTCTGCGAAGTATGCCAAAAAAAAGGGGGTCCTTTGAAAAATTGGTTTACAGTGATTTAGCAAATACTTCTGCTCTATCTCTCTCTCTAAGATTGACTTGACCTCTGAAGTCATATGCTGGGGTGAGTTTTTTCCTAATGATTCTGCAGCATGCAAATAATAGCGTTCATCTGAAAGTTTTATGACCACACATCTCCACAAAAATTCTTGTATGCAAGCTACAGTTCTTTTGTTTTCAAAATTTATGGCACAGTCGTTTTAGAGTATTTGTAACTTTCAGGCATCATGACTCAAACTATGTGCCAGTATCTCTTTCTGCATTCAAAAAAAACAAGCAAAATTATGCTGACCACAAATATCTGCTGCTTTGTTTTAACTGTGTGCTTCATAGAGGCTGACAGAATTTCAATTTAGGAAATACCCTTTTTGATTTTTTTTAATGCTTGACTGAATGAAAACAGAAATTTCCTCACCTATTGCACATGTAGCAAAATCATTTTATATTTATGCATTTATGTTTATGAGTATTTGTAGAATGCACAGGCTGCATTTTTCTGGCTAATACTTTTTCTTTCTTGTAGGTAAATGCGCAGTGATATCAACAATTCACTGCAAAAAAAAATATACTGCAAAAAAAAATATTGCTGCACGTCTCACTTGCTTGTCTGATTTGTTTGTGTTCATCTTTGTACAAAATCCTGATTCAGAAAGCTGAATTTTGCACTAGCTGTTTTGCAACTACTGCTGGCAAAAAAATATCATGTGTCATGAAAACCTTTGAATTGGGAGTTTTATGTAGTGTTTCTTTCTTCTTACAATGCTAGCTTTTCCAGACTGAATTGTTTGGTGCTGTCACCACTGTTCTGCCTAATAAAGTGGGGTTTCTACCACAATAAGGTACTGCTAAATAAGTAGATGAAGGGTTTCAACCTGTCTGGTAAAGAGCAGGAAAACAGAATCTTTTTCCTTAGAGTTGAAAAAGAAGCTCCCATCAGTGCCTATGTTCATTTACCAAACTGAAATGGTTCAATCCCTTTCAGGAATCCAGCCCTGGGGTCATGCCAGGTTCTCCGCAGTCGCCACCACCAGACAGTGACTCCCTGGACAAACCCAAGCTGAAAGCCGGTGGCTCAGTAGAGAGCCTGAGGAGTTCCTTAAGCGGTCAGAGCTCAATGAGTAAGTTCAGTTGTAATTGCATTGCTCCATTTCTGTGGCTTCAGGGAGCAGAGATCTCCACAGTAAGCAGAATCAGAGAAAGTCAAAGCAGAAACGGTGGTTAAAAAGTAGAAAGGCTGATGGGTTAGTCATTAAGGGTTTACAAAGAACTGTAACCTCTTCGGGCCAGAGACTATTTTTTTTGCTTTGTGTTTATGCAGAGCCCTGAAAAAGTGGAATCCAACCTTCTGTCTGGGTTTGCTGCGTCCTGCTGTTTTAATACAAATATTATAATATAAACGTAATATAATAATGCTCCTGTTTACTGCTGGCCAAGGATTGTAATTCTCACTTCAAATGAGAAATTTCCTGGGCACTCCTGGCAGGCTTCCCACCCTCCCTCTAAAGAAACCTTGAGGTTCTCTCATTAAATAGTTAAAAGGAAGAGTAAGTAGTATTTAAAATGTCTCAGGTTAAGATTATCTCTACATGAAACAGAGCTTAAATGGAACACAGATGATGTGAGCTTGCTACAGTATTCACCGAATTTCAGGACATGAGGGGGATTCTATAACCCTCGTGCAGGAGCTTGTTTTCCTCACACCACTGTTTTTTTTTGTAAGCAAAACTTCCCAAAAAGATGACCGTTTCCTGTGACGTACTACAGATGAGACACTAGTTAAACAGCTTCTCAGTTAAATATAGAGGAGCTGAATTCAGGAAAACAGAAGTGCAGAGCAGATTAACTCTCCCATCACATGTGTGTATGCAAAATAGCAGTATTTAAGGACTTTTAACTTTGATTATCATGTTTTCTGGAAAGAAGACCTGTTTTCTGTCTTACTTCTGTTTCTGAAGCTTCTTCAGAAGCTTTTTTGTGAACTGCTTCTATGTCTCTCACACAGGTGGTCAGACAGTGAGCACAACAGATTCCTCAACCAGCAACAGGGAGAGTGTGAAATCAGAAGATGGTGATGATGAAGAGCCTCCTTACAGAGGACCTTTTTGTGGAAGAGCCAGGGTTCACACTGATTTTACTCCAAGTCCTTATGATACAGATTCTCTGAAGCTCAAGGTACTAGCTATATCTGTTTTTAAGGGGTCAAACATTTATATAGCTAAAATTCTAAATTAAAAGCTCTTTGTAAGAACTATAGAATTCTTAATCTTTTATTGAAGTTATTTGTGTTTTTTGGAGCCCTTTAACATGTCTTATACATTTAAGATTTGCTTATATAGCAATTACAGAATTATAGCAAAATGTTATAGAACATAAGTAAGTACTGGTGTTTCTCCACGTTTAGGGAAAGACCCTTTCTTTAGTTTCAGGAAAAATAAAAATGTGCCATGAATTCATTTCACTTTTGCAAGGATTTTGCTTGAAAGACTGGAAAAATAATTTGTCTGCCACAATGAAATAATCCTCAATGGAAAAATTTTCAAAACCCTTGGAGGAAATGTCCATGCGTCTCTTAAAGGCATTTGAGTTAATGTAACTTGTTTTGAGTTAATTTTTAAATCCTTTGCCAACTGAGTGATTATCTGTCTTTCATTTTTTCTTGATATCAGCTTTGATTATTTTCAGTGGTGCTGTATTCAATTCAAACTATCTGACTCCTTACACTCATTACTTAAAATTCCAGCGGCAGCTAATTCCTATTAAAGCAGATGTATAGCCAAGGTAATCCCTTTAGGCATACAAAAATGGTTATGTGTCCATTTCTTTGTTGTGGTCAGGGACACATTAGGAAAGGCAACATTGTTGCACAGTTCCTTCTGCATAGGCCTCCTTTGCTCAGCAGATCTGATGCAAGGTTATGCCCATATACACTGAGCATGTTCTTACTTGCACCAGTTTCAGATAGTTGCAGAGCTTAGAGACATTTGTACAAAACAGCAGTGGTGCTCTACAGAAGTCTCAGCAGGCTGGAGAATCTGGACGGTAGGGATTCATTCCAGGTTCGTTTGTTGACTTGCTCTGTGGTCTAAGTCATGTCACTTAATTCCCTTTTCTTCCACTTGTAAAACAAGTATAATCAGGCATTTTTGCAAGAGCTTTGAGAACTAAAGAGTGTTGTCTGTTCTATGTACATGGAAATCCAGGTGGGTGTGTTTGCTTGAATACCTATCAGAAAGCATGCTTAAAAGGCTTTCTTGCTGCTTTGGTCTGCAGAAGGGTGACATCATCGATATAATCAGCAAACCCCCCATGGGCACTTGGATGGGCCTGTTGAACAACAAAGTTGGCACTTTCAAATTTATCTATGTGGACGTGTTAAATGAAGAGGAAGAGAAGCCGAAGCGGCCCACCAGGAGACGTCGAAAAAGCAGACCGCCCCAACCCAAGTCAGTTGAGGATCTCTTGGATCGCATCAACTTAAAGGTCTGAATTCTCTCTCTCTCTGTTTACCCTTCTGTTTTGCTTAGGGGAAGGGGACCACACCTTTTGATTTGTTGGTTTGGAGAGTTGCACACCAGACTCATAATCCTAAGGATTGTGACACCACTTAGCAGAATCAGGTCTTGGCTGCTGAGTCAAAATAGCTGAGGCCAGGCAGAACTGCCTGTCAGGCTTGACGAAGTGCCTCAGGCTGCGAGTTGTGTACTCAGAGACTGTAAATCATTGCATAGTATGGCAACTAGCTAACACTCCAGAGGCAAGCAAAACGTGTAAAATAGCAATGGTTATCCTGTCTTTAAAGAGGACGGGTTTTTTCTGTGTTTCTGTTCAGAAGTGCTAGGGGTAGATTGGTGTGGCTGTCATTCACCCTTCATACTTCTCCCACCATAGAGAGCCATGCAATACCGGTTGTTCAGGTACCATGATACCCAGATCATCTAATATAGTGCATTTCAAATATAAAAATATGTGCAGCATTCTACTTCTACCACAGCTGCTTCTCTGAACCCTGAGCAGTGTTTATACAAGCTGTAATACCATAATTTTGGTGCTGTGCACTGGTTTGCATTTGCTTAACTACTGCTTTTTTTGCTGGTTGCAAAAGTCTCATCTAGTATTTTTATTGACAAAATAAATTGAATAAATATGTTGTCTTACAGCTCTTTTTTTTTTTTTCTTTTTTTTCCATTTATGTAGGAGCACATGCCCACTTTTCTGTTCAATGGTTATGAAGATCTAGATACCTTTAAGCTTTTAGAAGAAGAAGATTTGGACGAATTGAACATCCGAGATCCTGAGCACAGAGCTGTTCTTCTCACTGCAGTGGAACTTCTACAGGAATATGATAGTACGTGGGATGTTTGAGGTTTTATGTTTTACCAGAGCTCTGCCAAAAACCTTGTGAACCCCTCAAAGCAGAAAACTGGTTCCAGGATTTTGATCCCTTTTTTTTAATCTAATGTAGTTATTCCCAGGGTAATCCTGTGTAACATGTTAAATTTTTGAGGAGTGACTTAAGACTTGCTTTTATTCTTCCAAAATTCTTCTGTTTGTGTAAGCTCTGCCACCCAACTTACTCAATATCAAGTGTACAATACATAATGCTTTAGAATACTGATGTTCAAGAACAAATCCTGAGATAACCTACTCAAAAGAAGAGGCTGACACAGAGAATAGGAAAGAAGAAATCTTCAGACTGGAGTGACAAGATTAAGATTATCAAGGGTAGGAAAACGTTTGAAGCCCAGAGAGCTGTGGAGAAGTGTAATGTGAATTAATTTTACCTGTACATACATATGGTTCTTGGACTGTTAATTGCAGGATTATACAGGTAGCTTCAGGTTGTATGTATGACAACACAGTGATTTTTCAAAGGGAGTGAATATATCAAAGCGCAGAGTGAAAGACAGACCCACCTATCTAATGTGCAGCAGTGCAATTTTGCCCACTATACATGTGATCTCAGGCAAGTGGTTGCAAAGATAAGGAAAAGTGGAGTAAGCCATAGCAGTCAAATTCGATGGTGTCTTTGCCACACAGGAATAAGCAGGGCCTGATTGCAGCAACCTGACAGTGCTGAATTTTCCCTTATTCCCCAAGTCTCAGCAGAACATTAGTCTTCACCGAGCAGAATCAGTGGAATGGATTGTGTGAGGGCTTTCTCAGCTGCTTCTGTGCAAATTCCTGTGTTTTAGCTTAAACTGCCATAGCAGCAATTTAAACAGCTGCTTGTTAAGTGGGCAGTGCTTAATTCAATTATAGTGATATGTGTGGTTAGTATCTTTAGACAGTGCTGTGTGGCCCAAGTTCTCAGTGACATGTAGCTTTCTTGTTCATTTCCCAAAGAGTCATCTGCTCTTTCTTTGCCCTTCTCTACCCCCACAATTAAGCCACAGTTTCAGAATTAGGTTCTTTTCACTAATATCAGAGTAGCTTTTTGTCACCCAATATGAGCTTCTCTTCATTATTTGCAGACCTATTTAGAATGCTTACTTCCCTGAAGAAATGTTTTTTCAGGGTCCTTCAGTTTTGGTTTGAAAACTTGAAGATTTGGTGGTTGGAAAATACAAATTCCAGCTCCAAGTCAGGATGATGAGGAGAAAGAGAAGTGGGAACCAGACAGCTCTAACCTGGAAGAGGCAGCAGTACATAGTTCCACCCCATAATGTGCTGAGAGTAGGAATTGGAATAGCCATTTCTGGCGTTTCATTGCTGGGAAAAAAACCCACAGCATAAACTGTATCCTTGCATCATGAGGTTGGTTTTCTGTATCTTCAGCTCCAGATTTAGCTTCTTTACAAAATATGCTATCTGACAACACATTCTGAATAAATTCCTGGAATCCAGTCTATGCAGCCTGAGTGGACCACACTTGAATGTTGGCTTTTTGTACAGACCAAGGAAGGAGGGAATTGGTACCACTAGTCTCTTTGTCCTTTGTTAGGGGACAGTATCTAGAGTGCCAGCCCCACTCCTGATCCTTCCTCCTCTGGGTCTTCTCAAAGGTAATTCAGAGTTAGGATTTTATTCTTTTTTACTTGACTTGGTTCTTTTCAGTGCTCTTCTCTTCTTTTTTGGGGTTTTGGAGAGTTTTTTAAGTCTTAGAAAGAACTTTTACACCATTATTTTAAATATATTTCCGTGGTTTTAAGTTGCACACATGAATTCCATCCTGCTTCATTATGTACCATGCTGCTCCCTCACACTGTTGCTGAGGCTGTTGCTTAATCATTTACCAAACAGGATGAATATTTCCAACATTTGTGATGGCTTTTTCTAATGCTCACTCATTTATAAAACCGTGGTCTGATACAATTAATACAACAGGAAAGATCATAGAATTACTTAGGTTGGTAAAGACCTGTCAGATCATCAAGTCCAACCAAGTCCACCATGTCCCCAAGTTCCACATCTACACACCTTTTAAATACCTCCAATGATGGTGACTCAACCACTGCCCTGGGCGACCTTTTCTAGTGCCTGAGCACCTTTTAGTGAAGAAATTTTTCATAATTCACAAACTAAACTTCCCCTGGCACAATTTGAAGCCATTTCCTCTTATCCCATCACTTGTTACCTGTGAGAAGAGACCAACCTCCACCTGGCTACAGCCTTCTTTCAGGTAGTCATGAAGGTCACACTTGAGCCTCCTTTTCTCCAGGCTAAGCAACCGTAGGCCCCTCAGCCACTCCTCATAAGACCTGTGCTCCAGACCCTTCACCAGCTCCATTGCCCTTCTCTGGACACACATAGTAATGGTGTTTGAAATGGAAGGTTGAGAAGTTCAGTCACATTTTCTGTTTGCCTATTTTTCACTGTATTCTCACATCCTCTAGGTAACAGCGACCAGTCAGGATCTCAGGAGAAACTTCTCATTGAAGGCCAAGGCCTAACCGGATGCTCTCCTCGGGATTCTGGCTGCTACGAAAGCAGTGAAAACCTGGAGAATGGTAATGGTGACAGCAATGAGCCTTAAAATTCCTTCAGTCTTTTTTTTAAGTAGATAACTTCATATACTTCTCCTCCTGTTCTTAGCTAACGAAAGCTACTTCATACTTGACTTCCTCCTTTGTTCTGACTACCTCTTTCCCTCTTGGCTTGAGCCATTGGTTTTCATTGCTACTGTTACTAATTTATTTATCTGCATTGGTAGGAAACAGATCACATTTCACAAATAGTCTTTCCTTTGTGATCCTAGGGCAACAGGCACTCTCACTACCACTCCCTGCCTTCTCCACTCTCCGTCATATTGTCCTGCCACTGTGCCTCTTGAGGCTTGCACTACTTGCACACCAATAGCCCTTGTCTAAGGGAGCAACAATGGAGAAGTCTCTGAACTCTGCTGAGATTAGGAGGGTTTTTTCTGTTAAGAAAAAATGTCCTCTGTTTTAGACCATGTTTTTGTGTTTGCTCAGGTTGCAAATTGCATTCTTCTCTTGATCAGAACCCAACTGCAGAGATTTAGGACTTCCTAGTGTATGAATACTAGAAAGTTAAATTAATTGAGAAGTTGGCAGGGAAATAAACTAAAAGAAATAATCGCTAATGATATCAGTTCCCTTTGCCTTATCCTGCATCAGTAAAAGGTGATGCATTGAAAAATTACCAAGGCAGATGATAATAGAGATTTTTTTTTTGTCTCTGTTCTGAAGAAAGAGAGCATGCTTTACTTGAGAGATGGTCTAAATTTGTCATTAGGGATGAAATATTGAAAAAGAAAATATTGATTTGAGTTTGGCATTATCGCTCCAAGCATTTGAGCCATGGCTTGGCCTCAGACTGCCTGGTTTCATCAGTAACATCCAGCATAAATAGGAAAGCAAGAACAGAATAAATAGATACTGTACACCCCTTATAGTGGCCATTTTTCCAATTTAAAATATGAGCTATAGATCTTTCTCTTAGTATGTGCATTTTCTGTCAGTCTGCCACTCAAAAATAACAATTTACTGAAGAAAATCGCAATTTGCTTTGAAGCTGAATGCCTGAAATCAACAATGTACTAAATTCCTGAAAGCAGGGGGTCCTTTTCTTTGAGTATGAATTCACATCCAGTAGGCATGCTTGAATAGAATCATAGATATATGGCACATGTGACAATATTCTTTCATTTTTTTTCTCTAAGTGCCATCATAATGATAGCTGTAACACTGAAGTTAAAGTGCTGCCTGCACATTTTCCTTATTTTAACTATATAATAAAACCTTAGAAAGCAATTGACATTGCCTGTCTGCTTAGATACTTACATTTAAACTAATATTTCTGTCTGAATTTTCTAGAATGTGAAATGCTGATGATTTTTGTATTGCTTTTTATGTATGGCTTGCTGCATTTCTGCATCATTTTTGCTCACAAATGCATTTAGTGCTTGTTTTGAAAACCATTATGAAAAGAACATTTGATATTGGATTCATTCAGAGATTTTGTCAAGGCTAGTTAATCTGAAATCTGCTCCACCTTGTTTGCAAAGTTCATGGACCATAGTTGTTTATATGCATGTTGTTTTCAAAATACATCTTTTAAGATAAGGATAGTCATTTGTCTGGTATAAACATCATAATGTGCAGATCAGCACTTCATAAAGGGCAAATGCATTCTGAGAAGGAACCGGTCTTCAGATTTTCTGGGGAATGGTTATACATAATATTTTGATGACTACTGTAGTGTCTGGTTTGGGGCTGATACTGGATCTTTTGGTATCAGTGCAAAATTTCAGAGCTACTCTTACATTTTGGCTAGAAAATTGTTTGCTATGTACTATAGCAGTGGTCCAGATGTATGTTTTGTAAGTACTTCTCTGGATCCCACTACAGAAAAGTTTGGGTATTCTCTTAGGTATCCACAGTGTACTTACAGCAGCATTGTGGTTTTATTTCAATTCACAGAGAGCAAGGAACATGCAGTTTGTGAGCTATCCCGTGCTAGACAGGAAGAACCTCGGAGCAGAAAGCAGCCATCTATGATCGGATAATTAGTCCATATAGAAACAAGGCAGAGAACGCAAGCTGTCCTTTAGACTTCTGACATGGGTGTAGTTATTGGGCTTTTTTTGCATGCAGGCATCAACAGTCTCCAATTCATTTGGCAACCATGTTGGAAATCTGGTTTTCACAGGACCAGCCAAAAGCAGATAGCTACAAAACAGAATAGGAACAGAGCAAGCGTATTTGATGCTTCCCAGGACACTCTTGGGGAATTAATCATTTAAGGACTTAAAAAATTTGAGTACTCTTTCCTGTCATTCATCCATTTTTCTGAAGCTTTTTATGAACACCCCTTGTCTTCCATAGAACCTCCATACCTAACAGTGTCTTTGTATGACTTCTGTCATACTCCTTCCCAAGTCATCTCTTTTCTAGTCTGGAAAGGCCTACTAATTATTCCCTGTAGGTTGTTCATGTCCCTGGTCATGCCTGGCTTCTTTGAACCTTTACTTGTGCTGTATAACTTTTTCAAGGGATGTAAAGAGATGAGAATCGCACATGCAACACACAGAGCTGAATGAGCAGACAAACCATGGCTTTATCAGGTGGGATAAGGGCATTCTCTGGCTTGTTCAGAAACTGAAGCCCAGATTTCCACAGTGCCAGGCAGGCATCCTAAGCACTTAAACATTCAGTCCTAATTAGTCAGAAAAGGATGCAACAGAACAGGTGGCCACATTGCCTAATGTAATGTTCATTTCTACTAGATTGTAATCAATAGAAAAAGCAATGAGGCTACTATTGTCTAAGGTGCCATCATCTTTGTTGTGTCAACAGAGCTGTTTGGAATGCACCCAAAATACAGCCACAGAAGGTATTGTCAGAATGAAGTTAATAAAATCTGGATTTGGGCAAGCCACTGAATGCATTCTGTGTCTGGTTTTGCATACTTAAATTTCTGAGGACTGTCTTCCATGTGGAACAAGAAGTACTAAGAGAAACACTGAAAATTTTTTGTTGTAGCTGTGGTACCTCTAGAAAATGAGGGCTCTAGAATATTCCCCAAGATAGTCTCCTTTCTTCTGAGGCAGATGATGACAAGGAATTTAAAAGTTCCATGTTTGCAATCTAATAAGAAGAAGTATCATGAGAGTTGGACAGTATTTTGTCTAGCAAAAACTGCACCATAACATTAAATAGAAGAGTTAAAGTATTCACCGTAGCTTGAACTGAACCTGGAAATAATATAAACTTTTCATTCATTTTATGCAAGTTCCACCTTTGTAATTGTAGTTTTAACCCAGTCACCTGTGTCCTTCTGCACGCATTTAAATGAGAGATGCCACTGTGGTTGACAGCACTGTGAAAGGCACTAGGTTGCTTAACTGTACTGGGGATTCATAAGACTGAGTTATTATCAAAAATGCTAACATTAAAAATGCATTTTAAACCTTACTAGCTATGCACTTTAACTCTTGTAGGTTGTTTTCTTCTTTTTTTTCCTAAGGTAGGGAATGTTACATTTGTGGACATTATTTATATAACTCTCCACTTTATGAAAACAACTTAAAAATATATTTTAAAGTCTATTTTCAGGAAATACTGCCTTACTTTCTTAGTTTCACAGAAGCATAATGAATTTATACCTGGCAGTCAGGAGGAGGGAAGGAACAGATGAGAAAAGAGAAATCACGGCTGCCCTCCTGATACTGCTCTTGACTTAAGTCTACGTAAAAGAAATTACATTCTCAACCACTGTCTCTGTACAAAGCAGTTGCATAGAACCCAGCAGTATCTTTTCAACTATTCTGAAGCAGAGAACTTAAAGATTGCATGTTTGATTATATATGTTATAGACAAAATGTTTTGAACTTCCATTCTAACTTTATTTGTATTTTATGCTTAATAGGGATAAAATGAACTAAAGATTTGATTTTACTTTCAGAAAATTTTGCTTTTCTCATTTTTCTTGGGTTTTTTCTTCTTCCTTTTCCTGTTCCCCATTTCTTCTTTTTTTCCATTCCCAGGCTCCTGCCTTTACACAGGCATACCCCATTTTTGAAGAAATGTAATGCTGCTTACTAGATACCCTTATGGCTTCAGTAAGAGCTTATATTGCACAGGAGTAGCATTTCTCACAACTTTTATTTCAATGCTGAGATTCCTGAGTGGGCTTTCCTTAAACCGGTGTAACCCCTGATTAATATTTCAGATTGAAAAGAAGGTACATGGATTTTGTTATGTGAGCTTTGACAGCAAGCCTCAGACAATAGGGTGAATTGGTGCACGAGTCAGACGTGTGCTGGCAAATATGAATAATGGAAAGGGAACACTTCTTTCCATGTTCATTACATATTGACATTAGTGCCTGAAGGCACTAAAAAATGAATATAACATTTCTTTACACGTCTTTTTAATGTGATTGCAAGTTATTTTCAGAAGACAGTGGCTAAGCTCCTTGGAAAGATGCAGAGTGGTCTCTCTGCTAGTTCTCAGACATATCTGAACTCACAGTAGTAGTGAGGGGGCCAGCTTCAATGTGGGATGTCTCTCTATTAGCACTTTGTGGAAATGGTAATATTTAGTTTGAGTTGAACTGTGAACCATACATCTTCTGAGAAAGGAGTTCCTGTCCTTGTAGGCACACCTTAACTTTAGATACAGTAATTTTTTTTGATGGGAGTCTTTTCCTTATCCATTCTTAAATGTAACCTCCATTTTCTTTTCTACTTTTCTGGATACTTTGTTTTTTAAACTCCTTGAGCAGAGTAAGATGCAAGAGAATGCAATCTATTTCTTTTTTAGGTTAAAGAGGTGCTTTCATTCCTGTGCAAGGCAAGCAGTGTATATTATTCAAAAGCCAAGCACTGAACTTCTTTCAGGATAACAGTTTGAAGGCAAGCTGCATGAGAAGAAAGCATCTATTGCTTAAAAGTACACCAGATTATTTTAGTTCTGATGTAGTTAGCAAAACCTCTCAGATTTCTAAAAGGATTAAGTTCTTTAATTGGCAGCTATTGATTGCCTATTATTATAGACTTTTGATATAATTTAGTGAAATCTTTTGCTTTGAGGTTTTGGCTGTTTGGTTTTCTTCCTTTCCATTGGAAAAAGAAATTTCAAGCTCTATCTATCTATCTATCTATCTATCTATCTATCTATCTATCTATCTATCTATCTGTCTAATCTATCTAATCTGTCTATCCTGATTTTAGAAAGCTTACTGTACGTGGGGGAAAATATCTCTGTCACCCTGAAAACAGTAACTGTTTAGGATGTGCTGTTATTCTGAAAGGTCATTGGCCTTGAGACAAATTCACTTCTGTCTTGTTAAAAAGAAAAAAGACTATGTAGTATTTGAGGAAAAGACCCTGTATTTCAAATAATGAATACTCTAGTAGGCACAGTCTCTTTGATGAGGATTTTTCTGTTAAGCAGAGTTGGTGGACTTCACTGTTTAAAATCAGTGGTGCATATCTCATAAAAATATGAAATAAAGCTTACCAAGAACATGTGGTTCATATTGACATCTTAAGTGTTTATAATAAAACACCAAATATCTAAGACTTTCCACTTCGATAACACATGTGATGTGAGATTAACACTGGTATTAGTCACACTTGAAACTCCCTTTTGAAACATTTCTCCATCTCATAAGATCTTTTTCTCTAAAACACTGCTATTCCTAAAAGTATTTTAACAAAGAGGCTGACGCTAAACCAGTTTTCCTGCAATTTCTTGTGCAGGAAGAGTGATGTAGGGTATCAGTTCTAACTGTAGGATATTTCTACATGAAAAGGGTTTATATGAGCTAAACCTCAAATCTCTGCAAATTGGGGAATAGGAAGGATATTAAGTATTTTGGATGTATTTTCCTTTTCTGGTCACGTTTACTAGTTCTTCATGAATAAAGCTGAAGTTCACAAATACATATGCTTAAAACGGCACTGAGTTCTTATACGTTTAGAATTAACAAAGAATAAATCTTTTTTTTTTTCAAAAACCATTTAGAAGTGATCTCTAATTTATGCTGCAAGGTTTTCTTTTTTGATGGTGAATTTACTTGTTTCTAGGTAAAACTCGAAGAACTTGTCTTCTGCCCTCAAAATCAGCAAGTGACCATAGCTTTAAGGATTTCAGCAGAAACCAGCTATCAAATTATCCCACGCTTCCACTGACCAAGTCAATAGAAACTCTACAGCATGGGGAAAAAGGGTTGGGTTGTGCACATCGTGCTCTGAAGAGCTCTGTCCAACCTCCAGCCATCACAGGTCTGAAGAAGAACCGCAGAAGTTTACCGGTTGCCGTCTGTCGGAGCTATGAAACTCTGGATGGACCTCAGGATGTAGATACGTGGCCAAGATCTCACTCACTGGATGATCTCCAGGGAGAATCCAATGCTAACCTACAGGACACTAGCAAGCAAGTAGAGTCTTTTCCTCAGGATTCACTGGATATAGCAAAAAAGGCAACTGGCTCTGCCCTGCCACCTCGCGCTCATGGAGGCAGCTGTATGGTAGATGACTTCATGGCTAAGCAGGGTAAGGGAGCTGCTAGTTCTCAGAAGGGAAGAGCTAAGGAATTGGACAGCTCTGTAATGGAAACTGCAGGTGGAAAGCCTGCTCCATTCCCCCTGAAAAACTATGAAGCTCAGCCTGCCTTAGTGATGCATCATGCCTCTGAAAATACAAGGATGCCTCTGGAAATACAAAGTAAAGGCTTTCACGACCTTGCACGGGCTGATTATGCTCCAGTCCTCAAGGGAGGTCTAGAAGCTGAGCAAAAAGGCACAAATGAGGCAAGAATGCAACCAAAAAATCCGTCTCAACCGCCACCTGTCCCTGCCAAAAAATGCCGAGAACGCCTTTCTAATGGATTATACCATCCTCCCATGACCACAAGCGGGAACCACTCAAGTCTAGAAGCACCATCTTTGCCAGTAAAAAAGACCAGCTCATCTGGTCCCATTGATTGCCATGGAGTACCTGTCCATAGGACGTCCTCTGAACATGAACCCAGTACTCCTCCTAGCCCGCTGCCACCCTGGCTGTCAGAGCTCCCAGAGACTGCTAGTGTTCAGCAGCATGTGGTAAAGCTAGGTCCTGCTGCAGCGAGGAAAGTCTCTTGTAGCAGGGGAATGGATCTGGAAATGGTGATAGAAAACAAGCTGCAGTCTGAAGACATTGATCTTACTGAAGAACCGTACTCAGACAAGGTAAGTGGTAACCATTTCAGTGGTTTCATTCTGCTAGCACTGCAAGGGATATTCTTTCAATTATTGTCTGTGATTTTTTTTTGTTTTGTGACTAACCAGCCTAGATAAACCAAAAATTATTGAGACATTAGACATTCTATAATTCTGTTTGTCTTTACTCTCAGACTTTATGCTTGAAGTAACTGTTGTGTTGTGGGGGACTGAGAAATCCCAGACTTATTCTGAACCTTCACCTTTTCAGGCCATTGGTGCCTTCCTGGCACTGGGCATGGAAATGTCTCTTTCTCTGCTAATGTGGGGAAGTAGAGGTGAAAAAGAAAGTAATTATTAGATTTTATGTTTCCAAGAAACTCTACATTGAGAGCATCAATTAGACATCTCTTTTTTTGAGGGGAAGGAATGAGTCTTAAGATCCAGTCCTTCCCTGAGGGATTGCTTTTTTCAGTTTTCATGGAACCTCGAGGAAAGCTCCTTCTTGCTCCCATCCTACACTTCTTTATTGGTCTGTATTGATGCACTTCTTTAATTTGTCCTCTCTCCTTTGTGTCTGGCTGGGAACATTCAGCATGGTCGCTGTGGCATTCCTGAGGCTTTGGTACAGAGGTACTCTGAAGACTTAGAGCAGCCTGAAAAGGATGTTGCCACAAACCTGGACCAAATCCGGGTAAAGCAGCTGAGGAAGCAGCATCGCATGGCAGTGAGTACTTCCATAAACCAAATTTTCTTGTTTATGAGCAGACTTTTAAAAGGACTGACTAGTAGTAAAGGGAGATTCTTGTGAAGTCCTGGTACAAAAGTGCTCCCTATATTCATCCAGCAGGTACAATGTAGGTAGAGGTACTGTAGGAGCAGGATGTACCTCCCCCTATCCAAAAGGAGGACAGTTAGTAGTTGAAAGGAGAGTGGATATCCCTCTCTTGACTGAGTAATAGTCTTAGCAGTCTAAGCAGACTGCAAGCAGTGGTAACAGAGACTTGCTCACTAAGAGTGGCATGTATTAAATGCTTCTGTACTGAAATCTGAAATCATTTCTTAAACTATACTAGTGTCCATTCCTCCTTAGCAAAAGCAGAAGGGGAAAATAGTCAGAAACTTTGATGGCTTTTTCTAAGAAAACTTGGTCTGTTTGAGGAGGTAATAGACAAAATTGGTGTTCTCTTGCCTTACTGAGAAATTAAATGTATCACTCTAGAAAGTCTTGTTACTGGATACTTTTTACTGATGTCAAACTAATTCAGAATGGCACATGACAGTTACCCAAGCAGCTGGATACTGCCCACTGTGTCTGTCTTGCCAAAATTGTTGCTTCTGTGCCAAGTGATCTTAGCCTTTTAGTCCACACTGCTCTCATACTGACAAATCTGACATGAGCGAAGTTGAAACATCTGCTATGAAACTATACCAGTTTGGAAGAGAAAAAAAAAAAAAAAAGACTTGCTGTAAAGGCAGATATGTTTGACATTAAGGGTTCTCCTTTCTTTCTGTTTTTTTCACTCCCCAGATTCCAAGTGGAGGACTCACTGAGATTTGCCGTAAACCTGTATCCCCAGGACTCATCACCTCCGTATCTGACTGGCTGATTTCCATTGGTCTGCCTATGTATTCCAGCCTGCTCACAGAAGCAGGATTCAACACACTGAGCAAAGTGCCTTCTCTGTCACAAACTTGCCTTCAAAAAGCTGGCATCACAGAGGAAAGGCACATAAGCAAGCTCCTGGCAGCGGCAAGACTCTTCAAACCTCTTGATCCAGAGGCAATTTAACATGCTCCATAGTGTGACATTGCCTGGTTGAGAATTCACTGCTTCTTCCTGCACCAGTATTGCTCTAATTACTTCACATAGCTAAAGGGATCAAGGAAGTGGCTCCCAAGGACAGGCAGATATCTTCTTCAGAGGATATGAAAGTCTTTGGCAACTGAAGGAGAAGATAAGCAACCACCAGGTAACATAGATGTGGTACTTCGCTCCCCCGTCACTCCCACCTAAAGTATTCTTCTTATTTCATAAAATGCACCGGGTTGGCCTGAGAACCAGACAGCTTCACAGAATTAAGGGACCCTTGCACATTTTCCTCAAGTTTGTGATAGTGATACTAGTAAGAGGTCTTCTGTACATCTAGGTTCCAGGTACCTGAAATCAGTCCTAAAGACCAGGTACAAGCCAAGGCGCAAATTCCAGTAGAAGCTGTTTGGCAAATGCCTTTTGGTAATTTTAGCCTAGAACTAAACACAAAGCCCTTCCCGGTCATCTTTGCTGTTGCTTGGTAGAGGTCCCAATACGCCACACATCCTTTAGCTAGGCCAGAGTTAATGGACTGGAATTAGTTTTCAGTGTGCTCCATCTCTGTCACTCCAACGCAACTAACCCACGGAGAGCCAGAAAGCTTCTTTTTATTTGTACAGAGCTGAGGTCATTTTTATAACTGCTTTCTAGCAATCAGCTTTTTATTTGCCTTAAAATAAGCTTTTAAGCAGTTACCTAGTGTTCACTTACCCATATTCACATTTCCCAAGCCTTGTTTCCACCTATCACCCTTAAGTTGCACTTAGGGTGATTTCCAGCTGAAGTAGCTTCTATAAAATGGCTCATCATAACACCTTCTGTGTTGTAGAGATGCTTTTACAAATGCAGGGTTATGCTAGGTTTTGATTGTCAGGTTAACTTCTTGTTCACTACCGTCTGCATTTACTGTTGTTACTAAACTGTTCCAAGATATACTGACTTGTATATATGTAACTGCTTTTCATTTTAATCATATTCTGTGTACTGTGTTTTATTGTCAATCATTATGCTGCAGCTTTGACTTGGTATCCTGACCATGTTGATTCCAAACAGTGGGTTTCTGCAAATGAAAAATCACTTGCATCGAAAAAACAAATTGCGTCCCAAAGAAATCATCAAATCCAGTAATGCCATTGCATGGACAAAAAAAATTCTGTTATAGTCTCATGAGTAACACCGTGACTTTTAGAACAGTTGATACCCATCCTGACTGCATTAATGTTACCTCTCACTAAAAGAGAGCATTATTCTGGCAAACATGGTGAACCATTTTTCCATATGTAATGATATTTTTCTGCCTAAATCCATGTGAAATTTTCCAGTCGCCCGTATGGGTAACGACAAATTTTATTTTTCTATATTGGGTACACATTTTATATACCAAATACAGATTATCATGAATAGCACATAACCAGCTTATTCTTTGGGGTCTATATATAGTGTGTCCTTCAGCTTCTTGTAGTACAAATACTCCATGGAAGGCAGAGCAAGCTTACTCTGGCAGGTAAAGGGAGATAGGGTAGGAACGTGGGCACAGGGCAGCATGTGTGACTATTTCCAATATCAGTTCTGATGTCAATTTACTGTATAAAACCAGACAAGGCACTTTGCTATTTGGTACCTCAGTTATCCCAGCTTCATACTGAGATAATGATTTTTCCTCGTAAAATGCTCTCGGATTGATGCAAGAAAAAGTATGTTTACTCCAGGATTCCTTACTGTATCTGATCCTTTCATGGTCATGTTTTAAGTCGCATGAATATACATTTGACTACAGATCAAAACTGATTTGGCTCCTGGTAGAATTGATACGGTGTTAGGTTTACTTTCCTCATTTTGTATTTCACCACTGTCTACTGCAAACCATCATATGAAGGCAACTAATTCACTGATGTAATTAGAGATTACTCTCAAGTCAATCTCTGTAATGATCTCCTTGTTGGGTGAATAATCAGCCTGTTCTAATATGATAGCATCAGGAAACATAAAGCAGAGGTGTTTTGTACAGCTGGTGAAAATCTGATGTGGCCTCACCTTGAATATTGTGTGAAATGTTAGGCACCACAGTATAAAAAAGACATGAAGCTATTAGGGACCATCCAAAGGAGGGCCACAAGAAATGTGAAGGGTCTGGTGGGGAAGCCTTGTGAGGAGCAACTGAGTTCACTTGGTCTGTTCAGCCTGGAGGAGACTGAGGGGAGACCTCACTGGTGGTCCTCAGTGCCCTTACAAGGGGAAGTGAAGGGACAGGTACCAATCTCTTCACTCTCATGGCCAGTGACAGGACTCGAGGAAACAGCGTGAAGCTGAGTCAGGGGAAGTTTAGGCTGGATATCAGGAAAAGGTTTTTCACCCAGAGGGTGATTGGGCACTGAACAGGCTCCCCAGGGAAGTGGTCATAGCCTGACAGAGTTCAAGAAGCATTTGGACAACGCTCTCAGGGACATGATGTGATTCTTGTGGTGTCCTGTGCAGGGCCAGGAGTTGGACTCAATGATCCTGATGGGTCCCTTCCAACTCTCAATATTCTATGATTCTTTAAAAAAAATAAATTTTATATATATATATATATATATATATATAAAGAAATGAAGTGTTTTTTAAATAACAATAATTTATCTGTTGTTGGTCTCTGAGGCTTACATGGCAACTATCAGCAAGCAGGAAATGGAAAGAGTATTGAGACTTCCTGAGATTGCTGGCAGGGATGAGAACAGAGTAGAATTAAGTAGACAGCAGCTATACTGGAGCAAGGGAAAAGACCAAGCTGGCTATAGGCAACAAAAAAAAAGGGAAACAAATTTCCTTATGTTGCAGGGAAGGCAAGTTGCATAGTAAAGCTCTCCCATATTAATTACTTTCCCTGCTGTTATTAACAGAAGGAGAATCATGGGAATAACCTGAACCTGTGTGCCAAACACTCCTGGTAAATCCCTACTTTTTAAATGATTATGTGACCCAGGGAAACCAAATCACACCCATCAAGACTAGAGTGAGCAGTTTGAGATTTCTGAGGTTTAGTTAATACTTTGTTTTCTTTTAAAGACTGTGCTTTGTGGTCTAATTTGAATTACAATTTTAGTTTATGTTTTAATCTAAAAAAAGCCTTAAGCTTCTCAGTGTTTGAGCTTCCCTGCTGTGGTTTCAGTAATCTGTGGCATTCCTCAAGCAAGTGAGATGGTGTAGTATGAGAGCCATAACCACTTGCATCTTCTTGTAGTCATTCAGTGCTCTAAGCAAAACTTCGCTCATTAACTCTTGGGAAGCGCGGAAGAAACCTGCTGCTCAAATCTTCACTGTTCTGCTCAGGCTAAGGATGCTAAGTATCTGTCCACTGTATCTTAGTAACTCAAACAGCTATTTAACAATAGAAGCAGCAAATCCAAAATAGTACTAAATGTCACCATAACCATGAGCTTTGATCAATAACCCACTGTTGCTACCCAGGTGGCAATGCCCTCATCTGAGCCTGGCTTTGGATGCAAACTGGGAGCATGATTAGAAGCCTTAAACATTGCAAACCTGCAAACAGGTCATCGTCTCTAAGAGCAGCAATAGTGGTCGATTCACCAAGTCACAGCTGTGCAGTTGTACTGTATTATTTTTAGAATAAATAATACTTTCGGTCCAAGATACTTTTATCATTAATTGACACCCTGTGGGGAATCAAAACTGTTGAGCAAGTTATGTAACAACTAACAAAGTTGCACTTTCTGTATATGAAATCAATATTTAAATAACTTATTTTTCTCCATTTGCTGTTCTTAAATGATGTAAGTAGCTGTAATATACCAGTACTCAATATGTCCTGCAGTTTGCTTCAATCCAAGAAAGCTGTGTATTGTAAAGGAAAAAAAAAAGAAAAAACAAATTATGAATGTGTAAAGATTATTGTGCTGTTTCATTTAGCAAAAAAAATGGTTGACAAAAGGGTTTTCCTGTGTATCAAAACTTGTCTATAATTATATGTCATACTGTTCATAGATAAAAAGTAAATAAATTTCCTTGGTCTCTCTCTTTTTTTGGTTGTTTTTAATTTTGCTAACAGATCTTCTAACTATTGCTCTGGTAGCAGTGCCCAGTGATTTAATTTTTTTGCTTATACCTTGGGCCCTCTCCCTCTAGCTTACCAAGCTTCTAGTTCTTCTCCTTGTCAGCACTCTCAACACATATCTACAGCAGGAGAAAAAGGTTTTAAAAACAAAATATTGAAAGCCCAGGACAAGAAGCAGCCATCCAAATGTGATATGATGTGAATGAATCATCAGTGTCCAAACTTTGTTACATCCTGTGAATGTCCAGCTGCTGGGCTCAGGGAGATGTGTGCAAGAGGCCTCCCAGGTCTCCCCCGTGGGAGCTTTTCGACTTTGTAATTGTATAATTAAACAGGGGTGGAACCAGAGAAACAGTATATGAGTGCAATGCTCTGGAGCTGTAGTTAAAGCTATTGCCTGTGAGAAGGCATTTCAAACCGGGTTTTCAAATGCAGCTCTGCTTCTTTGGGCTGGTGAGGTGCCTCATTCTGGAGAAGGGAAGCTGAGCAGTCAGGTAATGTCTACAGTCTGTAATAAGATGCCCATGTCCAGGTTTTGGGGCAAAGGAGCCTCGGGACATGACTCTTGACCCTCCTAGCTCACTTTAGTGACTTCTTACTTACTGCTTTGCGTTTGTTGGTCTGGTTAAAATTGCTGTGTAATTAGTGGGTGTGCTTAGCTGCCTAACAGAGTGCTGCCAGGTCCACATGGCAACAGCTTGAAGTTAATCCTTTGTGGATTTAGCCCTAAGTAACTAGGGTGGGCTGTGTCTGCGTTAGTTGTCGTTAACAACTTAGCTCTGGAAGCTTAGCTCTGGAAGCGACACGAAGAGAAAAAACAAAAAAATCTTTTGGGTTGGATCCAGACAGCTGTGGATCTTCGGTTCCGCTCGGGCAGCGCTCCCACTAGCGCTGTACAACGTGGCAAGCAGTTCGTGGGAATGAAGTGGCGTGTCAGACGCGAAACGTTCGGTTCTAGGTCTCCTCTGCGGACACCCCCGGGTTCGGGTTCGGCCGCTGCCGCCGCCGCCGCCGCCGTGCGCCAGAGGGCACTGCGCCCCTGGCCGCGGGAGTCACTGCGGCTGGCTCGCCGACAGCCTGTTTCCAAGAGTCTCTCAAGTAACAAAACAGAAATAAAAACAAAACAAACACCGCACAACATGAAAAGCCAGGGCGCTTGCCATTCCTGCAGCTGGAAGGAGTGTTGCTTCCCGTCCAAGGCTGCTGTGGTCCAGGATTGCCTTGGGAGAAGCTGAAACACAAAGCCCCCATCTATTGCTCTCAGAGTTTTGCTGGTGTGTTTGATCCAAATGTGTGCTAACCACAGTAGCCCCTGCCAAAACCAACCACCGCCACCCCCCGACACATACATACCTATCCTTATTCTAAAGGCTCTCTTTCCGCAAGGGTTTCCACCAGAAAAAGAGATGTGGGAGAAACGTTAAAATTCTTGCTGCTAATACTTAGAAAAAGAAACTTTATCCCTGAGCAGAAGCTTCACGTGTAAGCCCACAGAGACTTAAAAGCTGTGAATGTAATGTTACATATGCCACTAAAGCTACTTCATGAGTCTGCTAAAGGTTAATCATTTAACATTATTCAGGAAGTAATACAAAGCAAAAGTCATATTAATTCTTAACTTTGCCCTTTTGCAGGTCCTGCAATCTTTCACTGCATGAATGGACATCATTATTTGTTTTCTTAATTCTGCAACACAATTGGCTTTTGCCTGATCTTACACCCACATGACTGTGCTTACAGATGTAAGTGTGCTGATAATGTTCAAGCCCTGACCCCAAAGCTCTGATATTACTGAGATTCTATCATTTCTATTGTTTTTGGGCCTGGCTCCAAACGGAAGAATTTTTGCACACAGAAATGAACTTAAAATATTCTAACACCAAAAAAGCCCCAAACCCTCTTTAAAAACTTTTCAGGACATTTATGGAATTAGTATGCTTCCATTAGTATGCTCGTTAGCCCTTAAGGCAATCCATCTAAGAGAAGGACACTCTGAAAACAAACCTACGTCCTGAGGACCTCGCTG